>JAPDOI010000900.1:55000-257445 GCA_029168955.1 Aplectana chamaeleonis
AAAGCGTGATCCACGGGAAAGTCGCGGCAAAGCCGCGGAAGAGTCCAGGGTCGCTTGGGAGTCGCGGGATGGTCCGGGATCGCGAAGGAGTCGTGGGGCAGTAGCGGAAGACTCACGGCAATAAAAGATCTCTAGCTCAAACCAGTGGAAGTCGCCAATTTCCTGTCACTTTGATCATGCAATAATGAATTTTAAATGTAAATAAATCAGAAAAAATAGATAACAAAAAATAAATAAATGAAAACAAAAAGAAAAAAGAAATAAATAAAGGAAAGAAGAAGGTCTAAAAACGCCCCACTCAGGGATCTTCCAAAAAAGAGGATCCCAGCAACGTTGCCACATATGCCAACATTCCTAGGAGTAATCTGAGAAATAAAAGGCTACAGCTCGACACTCTTGCTCTCCGTAGGAGAAGAAATGATATATACTTAATTTTCAAAATGTTGAATAGCTTGGTGGGTCTTAAACTATCTGAATTCTTCTCCTTGAGACGCTCTAATACTAGAGGTCAGGGGTTCAAACTCAGCTTCTCTCAGCCTCGAACTCGCTTAAGGCGTAATTTTTTTCAAAATTCGAGGGAGCTTGGAATACCTGTGCTTCAGTAAAAGGCTTTTGGTGCCTAGTTCTTTCAGTATTTTTAAAAGGCAGGTTGACCGGTATTTGCAACAGGAACCGTTTATTGGCTCTAGTAGGGCCTAGTTTTCTTTCTTTTTGTTTGCTGTTGGTTATGTTTCAATGTTTTTCCATTCGCTTTTTTTTTTGTTATTCACATGTGCTGACGCGCAACTCTTTTCCCGAGAACATAAGCGGCTTCCTTTCCAGATTTGAATACATTGCTGTCAAATTCAATGTTGGAGACGGTGGCGGGTGAGCTCTTACTTGTGAGCCTTCTCAGGACCTTCCAAGTAGCTGCACTGTCCGTCTTTAAATCCAACTGCCCGGTTAACTTTCCCACTTTACTCTCTTGTGTCTGTCGAGATCCTTACTGATCACTTCATCAAGCTGAGCAACAACAGAATCCAGATGGTTGAGAGCTCTCCTGGCATCTCTGGTCCTGATTTTCTCGAGAATTTCTCTGGTGACTTTGGATAGAACGTCTAAACACGGCCAACAAGAATAGCCGCATTCATGACCCTGGGGATTGCACCAGATAAGTGGCACTCTTTTTGGTTCACGCCGAACCTCTCGGCGTGATACCAGGTTCACTCGCGTCCAAATCACCCTTTCTTTCGTGTCCTCATCTGATGTGCTCGGTGATGACACCTCATCAGCCTGCTGTCGACATGTGAGTTTGCCTGAGAAGCAAGCATGGTGCAGCATCGGGCCATAAACACTAAAAAAATAATGACGGGTACACCTCGATTGCAGCTCGAACTCGCAATGAATCAAAGGGATCACCACGCTATAGAGCTTGATTTGAACTGACTTTTCTCTTGACCAATATTTCCAAAAGCGTATGGTCTTTTGAAGGCATCGTACGCGCAGAAAACCGTATATTATTTTTTCATGTTTTTGTGTAGCTTGGCCTCTCTAGTGAACGAAAATGTCGAAAGGGCCCATGAAAAACCTTCATTTGTAAACAAAAGTCAATAGGAACACATTGTAAATACGAATTTGAATTTCGCGCCAAAATCATTTTTGAGGTTTTTCTGCTTCTGGAGGCCTCGTCACTGTCATTTTCGGAGTTTTTCTGCATGTGGAGTTCATGCCGTAACTATTTTTCATGTTGCCCTACGATCGCACCAATATTCTAGGGAAAAAGTGCTAGATGACTGGTGAGAATTGGTGGCGGATCTTCATCTTTGACGCCTTCAAACCTCATTGCGCAACGTTTTTGACGCGCCAAAGTTTACCAGTGTGGTCTACCGGGCTCAATCATGAAATTGGGTTTGAAAAATAAAAATTGATTTCCAGCGCGAACGATGCCTTTAAGCTACACACTGAGGGCTGTAGTAAACCACCCCTATCAGATGATCTGATATTATTTCGATAAGATGATCTGATATTCTTCCAGACACGTTTCAGATGATCTTAATTTCGTATTGATTCATAATTATCGCTATCAGTCATAACTGGTCGCTGAACTTAGGCCCGTATTCATTCGATTAGCGGTGATTCGCCCTAAAGCGGTCGTCCTCGCATATTCATGATATGATAATACATCATTATACCTGTGAGAATAAGAAAAACCGGCCCTCATTCTGTAGGTGGTTATTCCCTAATCGACCAACTCCATGCTTTCTTTCTCAATGAATGAGATGAGATGCTTGTTGTTTTGTGAAAGCTGATAATGATAACTGGTATTTCATCTGAAGAATAAGAGGCGCTCCGGGGTTACTCTTAAAGATAAGACTACCTGTTCCGGAAATGCATGCTCTCTCGCTTTTCTCTGTCCAGATGATCTGTAGAAGTTCAACTAACCTGATGAAGTTAGCATCAGCATCTTAAAAATGTTCATCATCTGAATGATGCGCTCACAGAAGAGATTCATATCCTTCAACATATCATCAAGATAATCTTACAATTCATCCCAACATTTGTTCATAAGATCGTTTAAGATCATCTCAACTTTATTTTGAGGGGGTTTACTACAGCCCTGACTGACTTCATTTAATAACAGCATCATGTTAACTACGATGAAAAAAACAATTTCATGGTCTGATCATTGAAAAAAAGGGAGCCTTACCTCTGACAACTGCCGCTTCATTCTACCTTCCTCCCCAGAGCGCTGACTTTCACTATCAAGACAGATGGTACCGCCGCTGAAAAGTTCTTTTGAAACTAGGAAAATACAAGTGCACGTAATCCAACCTCACCTATTCTCAGTTTCTTCAGCTGTAGACGAACATGGTGACAGCCGCGAATTCGCTGGAGCTGTCATTTGCTGATAAGCGCAATCGTCCTGCGGTGGCGTCGAAGGATCACTGAAATTCTGACCAAACACTTGAATGAAATGTGGCGAAATTATTCTAAAGAAAGCAGAGTAGAACGCGGTTGTGTTTTTCTCAGCGAGAGGTTAGGGGAGTCGAAGAATTTGACTAAAAGGTTAAAAATTTGAGATGGAAATCGCAAGATTTTCGGCTCAAAAACAAAAAAATGGGTAGGGGTTCGCAAACATGCCTGGGAATTTCGGTAACGAAGGAGGGGGATCGCAGCTTTGCTGTTCGCCTACACAGCGTCCCACTTAACCCTATTCCGAAGCTTCATGTATCCGCGACGGTTTCGGAACATCCGATAATGGGGTTGTGAGGGAAACCGCCTAAAGTTTTACAAATTCTGAATGACATGCGTGAATGACATGAGTGTGAAACGTTTCCTGATTTCCCCTAGCGGTTGGAACTCCTGGTAGGTAAAATTCTAGAGTCGGTGCAGTATGTTTTCCAGACCACCTGCCCCCTCCCACACATCCGAGCCCGCTCTTCGATTTCTTCAACGCTCGAATCGAGAATTTCCGAATACACCTTCATGACGATATTTCAGTATAAACGAGATGAGGCAGCATCAAAGGGGAAGCGCGGGAAGGAAATGATTCAATCTATTCCAACACGCTGCAACAAAATCTCGTAATACCAAGACACCGCACGCAGGTAGAGTGAGTTGGAACGAGCGGCGATATGCAACGGAACTGAAGGCTTTAAGAATAAATCTTGTTGTGGCGATTTACGGCAATACACACAGCAAACTCTCACGCCAGCAGGAAAAAAATAAGCGTAGTGCAAATCACCGACGTTATCCAGGCTTGCACAGCCACGGAGATAGCATCGACAAACTGCTTTCAAATCCCCCAGCGCGACTGCTACCTCGCGACACATTGATGGAGCCAACGCCTGCTGCACTGTATACTCTATTCGAGATTCCGCAGGCGATGAGAGCTGTTTTGCGTTGGGAGCGCGCGGCTGCGATTCCGATCAAGCCTAGTAACACCTGAGCAATATGACACTCGTTAAGACTCGTCTTGAAAAAATTTATTTTTCGGCGCCACAAGGCTAAATCAGAAGGCATGCAGCGCGACCCCTAGCGAAAGACGGCTCCCTCGCTCTGGAATCCCAAACAGAGAGTATATCCATACCCACCACAACTGCAACTACAACGCGGACTGCACGAAGATGCAACACTGCAGAGGCCTTTACTAAATCAGAAAAGACTCACTGGGCCGGGAAAATGCTCATCAAGCTGCTGCCATGTAAGCTGTTCCCAGAAGGCGTTTGTGATCCATGAGACACAGACAGCGCTCGCAACCCAAGAGGTGCGGAACCTGGGGCAGGAACTGATGGTTTGCGTCCTATTGTGCTGTTTGAAGCGGAGGCCGAAGACCCAGCACGCCTGCAAACTTTCTTATTTACGCCACTATTATACTTGAGTGTTGCCGAACCGAAATTTTCGCAAACAGTAATTGAGCGCTCATCACCTGAGCCAGTGCTGTCAGAGTGCCAAATAGCGAAACGCTTTGTATCACGGTCAGCCGTACACAAACAGAGATCGTGTTTTTCAGCCTCGACAGGGAGTTGTAGAATGGCAAGGCGTTACCATGAAATCCGAGGAGAAAGGAAATCAACAAGCACCGCCTCATATCGGTTTTAAAACCGTATTCTATTATGCAGAAAATGAAGGAGCACTCTTCATAATACTGCTAGTTTCAACTCATCAGGTGAGAAAAATTCAAAAGAATTTAGTACGTTCTTGGCGCAGGTTCCAGAAGCTGCAACTCGGCGAGAAAAAGTTTCGTGAAAAATTTTCTGTTTAAAGTCATGTGCATTAACCCATCCTCGTTATAATTTTCGAAAAAAAAACTCGGTGCTGACTAAACTTCGAATTCGGCAAATTTCACATTGGCTTCAATGACAAGTGTACTGACGCGGGTGATATGAGGACTGACAGGAGAGGACCCTCCGGGATAGGAGACGTCCTGAAAAAAAAACCTGAGAGCTGTGGGGAATGGATAGAGTGACACTCCTGCATGTTGGGTTTTATCTACGGACCTTACGGTGGAAAAACAAGAGAATTAGTAGACAGATTCTCTTGAAGCGGACACCCTGACTGTTTTTGGCTTTTCACAAACAAAAATGGTATAGCTACTATATCTGACAACCATCTACCTCAAACTGTTTTATTTGGATCAATATGGGGGATTTTTTTCGACTCTTTGGCCATATCTCACCTTCGAGCTCCGGAGAATCGGAAAAAATTTCGTTCGCGACCGAGCCAAGTTCAGTACCTTTCGACGAAGGGTTAGCAGATTTATTGGGCAACTGATTGCTGTCTTCCGAGAATGAAGACTGCGGCCACGATGATTTGAAAGAAGGATTTATCGCTTTGCTTTTCACAATGGGAATGCTTCCTCTTCGCTGATTTGCAAACGACTTTTATGTGTTCAAAACGCGTGCACTCCTTTAAGTGAGCGAAATAATACGCGAAATGCTAGTACAAGAAGGTGAGAATAATATTTTTTGAATAATGTAAGGAAATTGCAAATACAATGAGATCAGAAAAAACAAGTTAAAATGTGAAAGAGAAACCTCGCGAAAAAAACAATCGAATAAATGCAGAACTAAATTTGCAGATGCATGGCGGGAATAAAACCAGTAACCCCAGCCTTCCTTCGTGGTTTATTAATCAACAGCGCTATCCTCTCGACCATCTCTTCTCGTTCATCATGGTAACTCCAATCAACTGATTAGGGCAATGGAATACATAGTGCGCCTGGAAACGGCTTATATACCACGAATGAGCCAGAAACAAACCGCCAAACCTTGTATAGGGTGATTTTTTGTTATCAAATGTATGCCGAGCAGCTTCTTCTTCCGCTGCTTTCGAAACACTGAACTGGTGCTTGTGGAGGCGTCAGAACGTAGCGAATGGAAATAAAACGAGGATTTATCGTTCGCTTGTCGTGCCAGCATTGCTGTATGCAGCTGACAAGGAAAGTATACAAAGTGTATGTCGGATCTGCGGAAACGAATTGTATTATCAGTATCTCTTGAGCACCAATAGTAAAACTTTGCAAAACCCCGTCCCGAGCAGCTGGTTGTAAAAAGTTATGAGCGTTTTCAAAGTTTCGCGAATAGGCAACGGTACCCATCAGAATTTTTTTGGGGTCTTTGGGGTTTTGGGTTTTTTTGGGTTCGGATTTTGCTCGAAACTGGTATATAGGGATAATATGAGTTGCTGAAAACGAATCTGGGATCTGTTTGTGGAATTTCCGAGGTTTACTGTACGTTACGGTTGGTAATATGCCATTTAAGGGGCGAAACCTGCCTTTAATGTTCGAAAATCGGCAAATGGACACCAAATTCGTATTCACCACCAGAATAACCCCCGAATACGAATTTTGAGTCGAATCTGAGACTTTGATAAAACTACCGTACACCCACCATAATCTGTAGAAAATCGACAAACGGACCTCAGATTCGTGTTTAGCACATCAAATTACACTCAGAGAATGATTTTGAGACACATATATCGAAGAAATCCGGAAATCTCGAAAGTGGCGTTTTGCACTCAAATATTTTCCCCGCTGGAATACTCTGAGCGGATTAAGCCGAAAACTTTAAAAAATCGACAAACCAACCTCAGATTACTGATCAGCGCCCCGAGAACCACTCCTGGGAGAATTTTAAGCGAAATCTGCATCTGAAGCGCTTTCAGAACCCCTAATTGATATAAGTAACTGCCCAACCGAAAATCCGCACAAGTCCAGAACGATGGTAGCCTGCACAAAAATCGGAAAATGTGCTTCTACCCAAACTTAGCTCAGGGGGTAGTTTTGAGAGCTGATCTCAATTACGAGGTCCGTTTCCAGATTTTCGAAAGTTTACTGAGCGTTTTGGAAGGAACAAAAAGCACAAAAAACAACAGTTTTGAGCTCATAACTTCTCGAAACTAGCGGCTCGGGATGGGGTACTGTGCAGTTTTACTATACTTGCCCAAGAGACAAACTACAACTCGTTTCCGCAGATCCGACATACGCTTTTTATACTTCCCTCGTCAGACGTGAGCACTGCCGAAATTGGATCTTCAGGGGCCGTATGCACATCTCTCCCCGTGCGTCTCCGTCCCCGCGAAGCCACTCTGTGATTGGTCATAAGGCGGAACTGACCAATCATGGATGGCCTTAGCGGGGCGGGGACGCGCGGGGAGGGATGCGCGTAAGGCCCCAGAAACTTGAAGTTTTTGAAAAGCGATGTCTCCGAGGGATCCTAGGCGTGTCTCTACGCGATCATGTCACGACTGAGAATATCCGCTTACGTTGCGAGCACCTACCCACAATCAAAAGCGAAGTCAGCTAGCGTAGGCCGCGCTGGTTTGGTCATGTTTGCTGGTGTGCGTAAATACGGTTTACGATTTACGGTGTTTTTTGGCCTCTTAATTACGATTTACGATTTACGACATTTTGGACCGTAAATCATAATTTTCGTAAATAAAAATACAGGTAATGGAAGTAAATAACAATACATCTAACACTGACCTGCTCTAATCCCACTTTGCGTATACTAATGTTTTTGGTGAGGAGATGGGAGCAACCTAGACGTATGACTACATGCAGCACGATCCCATTATCAACCTTTAACGTGATCTTATCATTATAACGCGGGACGCACGGTCGGATTTGGAGGCGCTGGATAACAGATCCGCGTTGGGCGCCGCCCATGTCTTACTAGCTGCCGCCTAGGACGCAAGGCAACCTAGAAGCACTCTTCACAAAAAACTTCGTTCTCGAGTTTTTTCATGATGAGCAACTGAATCGATTTCTATAACTACATTAGCTTCAAAACATCAAGCCAAGCAGTATAAGCAATCGACGAATTCCTTCGAGTTGTGCTCCTGGCCCGCCTTTTGACTAGATTACGTCCACTCAGAGTCCATAGAAATCAACAAGAGGAGCATTGGTTTTTTGTCCCGAAAGTTCAAAGCTCAAAATCGTTTCCTCTGTTAATTTATCTTTGTCCGCAGTAAACGGACACTCAGAAAAGGCGTGAGCGCTACTTTAAACGCTCACCTTCGCCGTTTATGTAGAACCGTTATCTGTCATAAATGCGAGCGTTTGGTGGGGCGCTTTCGTTATATCCTCAAACTATGGGGACTCAACTACACAAAGCGGCAAAAATTAAAAATCGGTTTTCTGTGCGTACGTTGCCTTTAATAATCTACAGCATCGTCACCATAAAGCTACGATTCTGCAAGTGATTTAGGGGATATAGGAAAAAACGATTACGTGAGAACTGGTCCGCGCAGCGATTATGTAAGCCCTGATACCTGGGATTGAACTCGACTAGAAAATCTGACCTTGTGTGAGAGTTTCACTTCTCGAGGCCCTAAGC
The DNA here is from genome assembly GCA_029168955.1 of Aplectana chamaeleonis. Lineage (NCBI taxonomy): Eukaryota > Metazoa > Nematoda > Chromadorea > Rhabditida > Cosmocercidae > Aplectana > Aplectana chamaeleonis. Next base: position 63,319 of record JAPDOI010000900.1, read on the forward strand.
TATCTTGATTTTGGAAGGGGAGGGAAACTCCGGATTGGTTCGAAGTTTTTTGGGGGTGAAAAATTAGGCGCGGACCAGTTCTCCGGCAACAACATGGGCGACCGATACTGTGCTCTAGATAAGAGTAGGCACGAATCGCACGGATACTTTACGACCCCTCTTGGAGGTAAGCGCAAACTCAGAGCCAGTTTTTAACGTACGTGCACCGAGTTTGAGCCAACATTCAGTAGGGAACTCAAAGTATCAGTGCGATCCTTGCAGACTGCATAATCGATGTTGCGGTTTCGCTAGCATGTGAGCGGTGTTCTCAAACTCGGCCACTGGGAATAGCTCAGATACTATAATTTTGGCTCGGAGTATATTTGTGTCCCTGTTGACCAGCAGATGCGCGGACAGCTGAATCGGACTTGCGGATTTCTCTAAATCTGGGAAAAAGTTGTGGAATGAGTGAGAAGGGGAAGTAGAGAAATACAGGTAAGAGGGTTCCACTAAATGTGGATAGCTGTCAAATACTGAACGCAACTAAATGTGAACTGTGTACGTGAGACGGTGAACAGTAGGTAGTTTCCCTTGTTTCACCACAGTAATAATATTTTCAATGGTTATTACTATTATTTGCTGTTTACGATTTACGATTTACTATGGTTTTGTCGTAAATACGTTTTACGATTTACGACATTTGAAATTTTATTTACGCACACCCCTGATGCTAACAGAACGCCGGCCTCACCAGTTGCTCTTCAGACAACAACCGGTGGAATGAAAAGTGCAGCGATCAGCGCCCAGAAGGATTTGGATCAAGCAAGTCGAAGATGACTTGATGAAAAGCAGACTGTCTGAGGCTGATGAGAGACTAACAGCACTGGATCGCTCTGCGTGAGAGGCAGTTGTTCGCGATTGTCGCGGATGCCACGGTGGCTGGTGGCGCACCATTAGGCCCCAGCCTGTTTCCACTACGCAAGCCACTTGGAGACGAGGCTTGCTCGCGCTGCCCCACCTCCCTCCTACGCGCTGCTTATATAACGCGGCTGTCCTCGGTTCAGTGGTCTGCCCAGCGCCGGATGGCGTTGGCCTACAGTACCGATGATACTGCGCTGCTCTAGCAGCGATGGCCTCCTGGGTGACCCCGGAACTATGGGCTCCGTCACCAGCAGCCGTTGCTGCTGAGGAAGCCGGCATTCGGGCGCCAGCTCGGCGTAGTCCGAGCGGCCTGGAGGTTGGTGGAGACTCATCGGCTTCTGGTATTAGTCACCGCTAGGGATGTGCGGTTGACTAGTGGGATAGGTGCGATACTTAGCCGCCACGTATTACGCTACATATATTACGCCGTGTTAGACTACGCAAGGGGGTGTGTATACAAGTCTGTTGGTACCTGCTCGTTGTTGCCCCTGCTTCTGCTGAACCCAGCAGACGTTCGAGTGTACACAGGGATCGTTCGAGCGATACAGCGTACACAACTATATCGCGAAAGTATCCCAAACATTGCATAAAGGTGTCGCCGTCCGGCACACTAAGGCCTCTGGCCCATGACACCTTAGGATCCGTACCTAAGGAGTTCTTGAAGTCTTTGGCACCAAGCCACAATTTCGCCACCCTGACCTGTCGATCGCTGATGAGTGATATCCAAAAACTGCGCTATCCAGACTTCTGAGCTCCTTCCATGCACCGTTTGCTGCTTTGCAGGGAACCCGCCTCAGTGATCATCAGCGTCAAAGAGTACGCCATCCACTGCAGTAACGCTGACGATGGGAGAGTGGGAGGCTGTACAATAGCTGTAAGGGAGGATTTCAATGGTACGGTCAAGGAGTTTGGCTCAACGTCCTGCCGGAATGCATTCGTACGACTGCGGGATCACCGATAATTCAATCTGTGGACAGTGAATGCTCATGCGCCCACTGAAACCGCCGAGGACAATTCAAGGATGCATTTTATGAGGAACTCGATACGTTGCTGGCCAGGATACGTTGCCAACATGCTGTTATCGGGGGGATTGACACAAATGCTAAGATGGGACTTGATCAGGAATCGGAGGTACTCGGTAAATGGTTCTAACCAGTAGAGCAAACATCGGACAATGGCAACCGCCTTGTCGACTTTTGTGAACGCAGTAGTCTGATTATTGCATCGACATTCAAGAGGAATCATCGCCGCCATCAGCTTACGTGGCAGGGACCAACCCAGCTATCTCCAGAAGAGCAGCGGAATTGGAAGATGACAACTTTGAAACTACAGCTCGACTATATTTTGACGAGGAATATTCCAGAATCAGACATTAGAAGATCTAGAGCTGTGTGGGATGTCGGATTCGATTCGGATCACCGTCCTGTTCTGTTGAACTTCACTGCGAGGATTCATGAGAGGAAGCGAGGGGCTCAACCTCTCCAGAGGATTGACATGAAAAGTCTCAGAGATGAAGAATGCAGAAGGAATTTTCGAGAACGCGTTTCTATTCACATCGGAGTACGAACGAAGAAGAAACTTTGCGACACGGATTCTTTTGTCAAGTGCATCTAGCACGCTTCGAAAGAGGCACTATCGGTTGTGCAGCCTAAAAAGAAGTTCGCCTACGTCTCAGAGCAAACGACGTCTACTTACAACAGGGTATGTGCTCTCCGAACTGCGAGAGAGAAAGAGAGAAGCGTCTGTGGAGGAAGTTGCCTCGGCAGCTTCAAAAAAACCGCGAACGAGAGTGGACGAGTAGAGCTAAGGAGTTCGAGAAGGCTTGGGAGGTGAAGAATCCGAGGAAAGCCCACACGTTGCTGCGACAGTATAGTAGGAAGATGAAGAGATGTTCTCCTGTCTTGAACACTACCGATGGAGTTGCAGTTGGTGATAAGACGCTGCCAATATGGAAGGAGTACTTCAGTTCATTACTGAATCGTCCAGCGCCATCAGTACCTGAGCTCCCGCATGTTCAGAGAGCATATTACGATGTCAGTGAGGAACCGCCGACTGAGTCTGAAGTTTTGGTAACACCATCCGTGTCATATGGATGAGCGAAAGGATACCCGATTCGTGGAGACATGCGATCATCGTACCTCTTCACAAGAAGCTATCCGTCACGTTCTCGAGCGACTTATGAAACATCGTGAAAGAACGACCAGAGATGAGCAAGCCCGTTTTCGACCTGGAAGATCGACCATCCACCAAGTGTGCGTCGTGAGAAGAGTAATTGAATCGTGGCAGCGGTATTCGAAGCCATTACAGCTTGCTTTTTTGAACTTTGAAGCCGCGTTCGACTCTCCTTGTCGTGATCGGCTGCTTAACGCTCTGCGAGCAGATGGAGTCCCGGAAAAGTATATTCGGTTAATCGAGGACACGAACAGAGGAACAACTGCAGCACATCGTACACCTGTCGGATTTACGTCAGCTTTCGAGGTGAAAACAGGAGTAAGGCAAGGAGTCGTAGCAGGACCTTTTCTTTTCAACTTCGCCGTTGATGACATCATGCGCAGAGTTGCAGGACAGTTTCCTGCGGATGTGATCCTAACATCATCACCACGCTAGCTTGTCGACCTGGAGTACGCCGACGACATTGTGTTATACGCTGAAAACAACGCAAAACTGCGAAGGATTGTGAACCTCGTTTCGAAGTATGCCGCAGCCTATAGACTTCGTCTTTGTCCCGACAAATGCAAGCAGATGTGGGTCTCTCAGAGGCCTTCAACGGGAGTTTGCGTGGACGGACAAGGTATCGAACTGGTGGATGATTTCTGTTATTTAGGCTGTTTGCTGAAGAACGATGGTAGTTATGCAGCGGATATTCGAAAACGATGTGCGAAAGCTACGTCTGCATTCAATTCTCTTACCAAGTGTTTGTGGTCTACTCCCATCGCGAAGGAAGTCAAATTGAGCGTCTACCTATCCGCTATTCGCACTATCATGATGTACGGATCGGAGACGTGGGCAGCACCGAAGACGCAGATGGAAAGGTTGGATTGCACGGAGAGGAAGCTTTTTAAGCGTTTGTTTGGATATTTCTGGCCGTGTGTAGGCCATAACAAAGATCTTTACAAGGAAATGGACGCAGTACATCAACGCTTGACACGAAGGAGGTGCCAGCATTTCTTAACGCCATCTCAAGCAGCGATGGAAAGTCGACTTCGACTGCTCGGGCATATACTAAGAAGAACGCCGGATCGTCTCGTACAACACGCCTCAAGAATGCTTCCAAATCCTGTCTGGAATGGGCCACCTGGGCGTAGGCGAATGTTCTGGACGGATGTGGTTAAAGAGGATTTGAAGTTCAGGCGCGATGTTTCGTTTCGCAGGAAATGGAATAGTGACAGCTGGATGGAATGTGTTCAGATTGTGGCTGAAGACCGTGAAAAATGGACACGGCTGACTACTAGGATGGCACACCTCGGTGAAGATGCGGGGGCCAACGGCGAAAGGGGCGAAAGCCAACCGATTACGTCAAGTAAGTCAAGACTACAAAATCTACTAAGCGCTGTGGGATAAGAGCCTATAGTGAACCTTAACTGCAAGGCGAACCCAGTATATGCCTTTAGGTGTTAGTGCCTTACGGATAAAGGGTTATGATTTACTAATGTGTACCGTGTATCGGTGTTGGTGTTCTTATAGCGCTGCTATACTCAGAAAAATGAAAACATATTACACGTAATATAAAAGACCTGAATTAATATACATGTAATATAAATTAGCCAATGGTGTACCGTGTATCGGTGTTGGTGTTCTTATAGCGCTGCTATACTCAGAAAAATGAAAACATATTACACGTAATATAAAAGACCTGAATTAATATACATGTAATATAAATTAGCCAATGTATATTACTTGCAAATTATCTCGATTGATGTTTGTTACATGTAATATATCGGTCCCTCGCTCGCAGGCAAAACTTCGCACGTAATATGTTTTCGATGGTGAAAACATAATACTTGTAACATAAGAGACGATTACAATATACTTGTAATACATCTGCGTCAATGTAAGTGAATTATCTCTACTCAAGTAAATTACATGTAGTATAAGTGTAACATAATTCAAATATATCCAGCAACTGAGGGCCCATGTTGAACACCTTCTGCATACCTGCACACATACGGGCCGCCTCATACCTTAGCGCTGAGCGCAGGCCCATTGTATTGACATTCGACAGGGTGGTCACTCGCCCTGACCGAGTCTTTGATCTCTCGCTCCTCATGTTTCGTTTTGATCGTGGGGTGGATTAGAAGGAGCGACATGCAATATTCTAAAGCAAGCTCAATTAAGCCCACTGCTTCTTGTATAAGCTGTGGGATCCAAGCTTGCTGCTCCAGTCATGAAGCAGCGAGCTTTAAGCTCCTGGGATGTCCAAGAAAGCTCAAAGCTTGCTGATTCGTACCTGAAGCAGTAGCCTGGAACTGGCAACTCCAACCCTTAAATCATCAAGCTTCAACACGCAGATCTAATTAGGTTACACGAAATATAAGTGTATGTTACATGTAATATAAATGTAGGTTACATGCGATATAAAGGTAATATACCTGAATGTCCCAAGTATCTCACACTTTATATTACATTTAATACACGAAATATAAGTGTATGTTACATGTAATATAAATGTAGGTTACATGCGATTTAAAGGTAATATACCTGAATGTCCCAAGTATCTCACACTTTATATTACATTTAACATGATTTCATTTTTCTGAGTATAGGTGTCAATATGGTTGGCTTGTGTTATTGTACTATTACGCTGGTATCACGCGGGACTATCCCCCATGGGGCCCCCCATACCTGTTAGTCGGGTTAGTGGCTTGCTAGTGCGGCTGTCCCAGGTCAGTGGACCAGGTGATCCCCAGTGAACGAAAGGACTCCTCAGAAAAATCAAAACATGTTACATGTAATATAAAAGGCCTGAATTAATATACATGTAATATAAATTGGCCAATGTATATTACTTGCAAATTATCTCGACCAATGTATGTTACATGTATTATATCGGCCCCTGGTTCGCAGGCCAAATGTCGCACGCAATATGCTTTCGATGGTGAAAACATGATACCTGTAACATAAGAGACGATTACAATATACTTGTAATACATCTCCGTCAATGTAAGATTTATGTGAATTATCTCTACTCAAGTAAATTACATGTAGTATAAGTGTAACATAAAATATCTCCAGCAACTGAGGGCCCATGCTGAACACCTTCTGCAAACCAGCACATCATACGGGCCGCCTCATGCCTTAGCGATGAGCGCAGGCTCAATGTATTGACATTCGACAGGGTGGTCCCTCGCCCTGGCCGAGTCATTGAACTCTCCCTCCCAATGGTTCGTTCTAATCGTGAGGAGGATTAAAGGGAGCGACATGCAATATTTTTGAAGCAAGTTTGAGCCCACTGCTTCTTGTATGAAGCTGTGGGATCCTTCTTCAAGCTTCATGAAGCAGCAAGCTTAAACCTCGTGGAAAGTCCAAAAGAGCTTAAAGCTTTCTGATTCGTACCTGAAGCAGTAGCCTGGAACTTGCAGCTCCAACCCTTAAAACATCGAGCTTCAACTTGCAGCTCTAATTAAGTTACATGAAATATAAGTGTATGTTACATGTAATATAAGTGTAGGTTACATGCGATATAAAGGTAATATACTTGAATGTTTCAAGAATCTTACACTTTATATTACATGTAACATGTTTTCATTTTTCTGAGTCCGCCTGCCTGAGGGGAGCAGATTGCGAGATAATCTTGCGGTAATGGGGCGAGCTGACGGATGCATAGTAGCCATCGATGCGTCGCGATAGTGGGCCGGGGAGCCAGGGATCTAGTGAGATCCTTCTAGGTGTAGGCCACACCCTGTGCGATGCCTTAGCATTGCACAGAGGTGACCATAAATCCCATCGCGCTCGCGACAGTGATGCTTATCTCCCCATGGTACCCACAGCGGCGTACTGGCTCCGAGGTCAGCCCCGGCAAGCAGTCAGCTAATGGAACAGCAGGGTAGGGTTGGTGCCGAGCACATGAACTCTCCAGCTGCTTCAAATAGGAAGCTATAGTTAGTTTTTTCGTTTGGCTTTGTCTAATTTCCGGTCTATTAGAAGGCCCGAACGGGAAACCCAACATACATCATGGGTGCACACCCACGCCGGCGTACTTGTAGACGTGTATTGTGACGCACAGAATGATCGAATCATTACAAAATCAGTTGCGTCCCGCATCACAATTAGGTCCCGCACACTTTCCTCGGCGCACTCCCAGGTTTGTTCTCGACGCTAACCCCGGCACTTGTGGCACACCCAGTGGGGTCCCGCGCACTTTTCGCGGGGCTTGACGCACTCCTAGTTGGGTCCCACACATTTTCTTCGGCTCTCGGCGCCCTCTCCTTTGAGTCCCGCACTCGTTTTTAGGGCCTCGGCGCACTCCCAGTTTAGTCCAGCACACTTTTCCTGGCGAACTCACAGCGGGCCTTCCACCGCACATACCCTCTATAAAACGTCGGAATTCACATCATTCGAGGCGCGAGCAGCGCACGCGACGCCTGGGCCTCCGTCCGCCCTCCGCTTTCTCATTGTCTCCAACCACCGCTCCGCACCAGCACGCGTAGAAGCCATGTGAATTTCGCCGTTTCATAGCCTGTGAACCCCCCCCCTCAGCAAGTTTTCATAGCGGAAACTATCGTGATATCAGTATACGCCATCACATAGACTCTGGTTCATTTCAAGTGAACTCCTGTTTTCGGATATGACAGCGCGGAACGGTGGCTTTTTCATCGGAACCTCCTAATCGCTAGTTATATTTCACCGAGGCCCACCGCTACGCCGCTGATGATAATCGAAATCAACAGGTCACTAGGCGTCTGCCAGAGTCTAACAACAACAGATAGAATTGCTTCATTGTGAAAAAAAAACCGACTGGATTTCCGTTCATTCTCACAAACACATACTGATTGACTGACTGGCACACAGAGTAAGGCGAATATAGATAGCAGGATTGTTGCTCTACCCATCCACCACAACTGTCACAAGAACGTTTTTCAGGACGTCTCCTACCCCGGAAAAGACACCTTTGACAATGCATCGTATGTCAACCGAAATCATACGCACTCTTAGTGGAAACCTCCTCCAAGGTAACTATACGACGCATTTTTCAGGGGGGATCTAAATGACAGCAGTGTCGCCGGTTCAATCACCCAAATTTGCAGTAAGCTAACCCAACCCAGCATATGGAGGTTCTGCCTACCCGGTGGAGGCCCCAGTAAAGGCAAGGCGTCCCAGCATCGCCGCGTGTAGGTGTGCCGGACGCGCCGAGCTTCAGTGTGCCGATCGAGTTGCGTGTCGGTACGTCGGCCGACCCGCGTGCCGGTCTGCCGAACGCGCTGCGTGTCCATGTAATGACCGTCCCGGATTAGAGACTCGGCTAGCTGTGTGGGCAGTGTCGAACTCAAATGATCGAGTTCCCCAATATGAATTAGTACATCACTAAAAACGTGATTGCTCACATCTTCTACGTTTTCAATGAAAGGATAGTAAGATGACGGCGTTCTGCCAAATTTCATCATTATTTAACATTCAGATGGTTTTCGGTTGCGTGCAACGGTACGTAAATTTTGGGTCCCAGGTTGACACTGCCACTCGAGCGGAATAATCATCAGGCTTTTTCACCTTCCAAAGCACAAACTTTGGACATTACTGGCCGATGCCGCGCACGTTGTCAACAACCTCTATAGATGAGGAGTTTCGTCACCGCCAAGCTGCCGAGATGTCGCATGTTCACGCCGTGGCAGTGTGGAGGAAAGAATATAACCTCTATGCAAACCGACGTCACCCCCTCCACGAAGAGGGTTTTTGTCATGGGAGAGGTGCTGGCCGGCCGCGTCTCACCTTCGAATTGTGCTGCTAAAGGCCGGCGTGAAGAGGAGTCCTGGACCCGCTCAGAAGTACCTGTGCGCCACATGCGGCAAGAATGTTACCTGGAGAGATACCAGCGTCCAGTGCTTCGGATGCCAAATGTGGGTGCATCTCTCCTGTTCGGGTCTCAGCTCTGTTAGGCATCATAACTCTGCTTTTCGCTGTGTTTTATGCTCTTCACCTACCAACTCTGATTCCTCTTCCTCAAATCGCCCCCTTTCCATTGTACCTATCAATCTCAACGGCCTTCGTGCCAAACTTTCTGAGCTCTATCTCTTCGCACGTACTTACCATCCAGACGCGATCATGGTTCAAGAAACCAAACTCTCTCCATTACCTACCCGTCCTCATCCTAATATCCCGGGCTACACTGCCTTCCATGCTCCAAGGTCAGCTCTTGGCGGAGGAGTTTCAACCTTTAATTTATCTTCTCTCCCCTCCCACCTCATACCAAACACCCCACGGATGGTACTCTCGAGTAACTTTCAATCCATCTCCCCCTTAAAACTCCCCTTTCTCTCTTCAACATCTATATTCCCCCTACCACCTCACGCCCCTCCTACCATCCCATTCAGGCATGTGCGAAAAACTTCGAAACCGAAAAAACCGAAAAACGAAAAATTTTCGGTTTTGAATTCGAAAAATTCCGAAAAAAAAACGAAAAATTTTTTGTCTTTTGAAACATTTTATTTTCGTAATTGCATATTTTGGACTGGAAAAACAAGGCAACGTAATCGAAGTGCTTTGAATAATGACAGAATTATGTTTTCTTGGTGACACAAAAGCATACCCAATCAGCGTATCAATGTAAAGAATTTTACCCTTGTTGCAGCGTCGAATCCTGGCAAAATTTTAGCGCTGAACACCTTCTTAAATTCTTGTGGTGAACTTCTTGTTTTAAAACTGCGGTGGTTCTCTGAACGATCACATCCACGTTTTTTCACGTTTTTGATCTAAACTGTGGGCTCGAAGGTCGTCCCCAATTTCATGAAAAAATACCGAATTCGCAGAAGTTGAAAGTCGTGGGCAAGTCATAGATCAAAACGGAACAAACGTTGTACAGAGACGAACATCAATAGTTATTGATGGATAGCACACTCTTGCGTGAATTTTTTGTGCTGTCATGTTGAATTTCAGTGTGAGCGATTGCGTCGTGGTCAACACTGACCAGTAGCTTAGTCTCTCGGCGCTATTGGACGGTAATGGCCGCGACGCAACCACATGCATTGAGTCGCGGTGTCTACATAGGGGTTACGTTCAATCAGTTTCGCTTGATGGATCTGTACTTGATGCCATTCGCCTAGAAAGTTTTTATTTGCACTTTTTTTGGTATAGATCGATAGAGGGAGCAGGAAAATTTAGGTTGACTTCCGCTTGAAAATTATGGGCCTCCAAAGAGCGATTCTCCACGTCTTTTCCATGAACACCTTGAACGAAAACGAATTTTCCTGAACTTAAAGCAGTGTTCACAATAGATTGCACTTTTGATATCTCTTTCGTTTACCGAAATTCTGGTGCCCTATACAGCAAGGCATGCTTGAAGAAAACGCGGAAACCGTGTTTTGTTGCTAAAAGAGGGCCACACTTTATTAAGTTGACTTTTGAGCGTTTGAGCGTGGAGGAATCAGCCGCTACGAAGGATGCTAAAGCTTATCTTGCTCGGATGAGTCCGGGCGGAGTAAAGAGCGGAGCGCTCAGTCATAGCAAAATATAACAAATACTAGGAGAGAAAGGTTCAAGCTTAAATTCCGTCAGCCGCGCACCTCTTTGTGGCGCGGCTTCTTCACCTTCAGAGCCGGCATGGAATACTTGAAGATGAGTCATACTGTTCAGATACCGATCAACTTGTTAAATTCAAAACACTTGTCAAAAATTACCTACATTGTCGAGCAAGGATCTATTAATTGTTTTACGTTTTCCTTTCGAAACTTGTCATTTTTTAAATTCCTTGATGTTTTCGATGTTTTTTTTGCCTTTTCTATGTTTCTACACTTCTGCAAGGGCGCGTAATAAAGTTAAAGTCAAAGTTATAACAGTGATAATCAAGCGGTTTAGCTCGCTCATCAGTATTTCCTTGACTTGAGTACTTCATGTTATCACAACCTCGAGGTTCTAGGGGCGGAAAGGCGACATGAGGAGTTTCGGTGACCTCAGAACGCCTGTTTGCATCCATTATTTAGCCATTCCTAGCTCTTTTTAAACCATTTTCTCGTCACTGAGAGCATAGAATTCTTCTCGCCTATCATTTCACTGCGGAAAGTCATCGAGAATGATTATCGTGAACGCTGCCTTCGAATTACCGATGCAGGTTATCGTTATTATATTGGTGGTTTCCGCCTGTCGAAATGTGTATTTTTGGTTTTTCGGAGAATTATTCCTGAAAGTTATGGCCATGCTCAAAAGATGCGCCGAGTCGTTTTAGTCTGCTGAAAAACAGGAAATTCAAAAAATTTCGGCTCCATCAATGTAATTTTTAATCGAAAGTGATGTAGTAGAAGGAACCGTCGTGCAAGGTGCAGATCATACGTTTGCTTCTGCTTGATTCTGGAATAAAGTCAGAGACGTGTGCAAACTTGCTGGAGACATCTGTAAGCAGCGAAGGATCGACTGCAAGTCGCATCAGAACCGCAAATTTCAGACCGAAAAAAACCGAAAAAAATTAAAACTTTTTCGTTTTTTTCGATATTGATTTTTTTCGCCAAAAAGGGCGAAAAACGAAAAACCGAAAAATCGAAAAACGAAAAACGCACACCCCTGATCCCATTCCTCTTCTCAAACAACTTAACGATTATTCCCTCTCATCATCAGTTGTTTTTGCGGGCGACTTTACGCCCACACCTTCTGCTTGTCCCTTGGTTCTGATGCTAGAGGAAGAGAAGTCGAAGAATGGGCTGAGGAGTGCGACCTGGTCATCATGAACGATGATCAGCCCACCCGTCTCCCTGCCAACGGCCGACCTTCTAGCCCAGACATAACTCTAGTCTCTCCCAACCTTTCCAACGCTTGCTCATGGTTTACCTCAACAGCATTGTCTAGTGATCATGTTCCCGTCTTTGTGCACATCGATCTCTCAAATTCTCTTGCTCCTTATTCTGATGTTCGTCAACGTTCTTATCTCAATTCAGGCCAAGCAGACTGGTGCCTGTGCAGTGAGGTTGCGCTACGCCTAGCGGCTAATTACCCGTGGAATGGCAATGTGCACCAGAATGAGCATCACTTATCTGATGCAATTCGCAGGGCCATGAAGGCGGCTAACCCTGTTGGCCGCGTTAAGACGTTCTATAAAAACGTCACGAGAAAAATTCTTCAGAAAATTAGGACTAGAGATGCCAGAAGAGCAGTTGACCATCTAGATCCTGTCGTCGCTCAGCTGGATGGTGAGATCAGAAAAGATCTCGACCAGCACAAGAAAGAACAAAGGGAAAAGTTCACAGAACAGCTGAATTTCAAGACGGACAGTGGAGCTACTTGGAAGGTGCTTCGGAAATTATCGGGAAAGAGCTCGGCAGCCACCGTCTCCACTATTGAATTTGGAAATAACGTTTTCAAGTCAGGAAAGGAAGCCCCCTACTCTCTCGGTAGAAGTTTTTTTGTCACGAGAACAAGGCGAGGTCCGCAGAATAGAAAGACAGTAAGAGAGCTGTGCCGCCTCCCGCTCATGAGCACGGCCGAAGCATTCACTGTGGCGCAAGTAGAGAAGATTATAAAGGACATGCGGAACTCCAAAACTGGCGGTCCGAACGGCATTTGTCCTGCTGTACTGAAGAAACTCCCGACTGAGATCCTTCCGCTCATCGTTGATATGATGAACACTTCGTTCAGCTCCAGCACTATTCCGCAAAACTGAAAGACAGCCAACGTCATCCCATTGCCGAGCCTGGCAAACCTCAGTCATCAGTAAAGGGATATCGTCCCATTAGCTTGATGTCACCTTTCGCCCTTTCGCTAAGGTAACCGAAAAGCTTATTGTCAAGGATCTAGCGGAGCAGAACGAGAAGCAGTTGTTTCAACATGGGTTCAGGAGGCTACATTCCAAAACTACGGCTTTGCTAGAAATTACCAGCTATGCTATCGACGGGTTCAACTTTAACAAGCCATTGAGAACTGTAGCTGTTGCGTTGGATCTCACCAAGGCCTTTCATACGGTTAACCTTGGAGTCCTGTCAGGCAACATACTGGAGTCGTCCATACCATCTTGGCAGAAGCGCTGGATATCGACCTTTAATGAAAGTCGGCGGGCAAGAGTCATGTTTCAGAAGCATGTCTCCAACAGTATTCCCATGGCAGCTGGAGTCCCTCAGGGCGGGGTTCTATCGCCAGCCCTCTTCAGTCTGTACCTCGAAGATATGCCTGAGCCTCGACAGGACATCAAGGTCTTCGAGTATGCTGATGACATAACAATCATGTGCCGAGATCGGGACTTGCAGGTGGCCGCCAATAAGATCAACGAGTACCTGATCACACTGAAGAGCTTTTTCGACCGCAAGATGCTAAGAATCTCTGCAGCCAAGTCGTCAGTGTCCGTTCTCATGACGGACCCATCCGAGCACAGCGCTCATCCGGATGTCGTGTGGGATGGAGACCGATTGCCTGCTGCTCGCTTTCCAAAGCTGCTCGTTCTTGTGCTCGATCCGTCACTCAAGTTTCATAAGAATACAGAGAAGAAGCAGGCAGTCGTTAAAGCTAAGCTCAACGTTATCAGAGCCCTGGGCGGCACCTCGTGAGGTAGCATCAGGGAGACTATACTCACAACGTATACGGCGATCTTCAGCCCGCCCTGGAGTACGCCGCACCGGTATGGCAGCATCTCGTCTCAGAATCCTCCTGGACAATGATGCAACGAGTACAAAATGCTGCTCTCCGTATCGCCACCGGATGTGCAAGGAGTTCCCCAATCGAGCACCTGCATGCAGAGACCCGGTTATTACCAGTGAAGGAGCACTGTCAACTCCAGGCCCAGCAATTCCGCTTTGACATTATAAAGCAACCAAATCACCCGTCGTTGAGAGTGCCAAACCGCGTTAGAGAGAGAAGTATAATAGAGCCATTTGCCGATGCTCCAAACAAAGTCAATTTGCAAAGATGGCACGACTCATAGCAAGAACGACTCCGTCTTTTGCGCGAGGAGCACACCAAGTTCGTACGTTGTCATCTTGTGAAGGCGGCCATAAATCCTATACTAGGAGATATACCGCCCCCCGTCTGCACCTCAAAGTCTCAACTCGAAGAATTGCGAGATGCACGCTCGCATCATTACGCTGTGGTCACTCTACAATGCTAATGTCTTATGTCAGCAAGATTGACAGCAGCAAATCTGATGTGTGCCCGGACTGCGGTACCGTCGGCCATGATACCCCACATTTATTCAACTGTCCGGTGAGACCTACCACGTTGACACCAACGGACCTATGGACGAATTCACTACTGGTCGCCCAGTTCCTCCGCCTATGACAAAACCCTCTATGTGGCTGCAAAGAAGAAGAAGTCACCGCCAAAATCACAGTTTTGTTTTTCAAATCCCCACTATGAGATTTCTTCAAAACAGGGCTAAAAAAAAGAAGTACACTCTCTATTTGATGTTCACTTATTAGGGCTTGCCTTACATTTGCGGGGGGCTTTTATAAAACCATGTGTTGATAGTTGTGGGTATGGGACACAGCATTGATATTCCGTTTTCCAAATCCCCTAAATGCCTCAGAGATTTACAGGAGATTTCCAAAAATGGGCATTTTCCTAGCTTTGCGTAGAAAAAAGGGGTACGTACTACAGTGTGTTGCAAAACTATACGACATACCCCAATTTTCGCGATTCCAAACTTCGCGTGATTTAAGGAGACAAAGAGTGAACGACAATGGATGCAGCACCCTCGAAGACCTCCGGGTACGGATCTTCATGAAATTAGAGCAAATGGCAGGAATCTGTCAACGAAAATTGTCAAAAACGACCGTTGCAAAATTATACGACATAGCTGACGTTCTCGCAGAAGTTGCGATTCTAGACCCTCTGTATCAGTTCGTTCATGGTAAAAAACATTATGAACATCAAGTTAATAGTCTTCAGAATTGCCTTGATGCCCAACCACTTCTAAATCTCTTTTTGGTATGTTTCAACCAGCCTTTTGTGAACGCCCCTTTTAATCTGCGCTCATTTGCTTATAACGGCTAGTTTGAGCGAAACCACACACTTGTATTGTCTCCTCTGGTTGTATACTAAAAGCTCGGGAAGATATCAAACGTTTTCCTCTGGGTCGAGGTCCTGCAAACCGGCCGGCCATTCTAGCAAATTGGCATGATTGGCCTGAAACCAAGCCTGCGTCGTTCTACTGCCAAGATATGAAGGCGGATACGGACTGGAAAGAACTGGAAATGAAATTCCCACACATTCTGATAATCAGTGAGGCTCACAGGTCATGTCTCGAAAACCTGATCCAGCTTGCCACATCTACTGAATCTGGGTCTATACATTATTTTCTCCACAAACATTCTCCTCCAGAGTTCCGACACGAGGATAAGTGTGGGTCCCTTTGTAGACCTCCCCAGTGCTTAGAATACTACCTTAAAATAATTAAATAGATGAGAGTATTTCAGGCTCGTTCGGACTGAGCTTGCTTTCGACGGATAAGAAAGGGTTTCGAAGGATCCACCTATGGATCAGAACTATCCTAGATATGGATCAGAACTATCCTAGAGTAGGAACATTCGAGGAGAAAGAAAAATGTGTCGACCCGGATTTGGGTGGTGGACCAGGTTTTGGGACATGATCTATGAATCTCACAGATTATCAGACTGTGTCGGAAAATCATTTTTTCTAGTCCGTATCCGCCTTCACTTCTTGTCAGTAGGACGACGCAGGCTTGGTTTCAAGCCGATCATGCCAGTTTGCTAGAATGGCCGGCCGGTTCGCAGGACCTTAACAAAGAAGAAAACGTTCGATATATTCCTGAGCTTTAAATATACTACCAGAGAAGACAATACGAGTGTATGGTTTGGCTTAAGCTAGCCGTAATAAGCGAATGGGCACAGCTTGGAAGGGGCGTTTACAAAAAGCCGGGCTTAAACATACCAAAAAGAATTTCGAAGTGGTTGGGCATCAAGGCAGTTCTTAAGATTATTCACTTGATGTTTATAATGGTTTTTACCATGAAAGAACTGCTACAGAGGGTCTAGAATCGAAATTTCTGCGAGAACGTCAGCTATGTCGTATAATTTTGCAACGGTCGTTTTTGACAATTTCCGTTGCCAGATTCCTGCCAGTTGCTCTAAATTCATGAAGATTCGTACCCAGGGGCTTTCGAGGGTACTGCATCGATTGGCGTTTACCATTTGTCTCCTTAAATCACGCGAAGTTTGGAATTGCGAAAATTGGGGTATGTCGTATAATTTTGCAACGCACTGTATACTTGTTATCCGAAGGTAAATCCTCGGATAATGGATCGATTCGGATAATGCCATTTTAAATTTACCGAATATTCGATCTATTCAGATAATGCCATTTTCCAATGATTCGGATACGGATATCCGCCGGATAATTTCGAATAAATTTCGGATATTATCGGAACAAATCTGAGGCAAAACGGTGAAAAATAAACCAGGTACATACACATACACATACACACACAAACATACATACATACACACATACACATACACACACATACACATACACATAACTACACATACACACATACACACACAAAATGAGTAGAACATTAGCTACGAGAAATGGACATATACATAAATTACACGAGTGAGGAAACAAAAGTGAGTCAAATAGTTGATATAAAAAATGGACCGGTTTACTACATTCAACCTAAAATGAACCGATTTTATCCGATTTTACTCAAATTTTATCCGGTTTTTATCCGTTTTACCCGATTTTATCCGAATTTTCGACCCTTCGGATAATGGTTCGATACAGATAATGCCGATTTTAAATTTACCGGATATTGGTTCGATTCAGATAATGCGTTTTTTCAAATTTTCGGATATCGGATTATCCGAATCTCGGATATCCGGTCTGATATCCGAAATGGAGTGATTCGGATACTAAGTATAGTACGTACACGAATGGCAATTTTCAGAATGTTCAAAAAAGTTGTCTCGGATTGGGCTGAAAACTTGTTTCTAGAGGTTGTTTTGGGTGCTGATCACGAAGCTGAGGCCCATTTGTCAATATACGTAAAAACCTATCTAATTTGGTCCGAAGCTTCAAAATGGGGAAAATTTTGCAGAAAAAACGCCACATTTGACGATTTCGAGAATGCTACGATCAAATCGCCTCAAAAGGTGTACATAGAGGGTATTCGGCCTGCCTAACACGAATCTGCAAGCAAATTAGTATATCCACTTGACCCTGCCGTGACTTCGGACAGTTGTTTCTTCTGATAGAAAGAGTGGTATAAGCGGAAATTCCAGTACAATGCTTACTTCATTGATAGCTTCGCTATAAACATGAAAAACGGAAATCGTTTTCGGTGGCGTGCCATTCGAGCTCGCGTGTCCCACCGGTGGGACACGGTGTACGGTAACGCAATATTGCACGCGGTCCGAACGTGCAGTCACCCAAAATTAGGCGTGGTCGTGAATGGGTTAAACCAGGTAATTGGCAGCAAGTTGAAAAAGACCTACCCGTTGAGAAACGATGACGTTCGTGGCCTCAATGGTTGAGTGTGAGAGCGCTCACGATGATGATGCGTTCGAATGGAGAGCAAACCCGGTGGCATAACAACGCTAAATTATAGAGAAATATTAATCTAAAGTTACTGGCAGAGAAAAAATCCAGATTTTTCTCTAACTACAGGCACGGTTCGCGATTAGAACGGACTAAGTTATGGCTGGGTGTCCGCTCGCCCCCAATTAACGAGATTTCTCAAGTCCTTGTATCGTTGCCTTTTGTTCTGCTCTTACAAGGAAAGTGTTAAGAGTGGTAAACGCATCTGCGAAAACGACTATTATCGTTAGTATCTCTTCTGGCTCAATAGTAAAAATGCGCTGTATCCCGCCCGAGCTGCAGGTTCAAAAAAGTTATGAGCATTTTTTTAAGCCTCGCCAAAATGCAAGGGTACCAACTCTACATTGGATCAGACTCACTGAGGATAATTGCGGAAATCGCTCTTTTCTGCTTTACCCTGAACTGAAAGATTAACGTTTAGATGTAACTGGACTAAAAAGGCAGAATGATTTCAAATTTCAAGTAACCAGGGGAATCCGTGACAAGAATTCCTGAAATATCCGTGACAAGAATTCCTGAAATATCCGATTTTTTCGGATATCCGAATCATTTCAAATAACCTATTTTACGAACACTCAATATAAAGTCGACGACAAATCTGCCCTAACATGAATGTTATAATGAGTTTCGATTGAAAAACAATTTTTTCTTTAAGCATTAGGTTGACGGTGAAGAGAAAAACAGTTTTTGCAGTTTTCCGAAATGAGTCGGATCCTATCGAAATGAGTCGGACCCATCAGGTATTTTTTTGGAGTTTACAAAAATTTTCACGGATTTGGCTCAAAACTTGTAGGTAGAGGGTAATCTTGGGAGGTGAACAAGAATCTGGAGTCCATTTGTGGAAATTTTGAAGTTTACTGTAGGTCACGGTGGTTAATATGTCATTTAGGGGGCAAAACTCACCTTAGTATTTTGAAAATCGATGAACGGACGTTAAATTCCTATTCTCCACCCCCGTATACAAACTTTGAGTAAGATCTGAGATTTTCACAAAACTACCGTATGCCTTGTTGGAAATTGCGAGCTATGCTCTGGACGGCTTCAATGCCCAGAAACCCCAGCGTGCTGTTGGTGTGGCTCTCGACTTAACAAATGCATTTGACACTGCCAATCTAGGCCTACTATCAGAGAGTCTGTTGAAGTCTACCATCAAGCCATGGCAGAAGCAGTGGATAACTGCCTTCACTAAAGGACGTCGGGCAAATTTGCTATTCCAGGGACATGTTTCCAATAGCATCCCTATCGCCGCTGGTGTCCCTCAAGGAGGTGTTTTATCGCCTGCACCTTTCAGTTTATACCTTGAAGATCTGCCCGTTCCTCCACAAGACATCAAGGTCGTTGCATATGCGGATGATATCACTATTCAGTGACGGGATCGCGACATGAATGTAGCCGCCAGAAAGATCAATGACCACTTGATCGAGTTGAAATGTTTTCTCGATAGCGAGATGCTCACAGTCTCTGCCTCTAAATCATCCGTTACCGTCTTTTCCACTGATAATGCGAAGCACAGTGCCCATCCTAAGGTAAAATGAGACGAAACTAAATTGCCGGCCGCCCGATTCCTCAAGCTACTCGGACTCGTGTTGGATGCCTCGTTGAAGTTTCATAAGAACACTGAGCATAAGCAAGCCACAGTGAAAACAAGACTCAACGTCCTACGCGCTCTCGGTGGAACGTCCAGGGGGTGCAGTAAAGAAACGATCCTGACCACGTACAAGGCTGTTGTGCAACCCGCCTTGGAGTATACTGTGCCAGTCTGGCAGCACATCGTGTCGGACACTTCTTGGTCCAAGCTGCAGCGCATCCAAAATGCCGCTCTGCGAATCATAATAGGCTGTTCTAAAAGCTCTCCAGTACAGCACTTACACGCCGAAGCTCGCATATTGCCAGTTAGAGACCACTGTCAACTCCAGGCGCAACAAATGTTCATTAACATCGTTAAGCAGCCAAATCATCCGTCGCGAAGAGTAATAAACCCAGTAAGAAAGAGATGTATCAGAAAGCCGTTCGCCGATGCTCCCTCAAAAGTAGATGTGCAGAGATGAACTGAAGCACACGAGAACGCCTCCGTCTCTTGCGCGCGGAGCATACCCGATTCGTGAAGGAGCACTTGAACACAGCTGCCATCAACTCTATTTTGGGAGTCGCACCTCCCAAGGTCAGCGAGACTGAGATGGAACTTGGCAGGCGTGCCAGGTGCACCCTTGCCTCGTTACGCTGCGGACACTCTCCCATGCTTATGTCATAGTTGCATAGAATTGATAACAGCAAACCTGACGAGTGCCCGGATTGCGGTCGCCAAGGGCATACCACTGCGCACCTCTTCAATTTCCCGAAGAGACCAACTTCATTGACAACAATGGATTTCTGGATGAACCCAACGCTAGTGGCCGAGTTTCTGAACCTATGACGAGAACCCTCTCTGTGGCTGCAAAAAAAGAAGGAGACCAAACTACCGTATACCCGCGGTAATCTACCGTAATCTGCAGAAAGTCGATAAACGAACTCCAGATTCGTGGTCAGCATTCCAAATAACCCTCAGAGAATGATTTTGAGGCACATCTGTCGTAGAAATCCGGAAATCTCTAAAGTGGCGTTTTTCCCTCGAAATTTTCCCCGGTTGGGAAGCTTCTAACACAATTAGCCGAAAACTTGGGGAAATCGACTAATAAACCACAATTTCGTGATCAGCGCCCCCCAAAAAACCATGGAAGAATTTTAAACCAAATCTGGGACATTTTTCTAAAACGCTTCCAGAGCCCTCTAATCGGTATAAATAAACGCCCAACCGAAAATACGTACAAGTCCAAAACGCTGTCAGTCTGGGCAAAGTATGGAAAATGTGTATTCACCCAAACTTTTCTCAGGGGGTAGTTTTGGGCGCTGAACACATTTATGAGATCAGTTCCCGGATTTTCCGAAAATTAATGCGTTTTTCGGAAGGTACAAAAAGCACACAAGAAAACGACCTTGTTGTGCTTGTAACTTCTTGGAACCTGCAGCTTGGGGGCGGGATACTGCATAGTTTTACTATTGAGCCACAAGGGTGGGCGATAACCCACCAATTGGTCGCCCTCTCTTAATGTTGTTGTGCGTTATGCTGCAACTTTTCACTTAATTTCGCTTTGGTGATGGCAAGACCTGCATCATCATTAAAGGCAGCATACATGCTCGAAAACGTGATTGAGATAATTACGGAAATAGAATGGTATGACCCATATTACAACGCCTACGCTTTTTGAAGTGCCAAAACGACCCACAATGCCGCTACATGAGTTAGAAGTTGGCTCCGCCCTGCATTTTCACGCCCCCTGTATTTGCGCTTTTCCTGCAACGCAAGGTTGCTGGGTCATATTCACCGTTGGTGCTGTTCGTAGGTTGCCTAAGAAGTGAGCCACACACGTCACTGACGGCGAAGATGACACAGCAGCTCTGCTTTGGAGCAAAAGAGCAAATACAGGGGGCGTGAAAGTACAGGGCGGGGCTAATTTCTAACTTATGTAGCGGCATTGTGGGTCATTTTTGACACTTCAAAATGTGTAGGCATTATGTTGTAAGCCATACGGTTCGATTCACACTGTAATCCCAACCACGTTTACGATCGTGTATGCTGCCTTTAAGAACTCAACAATCTTATTAATCGCGAGCCCTGCCTTCTAGATGAACGTGATAGTTCACTACCTCACATGAAACTTCGAATATGCACTTACCCGTTGCTTAACTTCCTCTTTTTCTCAGACTCCCTCTCAATGATTCCATTCAACTTGTTATGGATGTCATGAGCAACCTGTAAAGAAGAACTAATAGAAGTGAAAACATCCGCAGGAATGAGCTCACAAAGTCATTAAGACTTTCAATGGCGCTGATGAAAGAGCTAAGGATTGCTATCACAGAAAAAAAGTTATGGGTAGTGGACGTAATAATAGCACCAATAAGCTTTTCACAGAAGCGAATATACAGACGCTTATATTAGAGAATAAATTTTTCGATGTCGAAATACGTTTAATATAGACTGCGAGTTGCCAGTCATCTAAGCACTACCGAAATTTCATACAGGTCAACGCTTTGACCAGACAGACGGCCACAACAACTATCAAACTCTATAGTAGAGACGGTGGCGGGTGAGCTCTTTCCCTAGAGATTCCATCGCACCTTCCATGTAGCTACACTATCCATCTTGGAACCCACATTTCCTGTTAACTTTTTCCACTCTTTTTTCTTGTGTCTGCCGAGACCCTTTCTGATCACATCATCAAGCTGAAAAACAACAGCGTCGAGATGGTTGACAGCGTCGATATGGTTGACAGCTCTCCTGGCACCTCTTGTCCTGATTTATCCCGAGAATTTCCCTCGTGAAGTTTGGGTAGAAGGAGAGAAATAGGGTTATAGGATGAGGGGCAAGAGGTGGTAGGGGGAATATAGATGTTGAAATGAGAAAGATGAGTTTTAAGGGGGATATGAACTGGAAGGTACTCAAGGGTACCGTCTGTGGGAGTATTAGGTATAAGGTGTGAAGGAAGAGTAGATAATATGAAAGTGGAAACTCCTCCGCCAAGGAATGACCTTGGAGCATGGTAAGAATTATAGCCTAGGATATTGGGATGAGGATAGGCAAGGGATGGAGAGAGCTTGGTTTCTTGAACCATGATCACGTCAGGATGGTAATACGTGCAAAGAGAGAGAGAGAGAGAGAGAGAGAGAGAGAGAGAGCTGAGAAAGCTTGGCACGAAGGCCGTTGAGATTTATATGTACAACGAAAAGGAGGCGATTGGGGTTTGAGGAATTAGAGGTGGTAGGTGAGGAGCACAAAACACATCGAAAACTTATGATGCCTCACACAGCTGAGACCCGAACAGGAGAGATGCACCCACCTTTGGCATCCAGAGCATTGGACGCTTTTCCCTCTCCAGATGACATCCTTGCTGCATGTGACACATGGGTACTTCTAAGCAGGTCCAGGAATCCTCTTCGCGCTAGCCCTTAGCAGGAGAATCCGAAGGAGAGCTGCGGCCGGCCAGCACCTCTCCCACGACAAAAACCCTCTTCGTAGAGGGGATGACGTCGGTTCGCAAGGAGGTGATCTTCTTTCCACCACACTGCCACGGCACGAACGTACGACATCTCGGCAGCATAGAATATTCACAGTAAAGACATCCACAGTCGACTATGAGATCCTCCCTAGTTCCTCTTTGGTCCCCAGCACGGTTCTCACCACGCTGACCTTCGAAAATATTGTAATGGGCTACCTTACACACAGATTAGCAGGGAGCTTTGTTTGCGCTCGGTACATTCTACCCGGTTTTTTAAAAGAAATGTCAACTTCGAGTTCAACACGCACTACTGCTACCGCAACATTGAGCCCGCGAAAGGCTTTCGAAAGTTTGTTGGGTCTTTACCGAGCCAATACGCGGACTGTTACCCCAGTATACCCCCATTCCTCCACGACTGAAGGAAACTCAGAAGGGAAAGCCGAAAATGTAGGGAAGGCGGAGGCTGTATTGACCTCGCAGCAATATTGCGCTGACCTTTGAGTGCTGTGAGCATCTAGACTGTTTTTCGATTGACTAAACAGAGAACTATACACTACTAAACAAACCTCTTCGTTGTCACACTGGGCCCATAGCTCACTTGCTCCCATTGGTGCACCTCTCCCCAGCCTCATCAGGAAGTAACGCTCCTGACATCCGAAGAATGCTACGCATTTGCGCTGCAAAATACATACTGTTCAATCACCCACCATCGAAAAAACCCTCAGGAATTATTTTCCAAGCAGAATTACAAGCAGGGAAAAAACTGAGGTATTGCCACTTCTGAACAACCGAAACCAAAGGAGATGAAATGGATTATTTAGGACAATGGTGTACTTTGTCGCTGTCATGAACGATAGTCACGCCATTTAGCACAAATCGCGGTGGGACCAGCAACGAAGCAACGGTATTGGCCGACGTAGAAACAGCTGCCGCTGGTCTGCCGCCGCGACGTGTAGCGGAGTTTGAGAAGCTACTCATAAGGTACAGTCTCTCTATGACCCCTTCTGTGTTCAAACGTCTCTTGGATCAGCACTTGATGACTGTGAATGTCTGAGCCAGTTTCAACCCTTGACTATTGTATAGGTTTTACGTTCTATATATTCACGTGTACAGTTACGGGGCTTCGGGAGCGAAAGATATTTTGGCGCTGGAGCGCGTTTTCCTCCCGTCCCTTTAAAATCGGCGCAGGTTTTGCTATAGCGCTATGCCAGCCGCGATCTGCACGTGCATAATTAATGTTTTTGTGTGAATGGCAAATCTTTGAAGTGGAAAACACTTCGATTTTGTGCTGAGGATTGAAGCTCCGGGTAGGCGAAATTCTCGGATGCTAAATTTCTTCTACTCCGGGGTTCCATCCCCTGGCCCGAAAGCGGGAAACCTAATACCCTCATCGCAAGCGCGACTGTACATAAGACACTCAAAAGCCAATTTCGTTAACGCATACATATACAACAAAATGATGTAAGTAGAAGCTTCAGAGAAATGCTTGGGCCTACATTTCTTGCATTTGGCCTAAATAAACGTATATATTCGCACCCACATCAAGCTTTTCCACTATTGGGATTTTTTACGAATTTTGATACGAGTGCCAAACGTTTTCCGAATTCCTCCAAGGGGTTGAAACTCCGCGTGGACCAAATTTTGACGTGGGCGCGAATTTTTTCTTCCAAGACGCGGAACTCGTCCGCGCCATCATTTTCACACCCAACAAACTTTGCACCAACCCAGGGTTTCCCTCCCCTTCCAAAATCAGGAGAGTTTTGGGCCCTAAGAAGTGTATCGTACACACAAAGTAAAATTTCCAATTTGAGTTTCACTCCAAGTTTAAGAGCTAAGAAAATCGCAGCCTCTTACGAGCTCCGACGTATTCATCATTTTCCTCACGGCATTTTCACAGACAATTCACATTTGGCAAAATCAATTGCCTTTGCCGTCCAGTAGACCTACTACCTCTGAATTGATCTTTCCCTCAACACGAGCATGCATATTCTGAAGATTGCGATGCTTCTGTCGCCCATCTTCTAATCGATAGAAACGGCGCGATAGTGATCGAGAAAATGGTACGAGTAGGAAAACGCGCATAAATGCCAAAATATTTTTAGCTCCCGAAGCTCCGTAACTGTACTCTATATTCACTGCTTGTTGCATTTATTATATGTAAATTAATCATGTAGGCTAGACCGGTAATAAACATATACATAAGCCGGGTACTGATGCTGCCACTGTAGCTGTAAATCGCATTCCGACAGCGACAGATTTGAAGGGCGGGAGTTCTGCGACCCAAAGTGTCGCAAAAGTACACCCTTGGCCTTACGTGGAACGAATATCGATTGCTGTCAAAGTGGTTCGCTTTTCAAAAAAAACAATGTGTCCTAACTGTCTAGTGCTTATTAAATCCTGATGTGTTCATGACAACTACATGCTTTTTAATGAAGTAGAAATATTAGCAGTAGCATACCCGACGCTTGCCCGGACTGTGGAACCTCCGGCCACAATACTAAGCATTTATTCAATGGTCCCATGAGACCCACATCATTAACTACAATACACCTTTGGACGACCCCGACGCTGGTCGCCCAGTTTTGGGCCTTACTCTCTTCGTTGCCGCAAAGAAGAGGAAGAAATGTTGGCCTATATATGGAAATTAGACAGAAGTGCTTATTTAATCCTGATGTGTTCATGACGACGGATCCGATACACGCTTTTTAACCGAATAAAAATATTGGACTAAACACGGAAATCATGGTGTGGGGGAGGATGAGTTCTTCAGAGAATCAAGTCAGGAGGAAGGAAAGAAATTGTAGCTTTGGCGAAGTTCGAGACATCGGAACGCTTCACTCTCACAATCCTAAGAACACTGCGAAAACGTTCGTATCACACACCAAACACTCAAAACAATGATTTGCTACCTAGATAACACACAATGGTGCCGTGGCAAACTGGAGGAAACAAGATCACATTCGTGCGAAACCGACATCAATCCTTCCACGGAGAGGGTTTTTGTCATGAGAAAGGTACTAGGTGACAACTCCCCTGCGAATTCCTCTCCAAACGGCTCGCGTCGAGAAGAATTCTGAACCTGCACCGAAGAATCAATCGCCCACATGCAGCACGCATGTCACCTGGAGAGGCGAAAGCATCCAGTGCAATGTAAGTCCGAGGCGGGTGCTTCTCTCCTCCTTAGGTCTCAAATGTGAGAATCATCACGACTCTCCATATCGTTATGTTTTGTGCACAAACTACATGTCCTCAACTTCCAACCGCCCCCCCCCCTCCATTGTGTTCTGTGTTACGCCTCCAGTAACGCTAGTCACTCATTCACCTATTCACCATAAGCGCAGCCAGTTTGCGCCCACATACGACGAGGAACGCGAAACAATGCGATCCGTGTCGAATATATAAATCTCAACGACATTCGTGAAAAACTAAACTATCTCTCTTCGCACGTTTTCACCATCCGGAATTCGGATGTTATAATGATTCAGTAGGCATGCTCTCTCCCCCTACCACCTATCCCCAGCCTAACATTCCGGGCAATACTGCCTATCACATCCCAAAGTCAACTCTTGGAGGCGGAGTTTCTACTTTCTACCAAACCCCCTCACTCTATTCCAAATGTTTTTAAGGACAGTACTCTTGAGTAAGTTCCTGTCCACTTCCTTATCAATACCCCTTCATCTCTATTTGACCCATACCTCTACTTAAATTCACAGTCCAACCTCGGAGAAGTTCTTCTCTTTTTCTGCTTGAAAACGGTCCGACGCTGATTCCAATGATGTCACTAGAATCGTAGAATACCCACTGGGAACCGAGTTATGGCCCCTGAAAATTGAGTTGCGGAAGCATGATGGACGAGTTGTCAGTGGTTTGCAACTTCCGTCATTTGCAACCGATGTAAGTGAGCCGACCTGAACAAAGGGAGTAGCGGAGAATGAAGGGAAGAACGGGGCTACTGATCGAAAACCATTCATCATCTCTTCTTCTTGTCAGCCATGAACAGAGCATCGCATCAGAGGCGTAGGAAGCTAGCCACCTCACACGGCTTGCACCATAGATCTCGAGCAGACAAGGTTCTAGGTCTGGCCGGACATTAAAATAGATGCAATGAATCATGTCCAGCACATTCACAATCGGGGTATTTATCTTGGACTGACTGGTCAATTCGATGAGCGTAGGCCTTGAGATATGTGGAGTGATCGCATCGCAGACCTGCGAGGATTGTACGGGTGCGTCTCGGTAGATTAGCTTCGCTGTCGTTGACTCGTGGGTGCACGCCGCCATAAAGTAAGTTGGGCTGAGCATCAGACAGGCACTCTGCCACAAACCGCGTATGCTCGGCCATCTGGAGTTTTTGCGCTAGAGCTCCGTTGCGGCCCAACATTGTTGATCGACAGACGACAGAGAAGCATAGAACGGCGTGCGTATGTTTCTTGGATGGGGGCCGGGCGACAGAAGAGTGTGGTTTGGATGGGTCGGGCTCTTGACAATACTTATGAGAAAATACGGAGACTGGAGTAAGCAGTGCTCCTTCAAGAGGAGTGGGCCAGTTTCTTGATGAAAATGTGGAATAAGCGTCGATTTGTGACATCCTGTTACAAACCTGAGAGCAGTATTCTGTGCCCCAATGCAATCTGCACAAAGAGGTTTCAGAGAGATGAGTGGTCCAAATGGGGGCGCCGTATTCCAAGACCGTTTGTACCATGGGGAAGCGGTCATTGCTCACCCGTGTGTTCTGCGTCGCGGTCGGTGAGCGCCGCGCGCGGCGGGAAAGGCGGCAACGCGACATCCCAGCATTCAAGTGAAATCAAGTAAACTAGCATGTTTTGAAGCATTATTTGAATTGCTGTGTTCGTTTTATGCCACTAACGATAACCGTTTTGCCGTATATGGTGCAGATGATTCATTACCACGATGGCGGCTTTTCCGCGTTCGCCGCGCGCGCGACACTCACCGGACCGTGACGCGCACGCACGCAGGTGAGCAATGTCATGGAGCCCTGTACCATGGCTCTGTACATCGTAGGTAGCACTTTCTTCATGCTGCCCCACGATGTTCCAGCCACGGCACGAAGAATGTTGTTGCGCGAGTTGGCTGAGGCAGCACGTATACGCGCATTCTCATGAAATCGTAGCGAGGGATCCAGGAAGACTCCCAGAAGTCGAGGATGCTTAGACAGTGGCAGCTCGTGGCCATCCCAGATGACCTTGGGACGAAACCGATGTTCGATGATAGCCGTTTTACTTAGTGTGACACTTGACTTGGAGGCAGAAACAGTCAGCAACTTTGATTTGAGATACACAGCCAACGTCCGTAAGTAGTTGTTCATGGTGGCAGTGGCTCGGTCAATAACTGAGTCCGTGCAAACGATAGTCTCAGAAAAATCAAAACAAGTTACTTGTAATATAAATGTAGTTTACTTGAATCTCTCAAGTAACATACATTTATATTACATGTAACATACATGTATTACATGTAACTTTAATTTATATTACATGTAAGTTTCACGGGAGGTAGACAACAGGAACTCTGCTGTGGGCGGAGCCAGAAGGGCGGGCCCGACTCCGCCCCTCGGCGCGGACGAGATTGCCTCCAGAGTGCCTCTTTCACGAGTGCTTCGATTTGATTACTTCCTCACTGTATTTCTGCGCTATTCGTCTGTGTTCCACTTAATCGTGAGCTGCTATGCTACTGATAAACAATTCTATTCAACCCAAATGGCATCCCTCTCGATTAACGCTGTTCCCGAATGCATTGGTTTGCTAACTCATGAGAGTTTTCATGTTTCCATGTCAACATGAAACCTTTCTTGACCAGCAATACGATTATATTGATGTGTTAACCCCATTTCTACTACGAACTTATATGAAGCCTTGGGTAACTCATGAAAGGTGGTCGAGCTCAAACTTTGTAAAATGTAAATGTTCTATTCTTCACTGTGGAGCAATTTGATTAGCAAAATTTGAAGTTGGGTACAACCCTAATTTCAAGGAGTGAAAAAATTGAGAATTTGCCAAAGCCACTGACACAATCTTTTCTTAAACTCATAATTGTTGGATGGGTTCGATATATTCATTCCCAATGTCCCAAGTTACACTTATGATACATGTAACTTGCATTTGAATTGTCACTATGGGTGGCCATCACGTGACGTAGACGACACGCGACGCCGAGAGCGTGTCCCAGACCACACACTACGCAAAAAAATGCTGGGCTGGGCCTTCCCTGCTGGTGTGGCGTCAAATACCTCAAACTTGAGTAATTGAACCAACAACGCCAGTTGTAAGCCTGACCCCGCGAGTGCGTCGTACATCAACCTTAGAAATATCTTCATGGCCGATTTAAGATACTTGCGACTTAAATTGTGCCATTTAAGTTACATGTAACATATCGGAGGCGCTCTCACAAAAGATCCTCTCAGAAATCGAAAACAAGTTACTTGTAACATGTAAGCATCTGTGCATCTCTCCTGTTCAGATGTCAGCTGGGTGCATCTCTCCTGTTCAGATCTCACTTCTATGAGGCATCATGATTCTCCATACCGTTATGTTTTCTGCTTCGCCTCTACAAACTCTATATCTGTTCTACCAAAAAAGGGTCTTCCAAGCGAAAGAGGTTTGGTTGGCATCAGAAACGTTCCAACAAAAAGGGAACAATAGGTAAGTAGATTGAGAAGAGTCTACAAAAAGTGAACAATATTCTCTGAGAGTAATTTTATTGGTGAACACTTCTTTACAGCGGAAACAAACCGTTGTGGCATTTTACGATGATGAGTTTAGTGTCCTTCGAAAAAAGGACTTCTATTCGTTCAACGAGATTCTACGGGATTACTCTTGCCTAATGCTGTATTTCTATTTTATAGTTTTGCTTTTCCTTACAGCAAGACCTAACCGTCTGTCTAAGTCTTTGCGACATCATCTTCTATTCTGATGATAAGAGTTAGGTTTACATGCACATACGTTTGAACGGTTCTCTCGTAATCAAGACCATTTTCGGAACCACAGAGTGCTTCCGTGTAGAACACCGCAACGGTTTGTTTTTGCTGTTAAGAAGTGTTCACCAATAAAATTACTCTCAGAGAATATTGTTCACTTTTTGTAGACTCTTCTCAATCTACTTACCTATTGTTCCCTTTTTGTTGGAACGTTTCTGATGCCAACCAAACCTCTTTCGCTTGGAAGACCCGTTTCTGATAGAATTGTTCACTTTTTATTGATATTACAAAGTAATATCTAGTAAAAAATCTTCAATATTTTTCAAATAGCATGGATTGCTATAATAATCAGTAAGCAACAAACTTGTTGCGCACGCTACAAATGAAGCGCTACTCACTTTCCACGACGTCCTGATGACATCATCAGATGCCCTATGCACTCTACGTGACATCCTGATGACGCCATCAGATGCCCTATGTACTTTACATGACACCCTGATAACGTAATCAGATGTCCTATGTACTTTGCATGACACCCTGATGACGTCATTAGATGCCTATGTACTTTAAATGACCCTCATGCCATCATCAGATGCCCTATGTACTTAAGATGAAACCCTGATGACGTCATCAGATGCCTTATGTACTCTACATGACACCATGATGACGTCATCAAATGCCCTATGTACTTTATATGACATCCTGATGACGTCATCAGATGCCCTATGTACTTTACATGACACCCAGATGACGTCATCAGATGCCCTCTGTACTTTGCATGACACCCTGATGACGTCATCAGATGCCTATGTACTTTAGATGACCCTGATGCCATCATCAGATGCCCTGTGTACTTAGGATGACACCCTGATGACGTCATCAGATGCACTATGTACTTTACATGACACCCTGATGACGTCATCAGATGCCCTATGTACTTTGCATGACATCCTGATGACGTCATCAGATGCCCTATGTACTTTAAATGACCCTGATGACGTCATCAGATGCACTATGTACTTTACATGACACCCTGATGACGTCATCAGATGCACTATGTACTTTAGATGACACCCTGATGACGTCATCAGATGCACTATGTACTTTACATGACACCCTGATGACGTCATCAGATGCACTATGTACTTTACATGACACCCTGATGACGTCATGACATGCACTACGCACCCTACATGACACCCTGATGACGTCATCAGATGCCCTAAGTACTTTGCATGACACCCTGATGACGTCATCAGATGCACTATGTACTTTACATGACACCTGATGACGTCATCAGATGCACTATGTACTTTAGATGACACCATGATGACGTCATCAGATGCACTATGTACTATACATGACACCCTGATGACGTCATCAGATGCACTATGTACTTTAGATGACACCCTGATGACGTCATCAGATGCACTATGTACTTTACATGACACCCTGATGACGTCATCAGATGCCCTATGTACTCTACATGACACCATGATGACGTCATCAAATGCCCTATGTACTTTATATGACATCCTGATGACGTCATCAGATGCCCTATGTACTTTACATGACACCCAGATGACGTCATCAGATGCCCTCTGTACTTTGCATGACACCCTGATGACGTCATCAGATGCCTATGTACTTTAGATGACCCTGATGCCATCATCAGATGCCCTGTGTACTTAGGATGACACCCTGATGACGTCATCAGATGCACTATGTACTTTACATGACACCCTGATGACGTCATCAGATGCCCTATGTACTTTGCATGACATCCTGATGACGTCATCAGATGCCCTATGTACTTTAGATGACCCTGATGACGTCATCAGATGCACTATGTACTTTACATGACACCCTGATGACGTCATCAGATGCACTATGTACTTTAGATGACACCCTGATGACGTCATCAGATGCACTATGTACTTTACATGACACCCTGATGACGTCATCAGATGCACTATGTACTTTACATGACACCCTGATGACGTCATCAGATGCACTATGCACCTTACATGACACCCTGATGACGTCATCAGATGCCCTAAGTACTTTGCATGACACCCTGATGACGTCATCAGATGCACTATGTACTTTACATGACACCCTGATGACGTCATCAGATGCACTATGTACTTTAGATGACACCATGATGACGTCATCAGATGCACTATGTACTATACATGACACCCTGATGACGTCATCAGATGCACTATGTACTTTAGATGACACCCTGATGACGTCATCAGATGCACTATGTACTTTACATGACACCCTGATGACGTCATCAGATGCACTATGCACTTTACATGACACCCTGATGACGTCATCAGATGCCCTAAGTACTTTGCATGACACCCTGATGACGTCATCAGATGCACTATGTACTTTACATGACATCCTGATGACGTCATCAGATGCCCTAAGTACTTTGCATGACACCCTGATGACGTCATACGATGCATTATGTACTTTACATGACACCCTGACGACGTCATCAGATGCCCTATGTACTTTACATGACACCCTGATGATGTCATCAGATGCCCTATGTATCGAAAAGTACAGCCTACGACGTGTTTCAGCGATTTGATCTACCAACTGATAATATCACTTGGTATGATAAGCAGTAAGAAGTAAAGTAGTTAATGTGAAACAGTAAGTGACCAACTTGTTAGTCACTTTCCCTGTCCCTTCGCATCGAAAAGTACAGCTTACGACGTGTTTCAGCGATTTGATCTACCAACTGATATTATCACTTGATATGATAAACAGTAAGAAGTAAAGTAGTTAATGTGAAACAGTAAGTGACCAACTTGTTAGTCACTTTCCCTGTCCCTTCCCATTGAAAACTACAGCCTACGACGTGTTTTAGCGATTTGATCTACCAACTGATATTATCACATGATATGATAAGTAGTAAAAGGTGAAGTAGTTAGTGTTAAAGTAAGTGAGTAAGTAATCATATCTGTCCACATACCGACTTACCTACCTGCCCAACTGATCGCCTGCGACCACTGGCAGTGGCTAGTGGCAGGAACGAGGAACGAGGAACAGGACACGGGGGACGCGTTACAAGAAAAAACGCGAATTTTAGCTAAGCTTCCGCCGATCAAACTTTGTTAATTTTCAGTCGATTTGGCTCAAATTTTGTCAGCGGGTGTCTTATAGATTCTCTCACTTACATCCAGAAGGAAATCTCTAGAAAATTTGTTCTACAGGTTTTATTAACTACTTTACCAAAATCTAAGTGATCACAAGTGCCAGGCAAAACCAAACCTCTCCAGCTGCTTCGCGGCTGGAGCGATATCCTCAACTTCCAACCGCCCCCTCTCTATTGTAAAAATAAAAGTCCTTCGCGCCGAACAGCAGTAACGCGTCCGCCTGCTGCGCGAGAAGCACAGCAGTTCGTTCGAAAGCATCTTAATGAGCGGCTATAAATCCTATTCTAGTAACAGCACCGCTTTAATTTTGCGAATCCGAGTCTCGACTCGGTAGAGGAGCCAGATACACCCCCGCCCCACTGCGCTTCGGTCTTTCACCGTTGATGATGTCCTACGTAAACAAAGTCGACAGTAGCATAAACGACGCAGGCTCGGACTGTGGTAGACCGGGCCGCAATACTGTGCCTTCAGTCAATCGACCGAAGAGACCCACAACTTCAACTACAATGGACCTATGGACGAAACCAACTCTGGTCGCCCAATTGCTGAACCGAAGGCACAACTCTGGTCGCCCAATTGCTGAACCGAAGGCAACACCCGGCTCGTGGCTGCAAAGAAGAAATGGAACATTGATTTCTATTTCATACAGTCACATGCAAACGTGGCGCTATGAGTGCCCTACCATCGCAAAAATTACCCAAGATGAACAGTTATAAGACATACGGTCCGTCGCATAATTATAGGGGCACTTGGATTTTTGCTCTACTTTTTGTAGCTTTGAAGCTAGGGCATTATAGTGTGGATCATTCGATTCCTTGGTAAAAATGTACTCGCACTCCAATTTTCAGCGCGCTTGGCTGTCACTGGAAGGTGTTATGCTTCGTTTTGCTCAATACGGACATTTTTGACCGTCGCATAATTATAGACACTCAATTTTTTGCTAAATTTTTCCAATTTTACAAGGGTTTTCTACTGGGAAAAGTTTTTCGTTTTTCATCCATTGCTGGTTTGTACATTTCCAAAGGTTGCGATCAGGGATGTGCGGCAAACGATTTTGAGATTTCGGCAAACGGCAATCGGCAAGAAAATCACAAAAACGGCCGGCAAACGGCAAACGGCAATCGGCAAACGGCAAAAAACCTCATCCCTTATATTGACCCATAAATTATTCAAATGTGCCGCTTTACTATTTTCCTTTTTTTTCTAATACTTATGTCAACATTCTAATGATTTCATTTCAAATGAGTAGTCCCATTTCAAGGCATCAGATGAACAAAAACAAGACATATGGGATCTCATGAAAATCAAAGAATTCGCCGGTGCGGCTTCGCAAGGAAGCGGCTACAGCTCCTACAGACACCGAAGCGGCACTATCGCCGAGTCGCAGCGGCAATGTCGTGGCGGCCTCGCGATAGTGCCGCTGCGGCTCCGCGGTGGTGCCGCTGCGGCTCCGCGATGGTGCCGCTGCGGCTCCGCGATGGTGCCGCTGCGGCTCCGCGATGGTGCCGCTGCGGCTCCGCGGTGGTTCTGCTGCGGCTCCGCGGTGGTGTCGCTGCGGATCGGTGGCTGCGCTCTCACAAAAATAGGACCGACTGCGAGTAACTCATATGAAATGAGTCATAATACAAGTGGGTGGGCCTACGAACAAAAATACACACCTGCGGCGCTTACTTCTTCTGTCTGATAGGGACAGAGTGTATCCCCGTTATTGCGACCTAGGAGATACGGAATGTACGTCAAATTGGGGCTATTTGACCAGGAACGATCCTGTTCTACCACACATAACAGTAAATCGTAATCGACGCGGGTTCGCTGATGCATCCTTGCGGAGTTCGTACGATTCCAACACGGAACTTCCGCGGTACTGTCGCGGCAATGTCGCGGCGTTGTCGACACTCAAGACACTGCAACAGAATCTCCGCGGCACAGTAATTATCACGGAGCTGCTGCGGTACTACCGTGGAACTATAGCGGCACGGTCGAGGGTCGCGGTACTTTCCTGGCACTTCCGCGTCATACTTTTTAAGAATCCTTGCCCACGTGTATCGAAAAAATGCTTCTGTGTCGCAGAAGTGCTTCCGGCAGCTTTTAGCTATACCAGAATTTGTCGAAACATAAACTAAAGCACCACATTGGAGCTAGACTATCTACATGGCAGAGAAAATGGAATTAGTATATGAATAATGAAAAAGATGGATAGCTTTCGAAAAAGTCCCCCGGAGAACTTTTTCGGAAGCTATCCATCTTTATCCTCATTTTAACACTATTTCCGATTTCTCTGTCAGCTCGTGTCAGAGTGCAGTTCTGCGCGAACTTACCGCGAGCTGAGAAAAGTTCAGAAAATCTTCGGAATTTTTTTTTCTGAATCAATGTTTTTCCAAAAAAGACAGAATGAACCACTTTTTGGTGCATTTTTTTACACTATGGGCTCTAAGCGCTAGTGGCTCACAACGTAGTTTCAGCAATGCCTCGTACCTTTCCTAAAAATCGTCAAATAAACAGCTTGCTGCAGTTTACCACGAACTTACCGCGAGTTAACTCGCGTTTTCAAACCCATTTACTACCACCCCAGATAAGTCAAAACCCCGGATAACGGTTAAGCGAACAACGGATAATCGGTGGCCGTATTCATGAAACTACGGGAGCTTCCCGGAAAGGTTTTAAGAACCAGCCGATATATGCGGCGGACGGTCTTCGGACCCTCCTGGGACGCTCCCATAGTTTCATGAATACGGTTACGGATTACCCATTCTACCCACATGGACGCCAGTACAGGAGGCGTTTTCTTCCAATGTTTTGCCGAGTTTTGCCGGAAAAATCACAAAAATTTCGGCAAACGACAAACGGCAAAAAAAGTCCCGAAAATGGCCGGCAAACGACAAACGGCAAACGGCAATTGCCGCACATCCCTGGTTGCGATGGTCTCCTATTCGAGAAAAACCTCCTTTCTGCCCAACAAGGTTCTGAATTATCGAGCAGAGCGATTTCTAGCCAAACTGGACGATCTGTGAATGTTATCAGCAAGTTCGTAAAGTCTTCGCACACTTACGGAACCGCTGCACACCAGGGAAGTTCAAAAAAGGCTAGTGAACGTGAAAGGAGGCAGGCTTGTTATACGCGCAGCTTCAAACTCTATCGCGACCCTACGCGAGCTACAAGATCGCTGAGGACTTTCTGTTGGCCGTGACACGATCCATCGCATCACCGTCAACTCCAGATGCTTGCCCCCAGCGAGGATGAAGTGTGAAACGAATCGCGTTCGCAAAGAGCAAGATGAACCGCGATTGAATTAAGTGGTGAATTTCTTTCATTTTTTCTCTAGATCATGTTTCATGCTTCAGTTCGGCTAGAATACGGATTAAGTCGTGTTTTCCGACGCGAAGAAGTGGAATTTAAATGGTTTCGATGGATCTTCACATTACTGGGGTGGAATTCACGAACGCGAACCATAGCCATGGTTACGTTCTCGGTCAGCCAACCACGTGGTTAGCCAAGCTACTAGCCAGCCAAACCACCGATTCTCATGTGTTTCTGTGGCGTGGTTGGCTGGCCGCGACGCCTAATGGGTGCAATTACAGACTCGAGAGCGCTACCGTAGCTCGTAAATAGCCGCAAATATCGATTTCGGAGTGTTCGCCATTCAAAATATCTCTCTACCTTCCCTCCTTTCACCTTGTGCGTTTTGATGGCTACTTTTCTGAACTAGTCCAATTATTTTCTTCATTATCCTCCCATGTTGGCCTTGTATTTATATAGTATTTCACGTCATGTTGTAGTATATTCCTTATATAGGTATGAACGTGAACGCCGTATTGTTTTGTTTTTTTAGATTCTTTTGAGCCCCGTTTAATTTTTGTTCAGAAATGTGAAGCTGGATGGGCAATGGTGAGCACGATTTCGTTGTTGTTAAAAAAAACTTTTCCATCTGCATCTCTTTCGATGTGGAATAAATGTGGTCTTGGCCCAAATCAGCTGATCAGATAAGTTTTCTCTCAGTTTCTTTACTTTCTCTAATATTTTTTGCCTTTTGCTTCAAATGTTTGGTGTTATATATTATTGCTAGTATGCGTCCTCGTGCATTGTTTGCAAATGTTTTTTGTTACAGAAGTTCCTGAATTAGTGGAAAAATAACGGTTTCTCAGAACTCTTCCTTATTCTGTTTTTTTTTAATTTCCACTCACTTCAGAGTTTTTCATTTTTACTTATTTTCGTGGCTTCTGTGGTTGCCATTTAACTAACTGAGCACCCTTTTGCTATACATAGCCCAGCTACTTTTTTTTTGAATGGCAGCAGTATTGTTGCGCGATCTCTACCAACAAAAAAAACAGTAGAGGGCCATGCCTCGAAAAAAGATGCTAAATCAGTTGAGTGTCAACAATAGACATGAAATGGGTGAAATTCGAAAAAATCATAAAATGATTAGAAAGGCTTCGAAATGAGTGAAAATAATTAAAATAAGTAGAGAGAAGATGGAGTCAACTCGTTTTTCCGCGAAATGAGCTGCTTCTGAAACAAACAAAAAAACGTTTGCAAGCAATGCATGCGTACTCGTACTAGCCATAAAATAGATCACTGAAACTTTGGTGGCATCAGACAAAAAGAACAGAAAAAGTAACGAGGTTGGAAGAAGACGTACATGATCAGCTGATTTGAGGCGAGACCTCCATATTTGTTCCATATAAAAAAATTGAAGATGAACAAAGCTAACTAGCCACTATTACGTACATCACGCTCTTGGTTGCCCATCCAGCTTCAAATTTCTGAAAAAAATCGGAACGAGCTCAAATTTGTTTCGGAAACAAAGCAATTCAGCGTAAATGTGCATACCTGTATAAGAGATTACAAGATCAAAACAAATTCTATATTAGTGCAAGGCTTGACGAGAAGAGAATGCAGAAAAATAATAAGTCTACATTTTAAAAATTAGGAATCCAGCGACGGAAGGAGGAAAAAAGCAATGAATCACGAATGAAAATCAAGGGAAAACGATAATGTCAGTTGAACAATACAATTGAGAGGTGGCAGAGATAACTCGCGAGATATATTGTACATATCAGAAAAAAAATCCGCGTTCGTACTACTTCTCAAACACTGCCAATGTTTTAGAATACCCTTTCCGTCCT
This sequence comes from Aplectana chamaeleonis, assembly GCA_029168955.1. Lineage (NCBI taxonomy): Eukaryota > Metazoa > Nematoda > Chromadorea > Rhabditida > Cosmocercidae > Aplectana > Aplectana chamaeleonis. The sequence continues at coordinate 101,162 of JAPDOI010000900.1, forward strand.
TACGGACTATGTTTTTCGCGACGTCTGCTCCGCTAGCCATGGCTTGGCGGTTCTAACCACACCTTCATGCGTGGTTTGCTTGACTGTGGTTATGGTAACCATGGTTTGCGGTAGCCACGTTCGTGAATCGTTTCAGAGGCGATAACCATGGCTATCTTAGCCAGAAGTGTTGGTTAGCCGTGGTTAGCGGTTCGTGAATCCCACCCCTGGAGGGATCCTCGGAACGAATTTTAAGACGAGTATTGGAGGTGGGAGCCTAGTGGTTCGGGAAGCGTTTTGTGCTTCTGATAAGGTGGCTCTCGCGGTTACTTGAACCTGAACCAATTCCACTGACTACCAGAGCTTCCTCAAAACGCACTGGGTTCCACGGTTAAGGGTTTGCAGTCGGGCACGGTACACTTTTCAACAGTCAAGCGCAGCTGTACATGCGAGTCGCTCGACAATGGCTTGGTTTCAAGCCAAGAACATCGATGTGATGAGCTGGTCGGCAATATTAATCCCAGTGAAAACGTCTCAGGCATCCCTGTGCGTCGGGACAATGCAAATGGGAAACAGTGCTCCGTCGCGCAAGAGCTAAAAATGCAGGTTTAAACGTCTGAAGTCTAGTTTTGACTGCATCGCTGTTGTTTTTCATCGCAGCGATTTCACACCCGCTGCTGCAGCGATGTAGCAGCGGCAGCGATTTTGTTCATAGCGCATAGCCACATTGACGATCGAAGAAAATCAATCAATCGGTGGAAAGTAATGGCCAGTGACCATTAATAACATGCTCCGACTCGTAAACACTGATCTTGTCATGTGAAAGAGTCTACGTTCACTAGACGAAACGTATCATTCGCTGACGATCGCTCCATCGCTGCCATTTTTGCCGCGATGGAGCGAGGGTCAGCGACCATTGAGAATCGCTCTTCAAGCAGCGATGCAGTAAAACATAGGATTTCGTCGTCGCGACCCAGCGATGTAGGACGTTTGCCACGAAGCGATCACAATTGGAGCGCCTTTCCATTACGCGCGATGAAAAAGGAACAGTTGATCCTCGCATGGCCGCACCGACCACCTGCAGTCAAAACTAGGCTTGACACGACATTCCTCAGTCAACGATCAGCAATCGCATTTCTTCTATGTCAAATCGTGATTGCTGCATTATTTCAAAACCGGGTAAATCCATTGATATTAATATGTTCTAATACCGTTGTTATTTAACAGTTTGAAATTAATATTCTTACGAAAATGCCAGTGTTCCTATAATTATGCGACGGTAAAAAATTGCCGTTTTGAGCAAAATGAAGCGTAAACCTTGGAGAGACAACCAAACTCGCTGAATATTGATCTGCTAGTACATTTTTACCAAAGAATCTAGTGGTATACACTATAATGGTCTGGCTGCAGCTGCAAAAAGTAGAGCACAAAAGTTCAAGTGTCCCTATAATTATGCGACGGACTGTATGTATATATCCGCAATTAGGCGCAAGAGAAAGCGTCAAAATTGGTTTTTAAAAAGAAAGCTGATTGTGTTTGTGCGAACATCAATTGAATGTGGAAGAAAACAGAATAATTCTGACTTTATTAAACATGGAGATTAATTCAGTGAGGCCTCGCGGGTGGAATGGCGAGCCGCAGTGGCGTGGGAAGTCCGAGCCCCGGATAGGAAACCAGCTGGACTACCAGAAATGTGAGATATACACGGCCAGTATCAGTTTTCTTCGAGCCGGAATTCGTCTCTTCCCTTCAATTAAGATGAAATGTTGCTTCAACTCCATTATGAGATTCTATATTAAACTTAAACGTTTTGGGACATGTTGACACGGGTTGCATCTCAACACGGCAAACTGCAGTAGACAACGCCCCTAATGCCTCGTATTTCTACACATACTCTGTTACGAGTTATATAAACTTTGCAAGGACGATCCTGTCGGAAAATTCATTTGTTTACCCTATGAGGATTAGAGGCTGGGTGTCACGTTTACGACGTCACCATCGGCATTCGATAATTTGAAGAATCAAGGCTTAATCCCCCCCCCATAACAGTGCTCAGGAGATGAACGATAAGAATTACACACTGTGAGGACTGCTTACCGGAATTTCGATGAAGTCGTCGGTCTGGAAAGGTGGAATTCCAGACGGTGGCATGCCACATACGGCTGGCTCTATACGGCGTTTACAAAGAACGATGGTGTGAGCATAGAAACACAACCTAAAAATTGAATCTACAGGGTGCGCTTTAAATATGGATGACAAGGTTTCAAATCTCATCCTGTCGACATATGTGCGTCGCTAATCACCCTGTATAGCCTGGTCTTTTCATCAAACCTCTCTCTCCAAATGCACAAAATTTCGGAGCGCAAAAATGGTATTTGAAGCCAATGATGAGCGAAGGACTATAGGGCCCCTGATTTTTCACAGAAGAACTCGTCATTGGGTCGGCTCCGGTAATTGTTGCTCGTTTACCCCTGTGACCGTGAAGAACTGCTCCAATGAGGTTATTTTCAAGTAGAGGATGTATGCTTGAAAACATACAATGGCCGAAGTCTTTGGACCGTCCATTTAAAGAACGCGAGGGCAAATCGCCGAAATCCATATTTGGCAAAGGTCAGTGGTCAAGGTAGCTGAATTCGTGTCACTTTATTCCTTTACCTGACGACGTACATGCTTCAAACTTAGAGCATAAGTGCGCTTGAAGGTTTTCTATCTAGCTGTACCCATATCACCGACTTTTCTCAAAAAATCGATAAAATTGATTGATAATAGAATTTCTTGAAAATCAATGGAAAGTACAAAATTCGATGAATAATAATCTGCCGCACTTGACCACTAAGTTAGCCGCCTGAATGTCTTCAGGGAATGCAAAAAATAACGAAAATGTGGGTGCACTGAACTTGACAGGGCCAACGTATGGAATCCAGCAACTTACCCTCGCCTTCTCTTGGTAGAAGGTCTCAAGACTTCAGCTATGACACGTTTTAGGCTATCACCTTCTGCTTCAAAATAACCCCTTAGAGCAGTTCTCTAGGCCCGCCATACGGAAAGTAAGAAAGATCACCGAAGATGATTACGAGTCTATTTATTTCGTACAAATTGAGGACACCTCAGGCGCTTGCTCACCACTGATTTCGAAAACGATTTCACGCCACTAAATTTTTTGTTTTGAGGAAGAGGTTTATAGAAAAGAAAAACCCCAGAAGTCGATCAGTCACGAATGTATGTCGACGGGATGAGATTTGAAACCATGTCACCACATTTAAGGCGCACCCTGTAAAGTGAATTATATTTTCTTCTCATTTTAAGCAACGTTCACGATGGATTTTGTTTTCGAGTTTTCCATATATAATGAGAGCTCTAGTATCCAATATAACAGCCACGTTGAAAAAACCGCGAAAAAAATCACTGAAAACTCCTTTTTCAGACCGAAAATATCTCTATCGATTTTTTATAAGGGAAGAATCGCTCGTTGTTTTGATAAACGATCTCACGATCAAATGAAGTTTATCTTTCTTTCAAGTGATTTATGGAGAAGGAAAGGTTAATCTACGTGTGTAGAAAAGTCGTTCTTTACGTAATCGTATAGCATATTCCATCAACTTCCGTTCAGTTGTACTATATTAATTGTTGATCATTTACTTATACGATGGCTGACAGCAAATTGTGCCAGATGACTGACAAAAGGCCGGCCTCCTTTGACGGAGTTTTAGACATTCGACCACATTTATCCTACTATATATATTTTGGTGAATTTGTCTTCACAATAAAGCATTTTTACCCGAAAAACTCTCCCTAAGTTCTTAGGTGGGCCCAGAAAATCATTCGAACCAAAAAAAACGGTGAGTGGTTTTCAGCGCGTGCGATGCCTTTAAATTCACCACACGGCTTGACAGCAGAAAAACATGACCAAATTCTGTAGAAAAAAATGTAAAAAAACTGCCGTTCTTTTTTGCCTAAATAAATAAGGAATGAAAAACATTAGAAATATAGAAAAACTCTTTGCAATCAAAATTATCGCTTAATTGATATTAAATGTATGTACACAAGGTTGGACACGACCAGCGACCAAAAGCGCACGGTACACCAAAGCAGTCATCGGCAGCCGACTTTCAGTGCAGATCTTCACATTAGATAATTTGACAAGAGCGTCATTCTCCGATCCGAATCGGCCTCAATGTAGCCTGCAATGCAGTCACAAGTGTCCGGGACTAGGCTTCAGGCTCCAGCCAGTCCGCCACGAATCGCATCGTCGTCACATCTTGATCCGGTCATGCAGCCGCACCAGGGTTCGGCACGAGGTATGGAGAAGGCTAAACTTACTCAGACCACCCCCCACTCCAAAAACAAACTTTTGGCGATTCTCCCAGACCCCCCTCTCAGAAGCGTTAATAGGTCAAATTTTTAGCGATTTTCTCGAACCCTCTCCCAGAAGCGCTACTTGTCTGTTTTTGTTGTAAAATTTAAAGAAGAGGAACAACTTATTCCAAAACATGTATAATTCAAAGAGGAACAACCATTTGAAAAAAAAACAAGATAATAACAGTGAATTGGATCACGGACGAGACTTTTCTTGACGAACTACATGAAGTTGCCTGTGTTGGTGAATAGCTTAGCTATAGTAAAGGTTCTTACTATCTTGAAGACTCTCCTAACATTGAATAACATACACATAGGTTTGGACATAAATCCAGAAATTGTAAATAACTTTGGGTAGGAAGCTAAGGCGTGTGGTGGAAGAGAAGAGTGGAGTCAATTTACCCGGTATACTCACTTTCACCGTCCAACATAGATGCTGAACACCGCTACAGTATAAGGCCTCACACTTTTCTCAGGTGTGGTCCCGCCGAAAAGGGGCATTGTTGAAACTTAAGCGCCACGAGAGTAGGATATTTGAGTTCAGCGTGGTCGATTTACTTTAAATAAGATCTGTTACCGTCTCAGTTTACCGCCGAAGACCGCTACATAGATAGCGGGAGTAGATTAAAAAAATCGAATAAGTCTTCAAACCTAAACTAGGGTTTTAAAACAGCTGTAACCTAAGTTTCAAACGAGCTTCCCGGGGTTTGAGGAAAACTAAGAAACTAGGTTACTAACCCTACAGATTGAGACCCTAACCGACTCCAGATAACGCCTTACAAAAAAGTTTACCAGGTGTGGACTTACGATGTTTTGAGCACAAAAGTCCACACCGAAATCCGCTGGCTAGGTGTGGACTTTTATGCTCAAAACATCAATAGTCCACACCTTGTAAACTTTTTTGTGAGGCGTATTCTGGGGTCGGTTAGGGTCTCAATCTGTAGCGGTTACAAACTTAATTTCTTAGTTTTGCTCAAACCCCTGGTAGCTCATTTGGAACTCAGGTTACAACTGTTTCAAAACCCTAGTTTGAGTTTGTGGAATTGTACGATTTTTCAATCTTCTCCCGCCCTCTATGTAGCGGTCTTCGGCGTTACACTGAGACGGTAACAGGTTATACATAGCGTGAATCAACCACGCTGGACTTAAATATCCTACTCTCGTGATACCTAAATTTCAAAAATGCCTCTTTTCGGTGGGACCACACCTGAGAAAAAAATTGAGGCTTCTTCTTCTTCTTTGCAGTCATATTGAGGGTTTTGTCATAGGTTGAGAAACTGGGCGACCAGTAACGGATTCGTCAGTAAGTCCATTACGGTCAGCGTGGTGGGTCTCGATGGACATTTGAAAAGGTGTGCAGTATCATGGCCGAGGCAGCCGCAGTTCGGGCAAACATCTGATTTGCTGCTGTCTATTTTGCTGACGTAGGACATAAGCAAGGTAGAGTGACCACAGCGCAACGATGTGAGGGTGAACCTGGCCCTTCTTCCGAGTTGAGCCTCGGATGAACAGACTCGGGGCGGCACTACCAGTATGGAATTAATGGCCGCCTTTTCCAAATGACACCGTACGAACTGAGTATGCTCCTCGCGCAATAGACGGAGTCGTTCTTGCTGTAAGTCGTGCCATCTTTGCAGATTGACTTTACTGGGAGCATCGGCGAATGGGTTTCTGATGTCTCTCCCTTTCTGACACGGTTCAGCACTCTCCAAAAGGAGTGGTTAGGTTTCTTGACAATGTTGATGAAAAATTGTTGCGCCTGGAGCTGGCATTGCTCCCTTACTGGTAATGAGCGGGTCTCAGCATGCAAGTGATCGACTGGAGAACTTCTTGCACATCCGGTGGCGATACGGAAAGCTGCATTCTGTACGCGTTCCATCTTGGTTCACAAAGATTCTGAGACAAGATGCTGCCAAACTGGTGCGGTGTATTCTAGTGCAGGCCGCAGAATCGCCTTATACGTTGTGATAATGGTTTCCTTGCTGCTATACCATGATGTACCGCCCAGGGCTCTCAGCACATTAAGCTCGAATTTAACGATAGCCTGCTTCTGTTTCGCGTTCTTATGGAACCTGAGCGATGGATCGAGCACGAGTCCGAGAAATTTTGGGAAGCGGGCCGCAGGCAAACGATCCCCATTCCATACGACATACGGATGTGCGCTGTGTTCAGATGGGTCCGTTGTGAGTACGGATACCGACGGATTTGACGCAGAAATCTTCAGCATTTTGCGGTCGAAGAAACTTTTCAGCGTGATCAAGTACTCGTTGATCTTAGTGGCGGCCACATTTATGTCCCGATCACGACACAAGACGGTCATGTTATCGGCGTAAGCTACCACCTTGATATCCTGGGGAGGGGCGGGCATATCATCGAGGTACAGACTGAGGAGGGTAGGCGACAATACGACGCCCTGCGGGACACCAGCTGCAATCGGAATGCTGTTTGAGACGTGATTTTGGAACATCATTTTAGCTCGTCTTCCCTAGTAAATGCAGCTATCCAACGCTTTTGCGACGGCGGGATTGATGACTCCAGTAAGTTGCTTGACAAGATTCCAAGATTCACTGTGTCGAAAGCCTTAAGCCATGTTTTGACTGTTTTTCATCGCAGCGATTTTGCACCTGCTGCTGCAGCGATCTGGCAGCGGCAGCGATTTAGTTCATAGTGCATAGCCTCAAGGATGATCGAAGAAGTTCAGTCAATCAGTGAAACTAATGGCTGGTAGTCATCAATAACACGTTTCGATTCGTAATCACTGAGCTTGTCATGTGAAAGAGTCAACGTTCACTAGACGAAACGTGTCATCCGCGGGCAATCGCTCTATCGCAGCCATAATGGCAGCGATGGAGCGATGATCGGCCAACATCGAGAATCGCTCCTCCAGCAGCGCAGCAGTGAAACATAGGATTTTGTCGCCGCAACCCAATGATGTAGGGCGCCTGCCACGAAGCAATCACAATTAGAGCGCCTTTCCATTACGCACGATGAAAAAGGAACAGTTGTCCCTCATGGCCGCAGCGACCACCTACAGTCAAAACATGGATTTAGGGAGATCCAAGGCAGTTGCTACAGTTCTCTGCGGCTTATAGGCGTTGAAACCATCAGTTGCAAAGCTAGTAATTTCTAGCAAAGCTGTCGTGGTGGAAAGCATTTTTCTGATTCCATGCTGGAACACCTGTCTCTCGTTATGCTCAGCCAGGTCCTTAACTATCAGCTTTTCAGCTACTTAAACAAAAGAGGACAGCAAACTATTGGGACGATATTCCTTGACTGAAGCTCGGGTTTGCCAGGCTTGGGCAGCGGCACGACGTCTGCCGTCTTCCAACTCTGCGGGATTGTACACGACCTGAGCGAGGTGTTTATCACATCAGTGGGAAGCGGTAGTAGGTCAGTGGGTATCTTCTTCAAGACAGCAGGACATATCCCATCAGGACCAATAGCTGTAGAGTTCCGTATTTCCTTTATAATCTGCTCAACTTGCGTCGTAGTAAACGCTTCGGCCGTGCTCATAAGCGGGAGACGGCACAGCTCTCTTACAGTCAGTCTATTCAGCGGACCTTGTTTAGCACTGGTGATAAAAAAAACTTTTCCAGAGCGCATAAGCGGCTTCCTTTCCTGATTTGAATACGCCGTTGTCGAATTCGATTATGGAGACGGTGGCGGGTGAGCTCTTACCCGAAAGCTTCCGTAATACCTTCCAAGTGGCTGCACTGTCCGTCATAAAATCCAGCTGCCCAGTGAACTTTTCCCACTCTTCTTTCTTGTGTCTGTCCAAATCCTTTCTGATCTCATTGTCAAGTTCAGCTACTACTGGGTCCAGACGATCTACCGTCCTCTTCGCATCTCTCGTTCTGATCTTGTCGAGGATTTTCCCAGTTACATTTGGATAAAATGTCTTGACACGACCGATAGGAATAGCCGCATTTGTGGCCTTGCGGATTGCGTCAGATGAATGGCACTCTTTCTGGTGCACGCTACCGTTCCAGGGATTATCTGCCGACAGGCGAAGCGCAACTTCACTGAACAGGCTCCACTCTGCTCTGCCTAAATTAGGATAAGAACGTTGGCGAACACCCGAATAGGGAGCGAGAGAATTGGATAGATCGATGTGGACAAGACAGGAACATGGTCACTTGGCAAAGTAGTGGAGGTAGACCATGAGCAGCAGTTAGAAAGGTTGGACGAGACAAAAGATAGGTCTGGGCTAGAAGATCGCCCGGTGGTAGGGAGACGAATGGGCTGATCATCGTTTAGGATGACCAGGTCGCAATCATCTGCCCATTCTTCGACGTTATTTCCTCTAGCATCAGTTGAAATCACCCGCGAAAACCCCCGAGGATGAGAGGGAGCAGTCGCTCAGCTGCTTAAGGAGTGGAATATGGTCATAGGATGAAGGGCATGAGGTGGTAGGGGGAATATAGGTTATGAAAAGAGAAAGGGGAGTTTTAAGGGGGGGGGGGATAATCCGGGAGGTACTCGAGAGTACCGTATGTGGGAGTGTTAGGTATAAGATGTGAAGGAAGAGTAGATAATATGAAAGTGGAAGCTCCTCCGCCAAGAGTTGACCTTGGAGCATGGTAAGAAGTATAGCCTGGGATATTGGGATGAGGATAGGTAGGGGATGGAGAGCTTGGTTTCTTGAACCATGATGACGTCTGGGGGGGGGGGGGTAAGTACGTGCGAAGAGAGAAAGTTCAGAAAGCTTGGCACGAAGACCAGTTAGATTTATATGTACCATGGATAGTGGGCGATTGCAGTTTGAGGAATCAGAGGTGGTAGGTGAGGAGCACAAAACACATCGAAAATAAGAATTATGATGCCTCACAGAGCTGACAAGGAAAGTATAAAAAGCGTAGGTCAGATCTGCGAAAACGAATAGTATGGTTAGTATCTCTTCTGGCTCAATAGTACAAATGCGCAGTATCCCGCCGCGAGCCGCATGCTCAAAAAAGTTATGAGCATTTTTTAAGCCTGGCGAAAAGGCAAAGGTACCCATCAGACATTTTTTTTGGAGTTTCAAAAAATATTCTCAGATTTGGCTCAAAAGTTGCATGTAGGGGTAATCTAGGATGGCGATTACGAATCTGGAGTCCACTTGTCGAAATTTTGAGGTTTACTGTAGGTTACGGTAGGTAACATGTCATTTAGGGGTCGAAACCCACCTTAGTATTTTGAAAATCGACAAACGGACATTAAAATCCGAATTCTCCACCCCGAATAACCCCCGTATACAAATTTTGAACAAAATCTGAGATTTTTACCAAACTACCGTATACTAGAGTGAGGATCGAATATTCGAGTTCGAATAAATACTCGAATTTTTCGAACGAATTTTTATTCGAACATTCGAATATTCGAAAAGTGTGAATATTCGAATATTATTCGAATTCGACTATTCGGAAAAGGTGAATATTCGAATATTATTTGAATTCGACTATTCGGAAAAAGGTGAATAATCGGACAATATTCAAATTCGATTAATCTCAGAGGTGAATATTCAAACGTTATTCGAATTTGAATACCAGAGCTGATTTAACAAAAAATATGAAAATCAGCTCTAATGTATGAAGGAACCGACATGCCTTTCAAGACTGAATTCATTTTCTTCACTACTCCATTGTTCCATTTTTCCGAACTGAAGAGCTAAAATTTTTCCCCACACCGTCTGATGAGGCTACTAGGGCGGTTCTAAGGCTCCGTCCATACGTGGCGAGAACGCCCGCTCTCGCTCTTATGCGCTCTTCAACGCTGATAGGCGCCCGTACAGGCAGAGAGACTCCGGCAAATGCTTCCTGCCTCGTGTTGATTCGATTGAAAACGCTTGACCTGGTGATTTTTCACTGGAATCGACTCATTTGCTGCTCATTTATCACGGTTTGGGATGCTCTTGGTCGGCGTATTAGACACGATGGCATTGATTTTGAGGTAGGTTTAGGTTTTTTGCTCGAGGGGTAAAGCAAATCGCTCAAAAGTGGCTGCATCTCTCCCGAATTAGGCGTGAGCGAGCGAGAGGAGGCGGAAACGCGCGGCAGCGGGCGTGAGCCCGCGAGAGCGAACGTTAGCGCTCTTCAGCGGCTGGCAAATCGTGTGTTAATTACGACCATCGATTTTGCGTAATCGCACGCTCTCGCAACGTATGGACGCTGCCTAACAGGGGGAGCCACGTGGCAATCAAACTTGGCCACGTCCATTTTTTCATGCCGCCGAGCAATGATAACACCAACCATAGCTTCGTTAGGTGGAGCCATGCACTCCACCAACCTTCACCCCTGGGCAGGTGAAGTGGGGAACGTTCACCATTGGGAGAAGCGGTGACAACCAGTGAAACGCCCCGAAAAAATGAAAGTGACCCAATACTCATGCAAGTCATTTTCAAGATTGAGTGGGTGTCACTGCAGGTTTTTCGTCCATAACTTTTTTCTGCTCAAAGATAGACCTTTGGTGAAGCTTCTTTTTCAAAATCTCGGTGGAATTCTGCGTCAACTTGTGCTTCCAGTCCAGTTTGGAAAAGTATTTTCCCGATCCTTCAGCCTGATTCATTTTACGAAGCACCGGTTTTCCGCCTATAACTCTTTAACCTATGGAGATAGGGTTCTGGTGAGAGCAGTTTCTGAAATCTCTGTAAAATTCTGAGTCGAATGACATATCGGGTTCCTAACTTTGCTTGCTTCATAAGCCAGCCAGGTCGGTGGAGCCGTTGTTGGCTCCAGCAGAACTCTGCGTCTCTCATTCAAACCATGGAGGGGAGAGCACCCCATGGTGATAACTATGAAAATCGGTTTCAGCGACCTGGCTGACTTATGAAGCAAGCAAAGTTAGGAACCCGATATGTCATTCGACTCAGAATTTTACGTATATTTCAAAAACGACGTACACCAAAACCCTATCTCCAAATGTTAAAAAGTTATAGGCGAAAAAACGGTGTTTCGTAAAATGAATTAGGCTGAAGGATCGAGAAAATACTTTTCCAAACTAGAAGCACAAGTTGACGCAGAATTCCACCGAGATTTTGAAAAAAAAGCTTCACCAAAGGTCTATCTTTGAGCAGAAAAAAGTTATAGGCGAAAAACCGGTGTTTCGTAAAACGAGTTAGGCTGAAGGATCGAGAAAATATTTTTCCGAACTGGAAACGCTAATCGATGCAGAATTCTATGGGAATTTCGAAAACAACCTTCACGAAAGGGCTGTCTTCTAGGGTAAAAAAGTTATGAACGAAAAACTGATTGCTCTTAGTGAAATAAACGTTAACTCATAAATTGAGATCGGCTGAGAGATTGGGAACGTATTTTCTCAAATTGAAAACATAATTTGACGCAAAATTTTATGAAGATTTTGGAAACAGCTCCGTTCAAAAATTCATCTTGAAGGGCGAAAATGTTACGGGCGAAGAACAGGTAGTTTTTCGAAAATCGCTTGAAGAAATTTTCCGACAGCTTTTGACTCCAAGACAGCTTAAAGGAAATTATTCATCACCTACGCAGATCATTTCATTAAGAATAGTGAATTGCTAAAGGAGGTCATCTAACGGAATAAAATGTTTCAAAAATAATGTTTAAAAATAAAATTACATTGAATGCAAGAAAACGAGGATTAAGAAATCGTCAAATTTCGAAGTTGCAAGTCTTTAGGGAACCTTCACCATTCCCTACTCAGGTATCCTAAACAACCTTTACCTCTCGAACCGTTGTCCACCCCAACGAACCTGTGACACCAACCCGGGGTTTTCCTTCCCTTCCGAAATCGTTTCGGCGCGGGGAAATAGGGGTGGCCGAGTGGCTGCGATAACAACCTTTGGGGGTGCTAAGCACAGATTTGACATCCGTTTCCGGTGTTACGGAAGGTTGCGGCACAGTGCCGTGGTTTGTCGACGTTTAAGATTTGGCCGTGCTATCTCGCCAGTCGGGGCCACTTGTCCACTGCATATGGCTACACCAATTTCTCCGCGCCGCAACGCATCTGGCAGGGGAGGAAACCCTGGATTGATGTTATAATTGCGCGGCGGCACGGAAAAATGGGCGCGCCCTAATGGGATGGCAATTGGTACTCCCTCCCCCCCCCTTCTAGTGATTGCACCGATTTGGCCAAAACTTCGCCAAGAGGCTTTTTTGAGCTGTGGATTAAGAATCTCTTATCCTTTTCGCAGTTTTTGAAGGATTAATGGCTCAGACGAAAATGCGCTCCTAGCCCCGCTGAAAGCCGCCAGCGGGATAGTGGCCGTGGAGCGCGAAATCCGAACTTTTGTCGCCCACGGTAGTAGCTATCACGGGGGCGGTAGCGACTGTCGTGGGCGAGCAGCTGCTCCCTGCCCTGGTGATAAGCACCTCTGAGCTTTTTGTTTTCAAAAATATACACACGCACCGGTGCACGACGCGGCCGCACTCCAACACGCGACTCGGCCAGTGCACCGAGCACCAACTGGGGCCACCAGCGATTGAGCAGGGCCTTCAGCGTCCAGGCGGAGCCAAGTATCGCGAAATTGGGCAATTGAACAGAAGGCATTGCCTTCATCCGAGTCCTGGCTGAGGACCGCGTTGTATGCCTCCCTTGGAAACTAGCGTCTTGAGCGTCCAGCATCTTTTCGGGGGCACGCTTTGCCCGTGATGGGCACGCTCTCGTGTCCGGAGGGCAAGCACTCGCCTATATCGTGTCTCCGGGAAAGTGGCAAGATCGGAGTGAGCGTCGAGCTCCTTTTTATCTGAGGTTTAGGGGTAGGTTCTCCAGGCAAAATTTCAGTCATATCAGAGACTTTAACAGTACAATTACCCTATACTTGCCGTGATCTTTCGAAGCACCGAAAGTGGACCTCTTATTCATGTTCAGCTTGCGCGATATTGCTATGGTACTTAAATTATTCGTCACTCAAATTTCGAATATTCGTTCGTTCGAAACAAAAAATGAACGAATTTATTCGAAATTCGTTCGTTCGGAATGAAAAATGAACGAATTTATTCGAAATTCGTTCGTTCGAAATAAAAAATGAACGAATTTATTCGAAATTCGTTCGTTCGAAATTAAAAATTAACGAATTTATTCGAAATTCGTTCGTTCGAAATAAAAAATGAACGAATTTATTCGAAATTCGTTCGTTCGAAATAAAAAATGAACGAATTTATTCGAAATTCGTTCGTTCGAAATAAAAAATGAACGAATTTATTCGAAATTCGTTCGTTCGTAATAAAAAATGAACGAATTTATTCGAAATTCGTTCGTTCGGTCTCTCTTTAAAAAGTTGTCACTCTACCGTATACCCACCGTAATCTACCGTAATCTGCAAAAAATCGATAAACGGACTCCAGATTCGTGTTTAGCACTCCAAATAACCCTCCGAGAATGATTCTGAGACATATCTATCGTAGAAAACCGGAAATCTCTGAGAGCAATGCCAAATCCTTGACCTTTTCTGCGGAGCCCAACTTTCAGAAATTTCACAACTTTTCACAAGAGTTTCCCTTCAACTATATCGTCAATCTCTAAAAGTCGAGCTTTTTCGAAAACATAGTGGTAGAAATGAAGATGCAACCGCTCCGCTGCTAAGACTGCGAGATAATAGTTGCAACGCGGCTTCCTACAGATAAAATACGAGGCTTATACTTTTTGAATTTAAAAGTCGAAAAAATGAAGAAATGAGTTTTGAATTGACCCAATTGTACAGGGTTAGAGCACTATCCTAGACGGAGGGAGGGGCACCCACCATTCAAGACAGAAGTGAAATGAATCACCGCTTGGTAAGGCTACCAGTTGAAGTATTTTCATGAAGTTTCTATAAAAACAATGATTGATAGCAGTATCAGGCATCTTTTATCAGAATTTTTCATCATTTTTGTGAGTAAACCTTAATTGGCCCCACCCCGTCTAGGATAGATCCAGGGTCAGTCGCTTTAGCGAAACTTCACCGGTTCTTGCTGATGAGGCTCGTCTGCGCCGGCCCATATGTCTGATTCAAAGGCATGACTTGTATACGGTGTTCTGGACATTAAACTGAAGTCCTGCCCACGTCCCTTGATGTCCTGCACAATCCTACTGAGGTCCAGCACACATTGTTGACGTCCCGAACATCCCTATTGGGGTCCTGCACACGTTCCATGATGTCCTGCACACCCATACTGCGACCCTGCACACGTTCCATGATGTTCTGCACACTCCTACTGAGGTCCTGCACACATTCCCTAACATCCTGCACACCCCTACTGGGGTCCTGTATACGCTCGATGACGTCCTGCACACCCCTACTGGGTCCTGCCCACGTCCCTTGATGTCCTGCACACTCCTACCGAGGTTCTGCACACTATCTACGACGTCCTGCACACCTTTATTGGGGTCAGGCACACGTTCCCTGACAACCTGCACACCCCTAAGGGGGTCCTGCGCACGTTCTATGATGTCCTGCACACCCATACTGCGCCCCTGCACACGTTCCATGATGTCCTGCACTCTCCTACTGAGGTCCTGCACACAATCTACGACGTCCTGCATAACCCTACTGGGATCCTGCACACGTTCCATGATGTCCTGCACACTCCTAATGAGGTAAGATCTCGAAAGTAGCGTTTTTCCCTCGAAATTTTCACCCGGTTGGGAAGCTCCGAACGAAATTAGCCGAAAACATTGGAAAATCGACTAATTAACCACAGATTCGTGATCAGCGCCCCGAAAAACCAAGTCCAGAACGCTATTAGTCTGGACAAAGTACGGAAAATGTGCCTTCACCCAAACTTTGCTCAGGGAGGTAGTTTTTGACGCTGAACACATTTATGAGGTCCGTTTCCGGATTTTCCGAAGACTAACGCGCTTTTTGGAAGGTACAAAAAGCACAAAAAATGAGCTTTTTGAGCTTGTAACTTCTTGGAATCTGCGGCTCGGGGCGGGATACTGCGCAGTTCTACTATTGAGCCACAAGAGATACTAACGACACTAGTCGTTTTGGCAGATCCGACCTACGCTTTGTATACTTCCCTTGTGAGACCTGAACCGGAGAGATGCACCCACCTTTGACATCCAAAGCATTGGACGCTGGTTCTATTCCACGTAACATTCCTGCCGCATGTGGCACATGGATACTTCTTCTTCTGACCGGGTCCAGGATTCCTCTCCACGCCGGCCCTTTGTAAGAGAATCCGAAGGAGAGCAGCGGCCGGTCAGCATCTTTCCCATGACAAAAACCCTCTTTGTGGAGGGTATGACGTCGGTTTGCACCGAGGCGATCTTCTTTCCTCCACACTGCCACGGCACAAACGTACGACATCTCAGGCCTTGTACTATAGCGGTGTTCAGCATCCATGTTGGACGGTGAAAGTGAGTATACCGAGGAAATCGACTACGCTGGACTCAAATATCTTACTCTCGTGACACCTAGTTTTCAAAATTGCCCACTTTCGGCGGGACCACACTTGAGAATAGTGTGAGCCCGTGCAGTACAGCGGTCTTCGGCGTTTCTATGATGCCGTTAAAATATGTACACGGGGTAAATCGACCACGCTCGATTCGAGTATCGTATTCTCCTGACTCATACCTTGCAAAAATGTGGTCTTCAAGTTTTGTATCTAGCCATTTACTAGTGTGTTTTTCTATACATTTTAAGTGACCGGTTTTCCGCGTCTCTCCTTCGGATTCTCCTGTTAAGGGCCGGAATGGAGAGGAATCCTGGACCCGCTCAGAAGTACCTATGCGCCACGTGCGGCAAGGATGTTACCAGGAGACATACCAGCGTCCAGTGCTTCGGATGCCAAAGGTGGGTGCATCTCTCCTGTTCGGGTCTCAGCTCTGTGAGGCATCATAACTCTGCTTTTCGCTGTGTTTTATGCTCTTCACCTACCAACTCTGAATCCTCTTCCTCAAATCGCCCCCTTTCCATTGTACCTATCAATCTCAACGGCCTTCGTGCCAAACTTTCTGAGCTCTATCTCTTCGCACGTACTTACCATCCAGACGCGATCATGGTTCAAGAAACCAAACTCTCTCCATTACCTACCCGTCCTCATCCTAATATCCCGGCCTACACTGCCTTCCATGCTCCAAGGTCAGCTCTTGGCGGAGGAGTTTCAACCTTTAATTTATCTTCTCTCCCCTCCCACCTCATACCAAGCATCCCACGGATGGTACTCTCGAGTACCTTTCAATCCATCTCCCCCTTAACACTCCCCTTTCTCTGTTCAACATCTATATTCTCCCTAGCACCTCCATGCCCCTCCTCCTACAATCCCATTCCTCTTCTCAAACAACTTAACGATTATTCCCTCTCATCATCAGTTGTTTTTGCGGGCGACTTTTCGCCCACACCTTCTGCTCGTCCCTTGGTTCTAATGCTAGAGGAGAAGAAGTCGAAAAATTGGCTGAGTGCGACCTGGTCATCTTAAACTATGATCAGCCCACTCGTCTCCCTGCCAACGGCCGATCTTCTACTCCAGACATAACTCTAGTCTCTTCCAACCTTTCCAACGCTTGCTCATGGTCTACCTCAACAACATTGTCTAGTGATCATGTTCCCGTCTTTGTGCACATCGATCTCTCAAATTCTCTTGCCCCATATTCTAGTGTTCGTTAACATTCTTATTTTAATTAAGGCCAAGCAGACTGGTGCCTGTTCAGTGAGGTTGCGCTACGCCTAGCGGCTAATTACCCGTGGAATGGCAATGTGCACCAGAAGGAGCATCACTTATCTGATGCAATTCGCAGGGCCATGAAGGCGGCTATCCCTGTTGGCCGAGTTAAGACGTTCTATCCAAACGTCACCAGAGAAATTCTTAAGAAAATCAGGACTAGAGATGCCAGAAGAGCAGTTGACCATCTAGACCCTGTCGTCGCTCAGCTGGATGGTGAGATCAGAAAAGATCTCGACCAGCACAAGAAAGAACAGTGGGAAAAATTCACAGAACAGTTGAATTTCAAGACGGACAGTGGACCTACTTGGAAGGTTCTTCGGAAACTATCGGGAAAGAGCTCGCCAGCCACCATCTCCACTATTGAGTTCGGTAATAACGTTTTCAAGTCAGGAAAGGAAGCCGCCTACTCTCTCGGTAAAAGTTTTTTTAACCTTTCGCTAAGGTAGCTGAAAAGCTCATTGTCAAGGGTCTAGTGGAGCACAACGAGAAGCAGTTGCTTCAACATGGGTTCAGGAGGCTACACTCCAAAACTACGGCTTTGCTAGAAATTATCAGCTATGCTATCGACGGGTTCAACTTTAACAAGCCATTGAGAACTGTAGCTGTTGCGTTGGATCTCACCAAGGCATTTGATACGGTTAACCTTGGAGTCCTGTCAAGCAACATATTGGAGTCGTCAATACCATCTTGGCAGAAGCGCTGGATATCGGCCTTTATTGAAGGTCGACGAGCAAGAGTCATGTTTCACAACCATGTCTCCAACAGTATTCCTATAGCAGCTCGAGTCCCTCAGGGCTGGGTTCTATCGCCAGCCCTCTTCAGTCTGTACCTCGATGATATGCCTGAGCCTCCACAGGACATCAAGGTCGCCGTGTATGCTGATGACATAACAAGCATGTGTCGAGATCGGGACTTACAGGTAGCCACCAATAAGATCAACGAGTACCTGATCACACTAAAGAGCTTTTTCAACCGCAAGATGCTAAGGATCTCTGCAGCCAAGTCGTCAAAGTCCGTTCTCACGACGGACCCATCCGAGCACAGCGCTCATCCGGATGTCGTGTGGGATGGAGACCGTTTGCCTGCTGCTCGCTTTCCAAAGCTGCTCGGTCTTGTGCTCGATCCGTCACTCAAGTTTCATAAGAATACAGAGAAGAAGCAGGCAGTCGTTAAAGCTAAGCTCAACGTTATCAGAGCCCTGGGCGGCACCTCGTGAGGTAGCATCAGGGAGACTATACTCACAACGTATACGGCGATCTTCAGCCCGCCCTGGAGTACGCCGCACCGGTATGGCAGCATCTCGTCTCAGAATCCTCCTGGACAAAGATGCAACGAATACAAAATGCTGCTCTCCGTATCGCCACCGGATAAGCAAGGAGTTCCCCAATCGAGCACCTGCATGCAGAGACCCGGTTATTACCGGTGAAGGAGCACTGTCAACTCCAGGCCCAGCAATTCCGCATTAACATTATAATGCAACCAAATCACCCGTCGTGGAGAGTGCTGTACCCCGTTAGAGAGAGAAGTATAAGGAAGCCATTCGCCGATGCTTCAAACAAAATCAATTTGCAAAGATGGCACGACTCACAGCAAGAACGACTCCGTCTTTTGCGCGAGGAGCACACCAAGTTCGTACGTTGTCATCTTGTGAAGGCGGCCATAAATCCTATACTAGGAGATATACCGCCCCCCGTCTGCACCTCAAAGTCTCAACTCGAAGAAGAGCGAGATGCACGCTCGCATCATTACGCTGTGGTCACTCTACAATGCTAATGTCTTATGTCAGCAAGATTGACAGCAGCAAATCTGATGTGTGCCCGGACTGCGGTACCGTCGGCCATGATACCGCACATTTATTCAACTGTCCGGTGAGACCTACCACGCTGACACCAACGGACCTATGGACGAATTCACTACTGGTTGCCCAGTTCCTCCGCCTATGACAAAACCCTCTATGTGGCTGCAAAGAAGAAGAAAAAGAAGACCAGTTTTTCTCTGAAAACATACTTATTTCTTCAATACATCTTGTCGCCTTCTCCAATCACTTCATCCCATCCACTTTTCTCTTCCGCTCCATTCCGTAGCTTCCAATCGGGTCTTATTTACAATTCAATTCGCGACTGATCTGAATACACGCCCAGAACCTATGTGCCTCATAATCCACCGTAGGAGAGCTTTACTATAGTTTTAACCTATACTAAAACCTAATTACAGCAAGGTATCATGTTAATTAGACAGGATTATCGAAATCTCCGCATGGATATCCACACTCCGAGCTAAGGCTCCAATGCACTCAACAGCGAAACAGTCGTCATTTCTATAGCATATACGCATGGTAGTGCAATGGTTCAGGTGGTCACGTCTGCTGCGGAAGACGGCTGCATCATCGTCTCAGGAACCTTCCGGAATTGGAGGAGAATAACCAATTCCCATTATGAGCGCGAGGAGAAGAAGACTGCATGATATGGTTAGCGGTTGGTTAAACGGTTGGTTAGCAAAAGCAAAAGGACCATGATGTTTAAACCTTTTTGCAAGGAGCATGGTCCTGATTCGTCATATTTAGGAACGAATTTACTCTATTTACTGCGAACCAGGGCGAAGAGAGGAAAACAGATCGCGAGGGTGCGTGAGGAGAATAAGAAAGCGGCATACGCTCGCACGCTGCCGAGATGTCGTACGTTCATGCCGTGGCAATGTGGAGGAAAGAAGACCGCCTCCGTGCAAACCAACGTCAATCCCTCCGCGGAAAGTGTTTTTGCCATGGGAGAGGTGTTGGCTGGCTACAGCTCTCCTGAGGGTTCTTCTACAAGAGGTCTGCGTCGAAAGGAACCCAGGGCCAGCTCAGGAGAAGTTACCATGCGCCACATGCGACAGAAAGGTTTTTTTGTGAAGTGGAACCAGCATCCAATGCTTTGGATGCCAAAGGTGGGTGCACTTCTCTTGTTCGGGTCTCAGTTCTGTGAGACACCACGATTCTTCCTTTCGTTGTGTTGTATGCTCCGCCTCCAGCAACTCTAATCATTGACCAAGCGCCCCCTATGTGTTGTACACATCAATCTCAACAGCCTTCGCACCAAACTCTCTGAATTATCTCTCTTTGCACGTACTCATCACCCGGATGTTATCATGGTTGAGGAAACCAAATCTCTCCCTCTGCTTCCTCTCGGCATCCAAACATCCCGGGTCATACTGCTTATCATACTCCTAGGTCATCTCAAGGAGGCGGAGTCTCTTCTTTTGTTCTATCCTCCCTCCCTCTCACTTATTCTCAAATACTCCAAAAAATGGTACTCTCATGTATATCCCAATCCAGCTACCTCTTGAAACTCCACTCTCTCTCTCTTTTCAATATATACACTCCTCCCTCAACATCCTGTCCATCAACATATAACCCTCTACCACTTCTGAAGCAGCTGTTTGACTGCTCTCTCTCTCCCTCAACTGTCTTTGCCGATGACTTCAATGCTCACACGTTCTGCTCGTCGCTTCTGATAGTAGAAGAAAAGAAGTCGAAGAGTGGGCGGAAGAGTGCGATCTGGCTATCTTAAACGATGGCCAGCCCACTCGCCTCCCTGCCAAACACCGATCATCTAGCCCAGACATCTCCCTTGCCTCTTCTAATCTCTCTAATGTCTGCTCTTGGTCTACCTCCACAACACTTTCCAGTGATCGCATTCCTGTCTTTGTCAATATCGATCTCTCTAACTCTCTTGCTCCCTATACTGGTATTCGTCATCGCTGTTATCCTAATTTAGGTCCTGCAGACTGGAGCCTGTTCAGTGAGGTTGCACTCCGCCAAGCGGCCGGTGCGGAAATGGAAACGAAGGAAATGTGGAACTCTAGAGCTGTTGGCCTTGATGGGATATGTCCTGCTGTCTTGAAGAAGATACCCACTGACCTACTACCGCCTCTCACTGATGTGATAAACACCTGGTTCAAGTCGTGTACTATCCCGCAGAATTGGAAGACGGCTAACGTCGTGGCGCTGCCCGAGCCTGGCAAACCCAAGCTTCAATCAAGAAATATCGTCCCATTAGTTTGCTGTCGTCTTTTGCTAAAGTAGCTAAAAAGCTGATTGTTGAAGACCTGGCTGAGCATAAAGAGAGACAGGTGTTTCAGCAAGAATTCAGAGAAATGCGTTCCACCACGACAGCTTCGTTAGAAATTACTAGCTATGCCATTGATGGTTTGAACGCCAAGAAGCCGCAGAGAACTGTAGCAGTGGCCTTGGATCTCACTAAGGCTTTCGACACAGTGAATCCTGGGATCTTGTCAAGCAACTTACTGGAGTCATCAATCCCGCCGTCGCAAAAGCGTTGGATAGCTGCATTTACTAGGGAAGACGAGCTAAAATGATGTTCCAAAATCACGTCTCCAACAGCTTTCCGATTGCAGCTGGTGTCCCGCAGGGCGTCGTATTGTCGCCCACCCTCTTCAGTCTGTACCTCGATGATATGCCCGCCATTCCCCAGGATATCAAGGTGGTAGCTTACGCCGATAACATGACCGTCGTGTGTCGTGATCGGGACATAAATGTGGCCGCCACTAAGATCAACGAGTACTTGATCACGCTGAAAAGTTTCTTCGACCGCAAAATGCTGAAGATTTCTGCGTCAAAGCCGTCGGTATCCGTACTCACAACGGACCCATCTGAACACAGCGCACATCCGTATGTCGTATGGAATGGGGATCGTTTGCCTGCGGCCCGCTTCCCAAAACTTCTCGGACTCGTGCTCGATCCATCGCTCAGGTTCCATAAGAACACGCAACAACATAGACAGCAGCAAATCAGATGTTTGCTGCATCGGCCCTGATACTGCACAGCTGTTCAACTGTCCGGAGAAACCCACCACGCTGACGGTAATGGATTTATGGACGAATCCATTACTCGTGGCCCCGGTTCTCAACCTTTACAAAACCCGCAATGTGGCTGCAAAGAGGAAGAAGACGAAGAAGGAAGAAGAAGGAAGAAGGAAGAAGGAAGAAGGAAGAAGGAAGAAGGAAGAAGGAAGAAGGAAGAAGGAAGAAGGAAGAAGGAAGAAGGAAGGAGGAAGAAAGGAGAAGGAAGAAGGAAGAAGGAAGAAGGAAGAAAGAAGAAGGAAGAAGGAAGAAGGAAGGAGGAAAAAGGAAAAAGGAAAAAGGAAAAAGGAAAAAGGAAAAAGGAAAAAGGAAGAAGGAAGAAGAAGGAAGAAGAAGACGCGGTCGATTCTCCGTAGAATGGCCATGTACACCAGAAGGAGCGCCACCTATCTGAAGCTATCAGGAAGGTTACGAAAGCTGCAATCCTTGAAGGTCGCGTCAGCACCTTTTTTCCCAATGTCACCAGGGAGACACTCCAGAAGATAAGGACAGGCACGCAAAGAGAGCTGCAGATCATCTTGACCAGACATCGCTGAGCTGGATAATGAGATCGGGTGGAACCTAGGAAGGAATCTTGGGAAAACTTCACTGAGAAGATGAACTTCAAATGTGATGCCGCAGCAACGTGGAAAGCTTTGAGAAGGATATCCAAAGTTTACTTCCGCTAACAATTTCAACATTGAATTTGACGGTGGAGACTTTAGGTTTCGGAAAAAGAAGCCGCAAATGCTCTTGGAAAGCATTTTTTCATCAATCATTAGAATGAAAAGAGAGAAGCAGAATAGAATAACTGTACGAGAACTCTGTAAATTGCGACTCATGGCTGATGATGAAGCAGTCACGCTCGCGAAGGTTGAGAAGGTTATCAAGGAGATGAGTATTTCAAAGGCAGTAGGACCACATGGTTTGAGCCCAGCAGTTCTAAAGAGACCGCCGAGTGAACTCCTAGCCCTACCCGCTGATGTCATCAACTCATCGTTTCGAACATGCACATTAACCCAAGATTGGAAGGCGGCTCGCGTCATCCCACTACCAAAACCGGGTAAATCACCATCTAATGCGAAAGGATACAGGCCAATCAGTCTTCTCTCACCTATTGCCAAAGTTGCGGAAAATTGGTCCTTTCGAGGAGCTTGCCGAACATAACAGCATACAAAAGAGCCAAGCGTTTTGCGATCAACTCAGCACCTTGTGTAATCAGCATACAAAAGCATAAACATGTTTTCCGCAAATTACATTCCGCCACTACGGCCTCGTTGGGAATTGTGAGCTATATCCTGGACGGCTTCCACGCCAAGAAACCTCAACGCACCGTAGGTGTAGCCCTCGACCTGACGAAGGCTTTTGACACTGTTAACCTGGGCATATTGTCAGAGTCTGTTAAGGTCTACCATTCCGCCCTGGCAGAAGCGGTGGATAACCGCCTTTACCTGAGGACGTCGGGCAAATTTGCTTTCTCAAGGACACGTCTCCAATAGCATCGCTATTGCGGCCGGCGTACCTCAAGGAGGAGTTATTTCGCATGCTCTTTTCAGTCTTTATATTGAAGATCTGCCCGTTCCCCCTCGAGACATCAAGGTCGTTGCGTGTGCGGATGATATCACTATTCTGTGCCGGGATCGCGACACAAATGTAGCCGCCACTAAGATCAATGGCTACTTGATCGAGTTGAAATGTTTCTTCGATAGCGAGATGCTCAGAGTCTCTGCCTCTAAATCATCCGTTCCCGTCTTTTCCATTGATCCTGCGGAGCACAGTGACCATCCTATGGTGAAATGGGACGAAACTCAATTGCCGGCCGCCCGTATCCCTAAGCTACTAGGACTCGTGTTGGACATGTCGTTGAAGTTTCATAAGAACACTTACCAGAAGTAAGCCACAGTGAAAACAAGACTCAAAGCCCTGCGTGCTCTCTGGAACGTCTTGGGGGTGCAGTGAAAAAAACTATCCTGACCACGTAAAAGGCAATTGTGCAATCTGCCTTGGAGTATGCTGCCCCAGTCTGGCAGCACATCGTGTTGGACACTTCTTGGTCCAAGCTGCAGCGCATCCAAAATGCCGCTCTGCGAATCGTAATAGGCTGTTCTAAAAGCTCTCCAGTACAGCACTTACACGCCGAAGCTCGCATTCTGCCAGTAAGAGACCATTCCGATCTCCAGGCACAACAGTTGTACATACACTTTCTAAAGCAGCCAAGTCATCAGTCGCGAAAAGTATTAGATCCCGTGAGAGAGAGAGATGTATAAGAAGGCCATTTTCTGATGCTCCCTCGAAGATCAATGCACAGAGATGGACCAACAACAACAAGAACGCCTCCGTCTCTTGCGTACAGAGCACACCCAATTCGTTAAGGATCACTTGTGCAAGGCCGCCGTAAACTCCGTTCTTAGAGTCTGGTCACCTGCGGTTAGCGAAGCCAAGATGGAACTCAGTAGGCGTGCCAGGTGCACCCTTGCCTCCTTGTGCTGTGGGCACTCCCCTATGCTCATGCCCTATCTGCATAAGATCGACAGCAGTCGACCTGACGAGTGCCCGGATTGTGGTAATCAAGGGCATACTATTGCGCACCTTTTCAACGGCCCAATGAGACCGACTTCATTAGCGACAAGGGATCTCTGGACTAATCCCACGCTGATGGCCCAGTTCCTCAACCTATGACAGGACCCTCTCTGTGGCTGCAGAAGAAGAAAATACGCTCGCACAAGCACGCGATGGACCCGAATTAATTTCGACCAGAAATTAAATGCATACAGAATAAACAAGGAGATTAAATCTTACCGCTTTGCACCTGCAATCTCTGGTAGTCGGAGACATATATTCTGCAAGGGCTCTTCACTACGGCCAACCTTCTTTAATTTAGGCGAGTTGACCACTTCCACGTCCCATGCACATTCTAAAACACTACTACTCAAACAAATCCTGTCACATTGCATTCGATAGATGGAGGGATTTTCCCCGGTATAACCCTTTATAGTTCCCACGAGATGTCTCCCCATTCAGCATTCTCGCCGAGTTTCAAATGTACAATTTCTTTTGATAGGTACCATGGAAGCAACTTGAGCTGTCCTCTCCAATACACCATCGGGAAGCAGGGCCACTTGGTGGACGCGTTGTATAAACACCTATCGAAACCAACTCAAACGCTATGACAAAATTGTTTTTTTGCGATATAAGCACAAAAAGCGGGTCGCAGCAAACCTATCGATGGTTTTTGAAGCAAAAGAAGCCGACGGCGAAGCAAATCATTTAGTATGGATGGATGTAGTGGTTTTTTATGATGATAGAGGAACTGCTCGAAGACGGTATAAGGTCTTTCTAAAACGTAGCGAGTCGCAAATATTCAGCACATCTCGTACGAAAGGAACATTGTCTTTCTCAGGCGCGTACGCTTCTCATGACACCAGCCCAGAACGTAGCACCGGCTATGATGACAAATACGCATTTCATACGCTGTTTCCGGGGTCCACTTGCACTCAGTTTTAAAATTCACTTCGCAAAAATTTTTACAACTTCTTAAAATGTCTTGAAATAACAAATAACGGGAAGACGAAAATGGATAAGAAAAATCATTGCTGTTGCGACACTCACGGCCGCAACGCGTCCGTAATCATGATCTTAGGGCCATTGTTATACCAAGAATTTGCAACCGCGACAGGTGCGGTCATCTGCAACGAATCGTGCTAGGACCAGGCCGACATAGCAGAAAAATGCTGTCGCAAGAACAGTTTGCAGCACCTGTCGCGGTCGCTGGCTCGAAAGGGGATGTTATACCTGAAATGTGGAAATCGTGCGGTATTCGGTCGCTGCCGCAGCTGTCCGTCGCAGTGCAGTGCACTGCGACGGGTTTCAGCGACAGCGACCCAGCCAATTCCAGTACCTTGCCGGGTGTTTCTTGGCCCTAAGCGACAGCGACGGCCGACCCTCAGAGACAGCAGCGTAGTAGTGCTCTACGACCACGACAGGCCTGTCGCGGGGTATTACAATGGCCTAGGACAAGTCGTTCATAAGCGTCACTTATTGTCTATGTCGTTCTAGCTTCTTCCTCCGTCTCCCCACCACCCTCTCGCTGTCTATACCATCAGCTCCGCACACGCCCGCGAAGGAACCATGAGAATTTTGTTTTCATGTATACTGTACGTCACGTGCACGGGAACATAAGTAACTACCGAAATTCCCAGCAGCAAATTCTTGCAGAAAAAGCTCCTACACAGTGTAAACCAACCTTCAGAATCGTCCACTTGGTCTGGCGGATCTCAGACCCCCTCCGCAGCGCAGACCCACCCCCGTGGAGCTCCACACCTAGCGCCGAACCCTGTGTGATGCTATTAATTGTTTTTTGGCATCTTAAAACTTGTTTTAATTTTGCGTGCAGTGTTTCCTTCCGAAAAACGTCCATAAGGCGTCCTACCTTTTCCATTTGTTTTCTGTTCCGTATAAATCGTTGGAGGGAAAGACTCTGACCCACTGACTAAATGGGAATCGGGGTAAAAATACAAAATTAGCTTGGGGTTGTTTTTCACCTACTTTCTGAACAAAAAACTACTTTTGGTAACACTGTCCGACTTTGCGGAATCAAAAGCACAACATATTTGGTGACAGGATAAAAAGCCCAATCTGGTGTAAATAAAGAATAGGCCATTGAAGCATGTAGAAATTCATTACCGAAAAATTCCTGAGCGTGAATAGGCCTTCCCAATCGTAGAACTCGTGAAGGAATAAGCGCTGACATGATCGCATTGTACCACTCAGCATTTTGTCGGCCTTCATCTCCACCTTTGACGCCTGCATCATCCACTTTCAGACAAAGCGTCTCATCAGGCTCCATTAAGCATACACATCTTTTCAGCTTGGGATCAAACTGAAAACTAGTGAATTACCGGGTTTTCATACTGAAAGCAACACGGCAAATGCCACTTTTTCGAGCTAAGGCGAAACCAGCCTTCCGCTATATGTACTAACTAGGGAACCTCGCTAGCGATCTATGGACTTTTGAGAATCTGAGGATGTTTCTTGGTAAATTCGGACACGCTTTTTCCAAATCTGTCGGGGGATTTTGCAAAACACCCCAAGTTAACCAGTTATTACTGATTAAAGTTACTACTTTGTAATTCATGGTTTTTTCGATTCATGGTGTGGCCAGCCAACGCTTTGTGCCTCTTACAATAGTGCATTGGAAAGGGTAGATTTCGGTTTACAGAAACCTAGCCTGGCGGCCGCGTAGCAAAAATGGGCAGGGCTTGGCGGAGGCTCGGGTTAGGATGCTTGCCGAAATGTCGCATTTTCAAGCATTCATAAAACCTTTTGAAAAAAGTCGGCACACTCCATCGGACTACTTTTTCATGTGCAGGAAGACAAGAAGAACACTTTCAGCCCAAAATACGGAAAAATTCGTTCACTATCACTAAAAATGAAAATGCATGGGGAAAATTGAAGAATTTGTTTTTCTCGGAATCAATGCAGGGCAAGCTCGTTTAAAAGCCGATTCAACAAAGTTCTATTACTCGATCTACAGCGTGATTCACCAAAAACTGCTCGGGAGAGCTGGGGTGGTACCCTTCTGCAGGCATTTTATATGGCAACAATGCACAAATTTGACGATAATAAGTCGTTTACTCAGCATTGGTGGTACGTTGCAAAGAAGTGAACAAAACAGATATGACGTTCTCACTCCGCAGGCTGGTTCCTGACAACCCATTTCATAGCAGTCGATCATCTCGACTTTGAAAAGGTAATCTACTAGACTTACGAAAAACCCGGGATGGTGGTCAGCGTATTCGGCTTTGTGCCACGAGTGCTTCAGCAAGTTGACCAAGCGATATCGATTAGTGGTTTCTGATGAGCGGTCAAACTGTATAATTTTAGGCGCACTTTGATATGATAGAAAGTACTTTGAAATGTTCTCAATTTTTGAATGTTCTGTATTTGTGAGGCTAATTCGGTGGACGAGTTGTCCCAGGCCCGTATTTTTCTTCCTTTACAGTAGCTGCATGAGAACGAGGCAGAATGAGGGCATCTACTTCCTATGGTGTGAGAAAGGAGATGCGGTTGAAATTCATCTATCCCTGTAGCCGCGATTGAGTTCGAAAGTCAGGAAGAGTGTGTGGCCCGTGGTGATGAGTGAAGGGAGTCGGGCCTCTTGTGGTCGCTTAAAGGCATCGTACGCGCAGAAAACCGTATATTATTTTTTCATGTTTTTGTGTAGCTTGGCCTCTCTAGTGAACGAAAATGTCGAAGGAGCGCATGAAAAACCTTCATTTGTAGAGAAAAGTCAATAGGAACACATTGTAAATACGAATTTGAAATTCGCGCCAAAATCCTTTATGAAGTTTTTCTGCTTTCGGAGGCCTCGTCACTCTCATTTTCGGAGTTTTTCTGCATGTGGAGTTCGTGCCGTAACTATTTTTCATGTTGTCTTACGGTCGCACCAACATTCTAGGAAAAAGTGCTAGATGACTGGTGAAAATTGGTGGCGGATCTTCATCTTTGACACCTTCCAACCTCATTGCCCAACGTTTTTGACGCACCAAAGTTTACCAGTGTGGTCTACCGGGCTCAATCATGAAATTGAGCCTGAAAAAATGAAAATTGATTTCCAGCGCAAACGATGCCTTTAAGTCGGACTCATACTTCCTGCGACCAGCGACAGTGCATTTCACACATATCGATGTTCGGTCGATAATGATGGAAAACATTGCTTCGCGTCGCTCGTCGCTGGAAGTATGATCTCGGCCTTATATCTCGCTTATTTGGAGGAATTGAGATCAGGGGTGTGCATTTTCCGTTTACCGATTTACCGGATTTACCGGTGTTTTTCGGTAAATTTGAATTTACCGATTTACCTATTTTTTCTCGAAAGTTACCGAAAAAGAAAATTGGGCGTTTTTCGCCCAATCGCCCTACTCCTTACTCGTATTTCTTGGGTTTACCACTGTTATAGTACGCTTTTGGCGCGATATCCTCCTTACTTTTTGGATATTCAAACGATCTCTTCACCTTTTGTGTCACGTGTTTTCTTTTTATCGAGATACCACTCCGAAAAATACATATTTTATTAAGAAATGTACGCAGGTTTGCAACGCAGCAGAGTCCTGAAGCAAAAATATCAGGAACTGGAAAAAATCTTTTCGAAGCACCCTGACACAACACTGGATCCACTTCAGTCCTGGAACGACCCCATTGTGAAAGCGTCGTACCGGCACCTTTCCTCACTGACCAATAAGTACTTTTGCGCGCCTCCTGGCACAGTTGAGGCGGGAAGGATGTTTTCCTCAGCTGGCCTGTATTTCAGTCACTACAGAAAGGCCTTGACGACAGAAAATTTTGGAATGTTACTTTTTCTCAAAGTCAACGTTCCGCTTATCCAGTTCAGCCTTTGAGCTCACTTTAGTATGTAAAACTGACTCATTATTTGCACTATCCTCATGCACTATTGAAAATGATAGATAAATATTATGGTTCGTTTGTGCTATCGTATAGGATATGTGCCGAAGTCAAAGTCAGAATTTTTCCCGAATTTTCCGTTTTTACCGTATTTTCCGAGAAAAAATTTCGGTAAAAAATCTACCGAAAATAATTTCCCGCACACCCCTGATTGAGATCACGCACTTAGCACGTCTTATACAAGAGGAGTCTGCTACACAACAGAACCAACATCACAACATTCATATCTGAGGGTATACTGTGCCTTTCTATTGCGGAGTTTCCGGGCGACCTTACCACAGTTTGTAGAGGACAGGCAGGCCTGGGACGAAAAGAATATCTTCTCTGGCAAACGGGGTAGCAGCAAGGGAGGTAGGTCCGCCTCTAATCCCACCCCTACAAAGGTTCAGCAGCAAGTCTAGAGCGGCCGGCTTGCTGCCGTGAAAATTCTGATTGGTCAGCTGCGGAAGTGGGCGGACACTGGGCGGGGACAAAAATCCGCCCTTGGTGCTGCGAGCGAGCGAGCTCGGAGATGTCCGCCCTTTGACCTGCAGCGCGAGAGTCGACGCAAACGCTCCACCCTCCTCGCCTGCTATTGGTCGAATTCAAATGCCGCTTCGCGCAATCGACCTTTCGACGGCATCGATCGGTCAGAATTCAACCAAACGGCTTCAGGCCGCTTTTTTCCATTATTTTTTATTTTTTCATGTAATTTTGCTTGATTTCTAACTTTATGTGTCTCTCTTCATCTCCTCCGTAGTCAAGCGCTAGAAAAACGTCAGGACTACCCCATTTTGAGCTCTCACCGTACTTCCCTTACAGTTTTATGCTTTTTCGTGTTATTTGAAATTTTTCTTGTGTACATACTAAAGACATCAGCTGCATTTTTATCGTGCACACGATTTACAGTTTACGATTTTCAGAAGTCTTTCTCAAAAAATTCGTTTGCAGCATGGAATATTTTTCACATCCTTGAATTCGTTTTCCCAGCTTGTGAACATTTCTCACTCCTGATTTGCTGTTTTCTGCTTGTTGATCTCTTCATCCGGGTTTACATGAGTTTGAAATGCTTGCTGTAGCATAAATTGAGTTTTATGTAGTGGAAGTGCATCAATGCAAAAAATGTATATAAGAAATTGGATAAGAAATGAGAGGAAATCGATTCGTAGATTTACTGGAAATATTTTCCACTCATCTACATTTTCACAACCTTTTGCCAATTATTTTGAAATGTCAAAAATTTTGGGAATTAAAGTCTGTCTGAATGAGTGTCCGCCCAGGCGGTCGGCGTGCGTGTCGAACAGGAGTGGAGAGGGCATTTGTTGGACATGAGAATCGATTAACACGAATATTACACGAGGAAGGAGTAATATTCCAGTCGGCTGCTTGCAGCCCCGACAAGACTCTTCCAAAAAAGGCTACAAGACGGCCGTTCAACATGCACGCCGACCGCTTGGGCGGACATTATCATTCGGGCAGACCTTACATGTACTGTTCAGAAATGTTGTTTAATGTTGAACTCCGTTTTCGTAACTTCTGGAGTTTTACCGTATTACACGCATTCCCATTCCTAATGTTTGAAAAGTGCAGTGATCGTGAGCTTGTCGTCGACTATTCCCAGAATGCTTTCCCGCAGACTGACGCTGGCTGGAGGTGTTGGGTGTTGAGATTGTGGAGGATAGGCCAGGTGCTGCACAAGATCTCCGTTACTTGTGGAGCTACAAAAAACTGGAGGTCAGTTGTTACATGCAAGCAAGACTCTCACATGAACATGATAAGTTGTTTTAGACAAGAAAGAATGTTTTTTCAGACTCTGCACATCGAATCCTGCTCGATTTCGAACGACGATATTGCTGCGATCCTGCACCCTGCTCCGTCCGTGAAGTACGTGTGCCTGAGGAGCGCCCAATGAGAGTTTTATTGCAAATAACTTCTCAAGTAATTGGTTTTAGACTGTTCTATGTGATGGTTTTTTTAAACGTGTGATTAACGATGTGAACGCGCCGCCATCTTGTCTTGTCGTCGGGGGAGTCATCGGAAAGACGGCTTAGAGTCCTGTCGATCAGACGTCGAGCTCAGACCATTTTGGGAATGTGAGTTGTGATATTCAGTGAGCAACTTGAATGTCTCAAGTTACTTACTCATAGCATACAAGTCACATACACAATGTGGTAAGTAACTTACCCGAGGAAAACTTTCACAGGGTCGCCTCGGGTAACTTGCTTACCACATTGTGTATGTGAATTTTATGCTATGAGTAAGTAACTTCGGACGTTCAAGTTACTTATTGCTTACCACAAGTTGCTCTCCCGAATTTTTCAGAATTTTTTTGTATTTTTTGCGTTGTATATGCTTTTGACTTTTGTTTTTCTTGTTCTGCCCCGTTACTCTGCCTACGGTTCGATCAAGATGCATTAAATTGAATTTATCTCACTTTTATTGCAGTGTCATTCCGTAGTGTCATATCTTTCTATCTGCTCATCATTCCGAACCCGGTTACCTCTAAACCAATCTCATGGATACTGAAACTAACTCATTTAAGCTTTGTAAACATTGTGGTCGTCATGCATATATTCTGTTGTAGTGTTCTGACATAGTCTTGACTGAGTTTGGCGAAGCATGGTTTTCTTTTTGCATCTCAAACATCAGATCATCATGAAGTGCCTTCAAAGGCTTTCTAGTCACACGTTAAACCTCTATTGTATAAGCAATTCCGAGAAATAAATTTGCATCTGTTACTACCTGCAGTTTTTATTATATGTTGCTCCAGAATTCTTTAGCGGGCTCACTCAAGAGCCAGGTTGTAATGGAGCGATTTTGGATTTACGGCAAATTCAAAAGGTCCTCTACTACAACCTGGTCTTAGGTGAGGCCGCTAAAAAAGAATTTTTGAGCAGTACGGGTGTTGGAGAAATTGTTTGCAAGGGCGTATTAGGGCAGGATGAAGGGCGAATATAGAAATTTGCGGCAGCAAGGGCATAGTTTCAGGATGGACAAGCAGCCCTGGCAAGGCCGGTCACCGCCCGTGCAAGGCTAGCCACCTGCCTTTCCCCTCGGACTAAAGTGGCTGGTTTTCCCTGAAGTGTACTGCTTTGAACGGACGGAGCACGGACGGAGGCTCCGCCCCAAACACGCCCCTTTCCGACTATCAAGGGTGGGGCCCGAAACGTGAACCTGCCCTGCGCCCTCCTTCCTGCTGCCCCGTTTGCCAGAGTTTAGCATCTCAGGGTTTTCTTTTTGACAGAAGAACCTGCGTTGTCCCGCTTCGGCCGAAGGCGCGGTTCCGGTCAACGGTATTGCACACCGAGAAAACTGGTTTTAGGCGATTTTTTGCGCAACTCTGAGGTTATGGGAGGGGTGTAAGGTATAAATTTGCAGATAATTTCACGGAAATTTTTAAATCTTTTTTTTAATTACAGGGGATGTACGTTGTCTACGAAGTGAATGATTAAAGCGTTAACAGGCTCTACTAATGCATGCATTTTGTCTGAGAGTATGTAGTACGAGCTCAAACTTGAGCTAAGGTCTAAACAGGCTACGGCGCGAGGTGTGATACAACCCAACATTAGTCCGACCCCCCACCCAAGTCAAGCGATCTGCTCAGCCCCCCCCCCCCCCGGGGGGAAAATGATGGCGACGACCGGGGGGGGGGCTCATTTCGTAATTTTTTATTTTATTTTTTTTAACGCACACAAAATTTTATTGATGGAGGTTCAATCCGAACAGCGCTACATAGGCTGGGGGGGGCCTGTTTTCACGCCCTGAGGGTACATAGGGGCGGTTTCAGGTATCAAAACCATATTTAGTAATTGGCTATTCGGCTGTGAAAACGCACCCGAAATTTCACGGATGCAGCTTCAAGTCGAACAGCGCTACATAGGATGGGGTCCATGAAAAAATGTGCGTCCGGATTTGTGAAATATTTACAAGTATTTAGCGAATTGTTAATTAGGGAGTTTCGCGTTGCTACAACATGCGGAAAACCTAGTCACGGACCCAATTAATCAATTTCATTCTTTTACCCGGTTAAAATCGGTGTTTGAAGACCCACTTCTAGGTGTGATACAATCGATTGTATCACACCCAATTCGTATAGATTTAGGTGTGATACAATCGATTGTATCACACCTAAAAATGGGTCATCAAAGACCGTTTTCAACCGGTTAAAAGAATGAAATTGATTACTTGGGTCCGTGACTAGGTTTTCCGCACGTTGTAGCAACGCGAAACTCCCTAATTAAAAATTCGATAAATACTTGTAAATATTTCACAACAATTCCGGACTTGGAACATTTTTTATAGACCCCATCCTATGTAGCGCTGTTCGGCTTGAAGCTGCGTCCATGAAATTTTGGGTGCATTTAACATCCGGATAGCCAAATACTAATGTGGTTTTGATGCCTGAAACCGCACCTATGTGCCCTCAGGGCATGAAATTAGACTCCGCCCACCCTATGTAGCTCTGTTCGGATTGAAGCTGCATCCATGAAACTTTTGGGAGCGTTTTCACATCCGGATAGCCAATTACAAAATGTGGTTTTGATGCCTGAAATAGCACCTATGTGCCCTCAGGGCATGAAAAAAGGCTCCGCCCACCCTTTGTAGCGCTGTTCGGATACATGCTGCATCCATGAAACTTTGGGAGCGTTTTCACATGCGGACATTCGTATTCAAAATGTGGGTTCCCCGCCCACAACCGCTCCTATGTGCCCTGAGAGCGTAAAAATCGAAAGGCGATTTCATTAAGGAAATTGCGAGATATAACAGTGAACAATGCTCTTCTCATACAGTCAACTATCCATTATTTCTCAGAATTGCGAAATTTTTATATTTAGCGGGATCGAACCTGTGAACTCTATATCGCCTAAGAATGCATGTTAGATTACGAAATTCCAGAACATCTATGTCATTTTGTTGACAGGATAGTCCGCTTGTAATGACCTCGATGACATCGAATACTCAACACCGCTGCTGCTGACATATCCAGTCGCGCTTTGACGACACATTTCACCTTTCCAAGAATCCTCCATGCCAGAGTCATTAACGATGGCCGCGCTACCGTCGTCAATTGTCTTGCATATTTTATCACCAGTGAATTGTGAACTCTTCTTGTGTGTTCCTGCCTCATTTTTACATCCCCATTTCATGTCTTGCCTCATTTGTTTTTTCGCAAATGTTTCTCACTATTCAGTTTCTTTTTTAATCTCCTGTCTCATTTTGCTCTCTCAGTATAATCTCCAGTTTTAATTTGACCTTTTATTGTGATCTCATTTTGCCGTCATTTTTATACTAACGGTATGGTTCTCAACCCCCCCCCTCCGGCCTGATAGAAAACCATCCTGTTTCTCGGTTGACCGAAGGTCCGACCCCCCATCCCACCGGATGTCGATGGGTCCAACCCCCCTCTGTGATACATCACAGCTCACGCCGAACCCAGGGTCAAGAATACTGCTATTACATAGTTATAGCCTATCTCCCTCATCTTGAGCCGGTCGAAGTGAGGCTTATCGAACTTATCACGTCAAAACTTCCTTATCACTGTCAAAATTACCATGAGCGACCGCTCCGCTGCTTACTCCGCCTGGACTCAACCAAGCTAGGCTTTAAGTAGAGAGAAGTTGCTCACTCGTACTGCTAAGGAATTGGTACTGTTCATTTTAACCTTTTCCCAATAAATATGCCTTCATTTTTGTCAGAATTTTTGTTATCTAACTTTGGCAGAAGCTTTTTCTCCAATAATAACACCACCTATTCTTTAATAATCTAGCCCGGAATTTTTAGGACCCTCCCAAACAAGTACAAATATTGGAAAAAATTATGCCATCCCCGTTGTCCGGCCGAACAACAACTGGCTGACTCTGGTTTTCTTGCACTAATAAATGCCTCGTTTTTTTTCCTCAGCTCTTTGATCCAAAACCTTGACCATTGTTTTCTGTGCCTGTTTCATCTTACTTAACTTCACAATAATATGAAACTGTTCTCATCTGGTTGATTGCTTTTGTCTACATCTTCATCAGATACATTTTTAGCGTAGTTTCTCTTCTGATTTTCGATTGAGGCTCTCTTCTTTCTGCTGTCCGCCTGGTATTGTATCCGTTTCCCTTTCTCGTTAATGATGTCTCGTTTCACTATGGATATAAAGCAAATTGCTATCGCCGTGAAGAAGTTTCGGTGGGGTTGGCGGACCAACTAAGCCGGTATCCGGAGTCGCTTCGTCCACAAATTACAGTGCTAGCCACCTACTGCCCTTCTCCACCAATCGACATGCTTTCATTTCTGGCTCACGTATTGCTGTAGTATCTTATAATTAGCACATTATTGTGTTAATTGCTTTATTTCGCATTTCTACTGGCACATGTACCTCTTTTACGTTTTATTGCATTGGTTTGTGATGAGTTTCGATTGTAAATTAATGAATAAGTGCATTTGAACAAATTTAACAAAGGTGTTCGGTTTGCCATTGCGGACCTAGGTTCGCGCATTGCGGCAGCATTTCTTTCCCACGACCTGTTACTCTGAGTTTTAGGCGAGAAATGGCCGCGAAATGCCTGCTTTCCGTGTTAAAAGCCGAGAAATAGCTGGACGCCGCCAAATAGCCCAGAAGAAGACGCCAAACAATGCTCGCCGCGAAATAGCCACGGAAAGCCTGCTTTCCCCGTAATTGCAGAGAATTAGCGGGGAAATGGCTGGTTGCCGCCAGATAGAAGACAGACAGCCGAGAAAAAACCGCCAAATAATGCTGGATGCGAAACGGGCACCAATAAATGCTCGCCGCAAAATAGCCGAGGAATAA
This sequence comes from Aplectana chamaeleonis, assembly GCA_029168955.1. Taxonomy (NCBI): domain Eukaryota; kingdom Metazoa; phylum Nematoda; class Chromadorea; order Rhabditida; family Cosmocercidae; genus Aplectana; species Aplectana chamaeleonis. The sequence continues at coordinate 137,171 of JAPDOI010000900.1, forward strand.
TGCTCTCCAGGACGCATTCCAGAGGCACGATTCAGATGTCAACACCTACGTCGGTTCAGTTACCTATGTCTAAGGTATTTGTGCCTCGCTCAGTTTCTGAAGACCTCGCTCAAACGCTGGCGGTCCCAGATGGAGGCTCAGCAAGCGGCAGCACCAAAGTTATTTTTAAATACTTCTCATTATTTTTCCGCTGTTCCTCCGCTATTTCTTGTCTATTGCATGAAAAAACCGGGAGATGACCGAGAAATGGTCCACCAGGAGCCACTGCGGAGCCTGGTGGGCTATTTCTCGGGCGAAATTCTCAAAGGGTGAATCCATACGACCGTGGCGAGGATGATGTCCTTGCCACGGACTGTGGTGGATGACCCCTTGCTGCGGGCCGTGACATACAGTATCCTTGTTGGGGTACACCAGCTCACGTCTACGGGGTGGGACCGCGCCCCAGCGCCACGTGCTTCTATTAAAAGACGACGTGCTGCCGCGTGGGAAACGTGGGTACGGCAAAAGTTTTGCCTCTCTGCGCCACGTATTCCTATCGAGCAGGCCACGTGCTCCTCGGAGCAGCAAGTGCTGCGTTTTCGTTCCCCTGAACTTGTACTCGGAAAAATGAAAACAAGTTACTCGTAATATGGATGTAACTTATTTGAATGTCTCATGTAACTTACATTTATATTACATTAAGCTACCGTGAATGCGTCCACACGTATCCCAGACCACAAGCTACGCAAGAAGCGCAGTGGGGGTCTTCTCTGCTAGTGTGGGATAAAGAACCATAAACTTGGGTAATTGAACCGACAACAACACCAGTCTTAAGCGTTACTCTAGAAGCGCGTCGTATAATTCCCTTGGGAATACCTCTTGTCCGATTTAAGTTACTTGCGACTTATCCTGTACCATTTAAGTTACATGTGAATAAATGTAACATATGTAACACGCAATACCCCGTCGATATGTTGTATGCAACTTAGATGACCTGAGATAAGTCGCAAGTAACTTATATCGGGTCAGATACGTTACAAGCAGCTTGTTTTCGGTCTTTTATGTTACAAGTAACTTTTTTTCATTTTTCTGAGTAGGTATCGTATACAGGAAGCCTATCGTGGCTGAATCGGACCTCTCCAGTCTTTGAGATGAGTATTTTTCAGTCACACCTGAAAAGATTTCCAAACGCTTCCAGAAACACCTTAATTACATAAGAACGCTCAACACACAAGAAGAAATACAGGAAAAGAGCGCATCGCCCTGCTCAGGGAGGTTGCACTCCGCCAAGCGGCCGAATATCCGTGGAACGGCGATGTACACCAGGAGCGCCACCTGTCTGATGATATCCTCAAGGCTTTAAAAGCTGTGATCCCAGAAGGTCGCGTCATGACCTTCTTTCCCAATGTCACCAGGAAGACACTCCAGAAGATAAGGACAAGGGACGCAAAAGGAGCTGCAGATCACCTTGACCCAGAAATCGCTGAACTGGATAATGAGATCAGGAGGGACCTAGACAGACACGAGAAGGGATCCTGGGAAAAGTCCACTGAGAAGATGACCTTCAGGAGTGAAGCTGCAGCAACGAGGAAAGCTTTGAGAAGGATCTCCGTAAAGTTCACCTCCGCCAGCAATTCCACCATTGAAGTCGACGGTGGAGTATTCAAGTCAGGGAGAGAGGCCGCAAATGCTCTTGGGAAGCATTTTTTCATCATTAGAATGAAAAGAGAGAAGCAGAATAGAGTAACTGTACGGGAACTCTAAAAATTGCCACTCATGGTTGATGATGAAGCAGTCACGCCCGCTCAGGTCGAGAAGGTTATCAAAGAGATGAGTAATTCAAAGGCAGTAGGACCAGATGGTATGAGCCCAGCAGTTCTAAGGAGACTGCCGAGTGAACTCTTACCTCTGCCCGCTGATGTTATCAACTCATCGTTTCGTACTTGTACTTTACCCCAAAATTGGAAAGTCGCACTGCCGAAGCCGGGAAAATCACCAACCACGGCTAAAGAGTACCGGCCGATCAGTCTACACTCACCCATTGCAAAAGTATCCGAAAAACTGGTTGTAGAGGAGCTGGCCGAACACAACAACAAGCAACAGCATCAGCATGGTTTCCGTAAAATGCATTCCACCACTGCGGCCCTGTTGGAAATTGTAAGCTATGTCCTGGACGGCTTCAATGCCAAGAAACCTCAACGCACCGTAGGTTTAGCCCTCGACATAACGAAGGCGTTTCTTCTTCTTCTTTGCAGCCACGTCGAGGGTTCTGTCATAAGTGAGGAGCTGGGCGACCAATAATGGATTCGTCCATAGGTGCATTGTGGTCAGCGTGGTTGGTCTCTCCAAACAATTAAACAAATGTGCCGTATCGTGGCCGTGGCATCCACAGTCCGGGCAAACGTCCAATTTGCTGTTGTCAATCTTGCTGACGTAGGTCATAAGCATAGCAGAGCGACCACAGCACAGCGATGCCAGGATGCATCTGGCCCTCCTTCCGAGTTGAGACTCGAGTGTGCAGACCCGGGGCGGCACCACTCCCTGGATGGGATTCACCACAGCTTTCTCCAGATGACACCGTACGAACTGTGTGTGCTCCTCGCGCAACAGACGGAGTCGTTCTTGCTGTGAATCGTGCCATCATTGCAAATTGACTTTGCTAGGAGCATCGGCGAATGGCTCTCTGATGTCTCTATCCCTGACAGGGTTCAGCACTCTCCATGAGGGGTGGTTGGGTTGCTTCATGATATTGTATAAAAATTGTTTGGCCTTAAGATTACAGTGCTCCTTTGCTGGCCGAAGTATGGCATTGTATGTCCTGGGAATAGTTTCCTTGCTACTGCCCCATGATATACCGCCTAGGGCCCTGAGCACATTAGGCTTCGCTTCGACGACGGCCTGCTTCTGCTCGGTGTTCTTATGAAACTTGAGCGATAGATCGAGCACCAGATTGAGCAGTTTGTGGAAGCGAGCGGCAGGTAATCGATCTCCGTCCCATTCGACATGCGGGTGGGCGCTGTGCTCTCATGGATCCGTTGTGAGTACGGATACCGACGATTTGGATGCAAAGATCCTAAGCATTTTGCTGTCAAAAAGCTTTTCAGTGTGACCAGGTACTCATTGATCTTGTAGGCGGGCACATGTATGTCCCGATCCCGACACATGATTGTCATATCATCGGCATAAGCGACCACCTTGATATCCTGCGGAGGGTCGGACATGTCTTCGAGGTACAGACTCTCAGACAATGGGATGGACCGACCGCGGACATGTTCCGTACCGACCGCGGACAGGTTGCGTACCGACAGCGGGATGGGCGACGTTTGGAACGCATTTCGCACGCGGTCGGCACGCAAATTAGCGCGGTCGATACGCACGGCCACGCGGTCAGTACGAAATGCCACGCGGTTAGTACGCATCGCCACGCGGTCCGTACGTGTTGCCACGCGGTCGGTACGCATCGCCTCGCGGTTCATACGCACTGCAACGCGGTTAGTACGCATTGCCACGCGGTCAGTACGCAATGCCACACTGTCGGTACGCATTGTCGAGCGGTCGGTACGCACTGCCACTCGTTCAGTACGCATTGCCACGCGGTCGGTAGACATTGCTGCGCGGTCGGTACGCACTGCCACGTGATCAGTACGTCTTGTCACGCCGTTGATACGCATTGTCACGGGGTCGGTACGCAGTGTCACGCTGTCGGTACGCATGGACACGCTGTCGGGACGCATTGCCACGCGGTCGATACAAATGTTGCTCGTAGGATTGACCGCGGTTAGTACGCACTCAACCGCGGAAGGCTCGATTTTATCACGCGGGCAGTACGAAACATTTTTAGACGGCCGCTATCAGTACGCATGCACGTGCGGCAGGTAATCATTGCTTCCAATAAAATGGCGCTCTTTCGAAACGCATTAATACTCGGATGCAGGGTTTGTGGTCCCAAATAATTGGAAATAAGCAAACGTTGGAAGTAGGGATGGGGCTTGGGGTAACGCACGAACAAGTTGAAACAGCCCAGAACCGCTGGCTTTCAAACAGCAAAGGACGAGCTTTTTCAATCAACAACATCTAAAGTCTAGTTTGATTAGAGCCAGCAGACACGCTCAAAATGGTATCGATTTTATGACATAAATCAAAGGTTTGGAGCTGGTTGTATTGGGAACTGACGAAAAAACGGATAACGGGTAATTTCTTATCAGGTAAAAGTGGACGAGTCTTGCGGCGCGCGGTTGAAACAGAGAATATTAGCAACAAGACGGTTGAAATAGAGAAGCCGATATACTATTACAGCCTATACTGAAAGGTTCACCTCATTGGAAGCATCAAAAACCAGCCAAAGTGGCCGTATTAGTACTATCAATCTGGACGATTTTGTATTTAGGGGCGGGGTTGCAGAGATTTTTCGATTTGTGTTGCTGGCATTTAGTAGTTTTGACTCGTTTTTGACGCCTCCAACGGCGTGAGCAGTTTACTAGGAGCCATGCGGCTTCAGAAACGTAGTTATCTAAACAACTTTTTTGAGCGTGTCTGCTGCTTTTGAATGAGCCTCGGCGGAGCAAGCAGAGAAGCGATCGGTCATGGCAAAATAAGGATATCTCGACATGATAAACCCAATACGCCATACTTCAACCGGCTCTAAATGAGTGAGCTAGGTCCCTGTCAGAATTGGATGAAAAAATCGCCGTAACCCGCCTTGGCCGACCCGGTCGAAACGTATGAAAAGCATGGACGATGGAGGTTGCAAAAAGCACTCGGGGTCGTATTCGCCATCAACCCGCCGGGAAGTAGAAGGAAATATGGGGTGATATTTCAGTACGAAATGCGCGCCCCACGGCCCCCTCTCGCCTCCCTTGGCTTCCCTCGCGACCGCCGGAGTTTTTCGCATCGGATCGCTGGAGAGTACTCGCTTCTCGATAGAACCTTCATCTTTCCGCAGTGATATCGCTACGTAACACAGTTTGTATTTCCATAATACACAGTGTAAGATGGGTTGATCTGTTGCTCTGCCGCGCGCGGTATCAACCCTTGCGTTTCCTTCGACTTCTCTCGGCGGGGTGTTGGCGAATACGTTTTTAAGCCCACCTCATTCACGTCTTTCGTGATTATCGACCGGGCTGGCTACGGCGATCGGCCAACTATGATCGAGGCCCTAGCCGTTCCAAGCCTACCGCGTGTTTAGCTCAAAATCGCCCCAGCCGCGATCCAGCTGGAGAGGTGTGGTTTTGTTAATTTCATGTTAATGAAAAACAAGGTGCACACTCACGCCGCTTTGTGGCGTACCTGTAGGCACGTATTATGACGCATCGAATGATGGAATCGTTGCCAAATGAGTACTTAGATATTATCGTTCCTCGAAACCCAGTCCGGTCCCACACACTTTCACCTGGGAGCGATGCATACCTGCTGCGTGCTTACCAACCGTCGTCATTTTCAAATAAAACTTTCGTGTTAGGAGGAATTTTACTACATTTCTTCAGCCTAAGAAGACATTTCTTGTATGTATTTTACAATATTCCGTTTCTACTCTCGCACTTCCTTCCTTTGTCTTTTTCCTCATCCTTCTATAAAATTCAATGTGTTAATCGCGTTGTGAGCTTAGTACTCGTGTTCTATTTAACGAATTCCCATGGGATCGAACGTTCTCGTTGAGAGTGATTGTGGACCCTTTTTAATGGCATACGCCAGCTGTTGAAACTGATTGTACTGTCATTATCGGGCTGAAAGTCCGCTCCACGATTGCGACGAGTCGCTGTTTCAGCACGCAGCACAATTATAATCGTGCTGGGAGAAGGGGTAATTGTGTCGGGACCCGCTAGTCCAGCACGATTATAGTCGTGCTGCCACCGCGTCTGTCCGCAACTATCCGCTGATAAACTCGCTCTTCTCTGCAAGAAATATTTTTATTTGAGTCCACGTGAAAGGACATTTGTCGATGAGTTCCGCAAAAATTGAAACCATCAAATTTTGACTATTATTACTGAACCGTTCATAGGCATTACTACACCAAATTGAACAAGAAGATGAACAATAGCATAAATCAGAAGGGCAAGACGATCGAGATCAAGACAAAGAGCAAGAAATAGTAAAAGATCGAGATCAATAAACAGAAGGCAAAAAGAGAAATATTGCCTTGACAGCCAAATAAATAATTGCTTTCAAAAAATCAATAATTAAGTAGTGTCGTTCTCTGAGCTAAATTCCGGACCGCGACTGCGGACTACGACTGTTGCATCATGAGACACGTGATAATCGTGCTGGGAGAAGGGTGAATCGTTACGGGAAAAAGCGGCCCCAGCACGGCTAACACGTGTCGTATGATGCAATAACCGTAGTCCGCAAATGCGGACCGGAATCTGATCCAGAGAACGACAATAAATAAATAAATAAGTAAACAAATCAATTAACAAATAATTAAATAAATAAGTAATTAAATAAAAAGTGAATAAATGAGTAAATATAATAGTAAATAAATAAATAAGTAAATAAATGAATAAGTAATTAAATAAAAAGTGAATAAATAAATAAATAAAATATTAAATGAATAAATAAGTAGTTATTAAACTGAAGAAAAGTTTCACATTAACAAAGAGATGAAAACGAGGAGAAGAAAAAAGTATCTGGAGTTGCAAAGAATGATAAGAGAGTGAAGAAGATAAAAAGAGAGCAATAGGAGAAATTGGAAAGTAGGAAGAAAAACCCATGCGACATGAAGGGAATCGCTATTTTGTAGTTCACTTTCTTGGGCACTCCGGTGGGGACGGGAGAAAAAGTTTATGGGGTCGCCACTGGCGTGTTCGATAGTGGGGTGATCAAGGAGGTCATAGAGGTTTCGGGTGACGAAGAACTCGTTAGGGATATCAATTCTGGCCAGTGGAGATTCGAGCATTTATTTGAATCGTGCGTGATTGTGATCAAGGTAGCCTCTCCCGTGTTATCAACTTTGCTAGCATCATTTTCAATTTTTTTTGCACAATTGAGCCATTCGGGCTAGGTGACATCACCCACAAAACTTGAGCCAGAGGACTGCTGTGGGGTCGATCAAATAGCACTTCTGTATCGATCATCTAACACTTTTTCGATGATTTTTTATACAACCGTCGAACAACATAGAAAACTTTTTTGGCGCAAAAATTCCTCAAAAATGACAGTGACGAGCAGATGCAGAAAAACGCCAAAAACGATTTTGACGCGAACATCAAATCAAATTTAACAATGAATTCAGACTAGTTTTTCTTCACAAATGAAGGTCTGTCAGAGGCCCTTTTGACAATTCCGTTCTTTAAAGAGACCAAGCAATACAAAAACATGAAAAAATGTTTAGATTTTTGATTTCGATTTTCTTTTATTTTAATTTTTGTAGATTTAGATTTTCCTCATAGCTCAAAAATCTTGTGGTGCACAGATAACTCAAAATTGATATTTGACCCTCACTATGGCGAAAGTCAGCAAGAGCCCAGGACAAAAACACACAAAACAGCTCATAACCGGCTATAATTGAAATCACTCCGCCCGTTCATGTTGTTGCTCCATCCTCGAATAACGATTTTTTCAAGAGCACTAACTGTTTTGAAGAAAACGAAATATAGGCTTGGGATAGATGAAGCCAGATGTGTGAATAAAATTGTGTTGCTCCATTTCAGCGGTTCTCGTCGAATTCTCAGTTCCAAAATGCAGCTGTCACAGAGACCAACCCATCTGACTCTCTACAGGAACAACAAGGTCAAAACTTCTCAGGAAAACCCTGCCTCTGAAGAATCGATAGGCTAAATGTGCAAACGCTCGAGATTTCGTTGTTTACTAAGCACGTGCATTTGCGTATGTACCACACTCACGGGTTCACTTGCTTACAAAATGCGTGCGATTGCGTGTCGGCAGCGCAAACTTACAAAACGACCTCGCCTCCGCAATTGCTCGCGTACCGAACGCGGGCGATTCCGTACTGCACGCTTGTACGTAGCGAACACATCCGTGCCTACCGCGCGGACTGACAAACTGACCTCGCCTATAAAATTGCTTGCGTACTGAACGCGGGCGATTGCGTACTGCACGCTTGTACGTAGCGAACACACCCGTGCCGACGGCGCGGACTGACAAACTGACCTCACCCACCAGTTTTCCTGCGTACTGAACGCGAACACTTGCGTACCGACCGTGCACACTGACAAACCTATTTCCCTCACCAGTTTGCCTGCGTGCTGAGCGCGGGCGCGTGCGTACTGAACGCCAACAATTTCGTACCGACCACGTAAACTGACACAACGACCTCACCGACAAGTTTTCTAGCGAGCTGATAGCGGGCGGTTGCGTGCTGAACGCGAGCTCTTGCGTACTGACTGCGTGTGATCACGTACCGACCGCAGCGAAAAGTCATGTTTCGTACTGACCGCGCGCAAAGATGACTGCGCGCGGTTAGTACGCCTCCATGGAAAATCGCAAACGGTTGGTACGGAGCTCAGGCGTATCGACCGCGTGCACTATTTCGTTTTCGCGGTCAGTACGCAAATGCCCGCGTTCCGTACGGAATACATTTCTTGCACGCGGTCAGTACGATAGTGGCACGCGGTCGGTACGAGAAGCGATTTTTCGCCCGCGGTCGGTCCACCCCATTGTCTGAGCTGAAGAGGGCAGGCGATAAAACGCCGCCCTGCGGCAATAGGAATACTATTCGAAACATGGTTCTGGAACATAACTCCAGCTCGCCTTCCCTTAGTGAAGCCGATATCCAGCGCTTCGGCCACGGCGGTATTGAAGAATCCAGTAGGTTGCTCGGCAAGACTCCAAGGTTCACTGTGTCGGAAGCCTTAGTGAGATCCAAGGCGACAGCTACAGTTTTCTGTGGCAGTTTTCTGTGGCTTCTTGGCGTTGAACCCGTCAATGGCAAAGCTAGTAATTTCCAGCAAAGCTGTCGTAGTGGAATGCAGCTTTCTGATTCCATGCTGAATCACTTGCTTCTCATTAAGCTCCGCCAAGTCCTTCACGATCGATTTTTCAGCGGCCTTTGCGAAAGTGGACAGCAAGCTAATGGATCTGTCTTCCTTGACTGAAGCCTGAGGTTTCCCCGGCTTGGGCAGCGGCACAACGTGAGCTGTCTTCGAATTTTGGGGGACGGTGTAGGAACTGAACGAGGTGTTTATCAAATCAGTTAGAAGCGGAAGGATTTCATTCGGTATCTTCTTCAAGACAGCAGGACAGTTCCCGTCTGGACCAGTAGCTTTTGAGTTTCGCGTTTCCTTTATAACCTTCTCAACTTGCGTCGTAGAGAACGCTCCGGCCGTGCTCATAAGCGGGAGGCGGCACAGTTCTCGTACAGTCATTCTATCCTGCGGACCGCGTTTAGAACTGGTGATGAAAAAACTCTTCTCGAGCGCATAAGCGGCTTCCTTTCCTGATTTGAATACACCGTTGTCGAATTCGATTGTGGAGACGGTAGCAGGCGAGCTCTTACCCTAGAGCTTCCGAAATACCTTCAAAGTAGCTGCACTATCCATCTTCAAATCCAACTGCCCGATGAACTTTTCCCACTCTTCTTTCTTGTATCTGTCCAGATCCTTTTTGATCTCACTGTCAAGCTCAGCAACCACGGGGCCCAGAAGATTAACCGCTCTCCTCGCATCTCTCGTTCAAATTTTGTCGAGGATTTCTCTGTTGACAATTGGAAAGAGCGTCTTGACGCGACCGGTAGGAGTAGCCGCATTCATGGCCTTGCGGATTACGTCAGATAAAAGGCACTCTTTCTGGCGCACGTCGCCATTCCACGGGTAATTTGCCGACAGGCGAAGCGCAACTTCACTGAACAGGCTCCAGTCTGCTCGGCCTAAATTAAGATAAGAACGTTGACGAACCCCAGAATAAGGAGCGAGAGAATTGCAGAGATCGATATAGATAGACGGGGACATGGTCACTTGACAAAGTAGCTGAGGTGGACCATGAGCAAGAGTTAGAGAGGTTGGACGAGGCAAGAGATAAGTCTGGGCTGGAAGATCGGCCGTTGGCAGGGAGACGAGTGGGCTGATCATCGTCTAGGATGACTACGTCGCATTCCTCCGCCTAATCTTCGACGTCATTTCCTCTAACATCAGAGCCAAGAGACCAGCAAAATGTATGAGCAATAGAATCGCCCGCAAATACAGACGAAGAAGAGAGGGAGCAGTCGTTAAGCTGTTTAAGGAGGGAACAGGATCATAGGATGGGGGGCATGAGGCGGTAGGGGGAATATAGATGTTGAAGAGAGAAAGGGGAGTTTTAAAGGGATATGGACCGGGAGGTACTCGAGAGTACCGTCTGTGAGAGTGTTAGGTCTCAGGTGTGAAGGAAGAGTAGATAATATGAAAGTGGAAACTCCTCCGCCGAGAGCTGACCTTGGAGCATGGTAAGAAATATAGCCTGGGATATTGGGATGAGGATAGGTAGGGGATGGACAGAGCTTGGTTTCTTAAACCATGATCACGTCTGGACGGTAACTACGTGCAAAGAGAGAGAGCTCAGAAAGCTTGACACGAAGGCCGTTGAGATTTATATGTACAATGGAAGGGGGGCGATTGGAGTTCGAGGAAGAAGAGGTGGTAGGTGAGGAGCACAAGACACATCGAAAAGAAGAGTTATGGTGCCCCACAGAACTGAGACCCGAACAGAAGAGATGCACCCACCTTTGGCATCCAGAGCATTGGACGCTTTTCCCTCTCCAGATGACATCCTTGCTGCATGTGGCACATGGGTACTTCTGCACGGGCCCAAGATTCCTCTCCACGCCGGCCCTTAGCAGGCCAAAGGAGAGCTGCGGCCGGCCAGCACCTCTCCCAAGACAAAAATCCTTTTCGTGGAGGGGATGACGTAGGTTTGCACGGAGGTGATCTTCTTCCCTCCACACTGCTACGGCACGAACGTAATAATAATAATAATAATTCATTACGACCATAGAAGACAGTCGTGAGAAAAAAGAAAACCAAAAAAAAACACAACGCGATTACACACTAAATCAAGCAACAACACTTAATCCAAAAAAACGTTCCTAGCAAACCTCTTGAATGATCCAAAATTGATGAGGGAAGGAATGATAGAACTTTTCAATGCTACATATTTCGAGCCAGCCCTGACAGTGAAAGAACGAGCTCTCGTATTGGATTTCGGCCTAGGATACCATATTTTGAACTGAATTCCTCTTGTTCTTGAGGGTACGAGCTTATAGAACTTTGAAGTGTTGATTTTGATTTTACCAGACAACATTTTGAAAACATAACAAACATCTGTTACCGCCCTACGTGAAGACAGAGAACTCAAACCAAGAAATTTGTTCCTGATTTTAGACCCTGGTACGCCGGTGTAAAAAAAGCCATTGTACCGCAAAATTAGTTTTCTAGTATAATTATTCTGCACTCTTTCAATCATCAGTATATCTTTTTTCTTGTGAGGGGAAAATACTGCTGTGCCACTTTCTACTATTGGTCTAACATAGGTTTTGTAAGCCCTGAGTAGCACTTCCTTATTCTTGGTAGAAAGTCCTTTGAATATCTGGTACGTTTTCGTAATCCCCTTTCTACATATTTGTCTATAATGATCCGTACAGTCCAATTTCCTATCATAGCTAAAGCCTAAATCTGTGACCTTACTCACTTTCTCAATTGGAATCCCGTTCAACGTATAATCAGAAGAGATACTCGATTTTCCGATCCTCATAAATTTAGTCTTTTCTGGACCTAAGGGTAGTTGCCACGTAATGGACCAATCGTGAACGAAATTGATACCCTGTTGAATTCTAGGTCGATTTTCATCGCTGAGTTCGCAATAGATCTTGAGATCATCAGCAAACTGCTTACATACCACTGATGAATTATCGAAAATGGTCGGAAGATCAGCTGTATAGAGATTAAAAAGCAACGGAGAAAGTACACCTCCCTGAGGAACACCACTCGTAACTGACCTAACAGTAGACAGCTCATTATTCACCTTCACCTGAAACGTTCTGTTCGAAAGATAGTCGATCAACCAACTTTGCAGAAGTGAATGAAGACCGATTTTGCTAATCTTGTATAAGAGTTTCTGATGACTTACCCTATCAGAATGCTTTCGAAAAATCGAAGTAGATGACATCGCAACTTTTCTGCTCATCTAGTAACTCTGTCCAGTCATTTAAGCACTCAATTAAGTTTGTCTCCACTGATTTCCCCGCCATGAAACCATGTTGTGCAATAGGAATGATGCAGTTTACTTCGAAATGCTCGATTATGATTTTCTTCATCATTTTCTCAAAAACTCTGCAAAAGAATGACGTCACGCTGACAGGTCTATAATTATTTGGGTCCCTTGCTGGTTCCTTTTTCAGGAGAGGTGTGACGTAAGAATGCTTCCATCTTGCAGGAACTTGGGAAAACATCAATGACTGGTTACAGATATAAGTAAATGGCTTGGCAATCACATGAGCAACATTTCTTAGGAAAATCAAGGGAATGTGGTCAGGAGTTACTGCATAAGAAGCTTTCCAATTGTTAATGACATCGAAAACATCCTTCTCATTAAACCAGGGACACGAAATCATAGGATTTTCCACATGAACCTCAAAGGCAGTACGACATACGACAACGTACGACATCTCGGCAGCAACGAAGTTTTTTGACCCTTATAACATGGGCATATTATCGGAGAGTCTGTTAAGGACAACCATTCCGCCCTGGCATAGGCGGTGGATAACCGCCTTTACCAAAGAACATCGAGCAAATAAGCTTTTTCAAGGTCACGTCTCCAATAGCATCCCTATTGTGGCAGGCGTACCTCTTCTTCTTCTTCTGCAGCCTCAAAGTGGTTTTTGTCATAGGTTGAGGAACTGGGCGACCTTCACCGGATTCGTCCAAAGGTCCATTGTGGTTAAGGAGGTAGGTCTCTTCGGGCACATGAACAAGTGCGGCGTGTCGTGTGCGGGAGCACCACAGTCCGGGCATGCGTCTGGTCGGCTGCTGTCGATCTTGTTGACGTAAGACATGAGCAGAATAGAGTGACCACAGCGCAGCTAGGCAAGAGCACATCTGGCTCGTCTGCCGAGTTGAGACTCGGACTCGCAAACCCGAGGCGGTACTGTTCCCAAGATAGGATTCACAGCCGCCTTTGTTAGATATCCTCGAACAAACTGGGTGGGCTCCTCACACAGAAGACGAAGCCTTTCCATGTTGGAGTCGACCCATCTCTGTACATCAACTTTACGAGGAGCATCGGCGAACGGCGTCCTAATCGACCTCTCTCCTATGAGCTTCGTGACTCTCTTTGTCGGATGATTCGGCTGTCTCAGGACATTAATATACATCAGCTGTGCCTGCAGTTCACAATGCTCCTTGGCCGGTTATATGCGGGCCTCCACGTGAAGATGTGCTATTGGGGAGCTCCTTGCACAACCGGTCGCAATTCTAAGCGCAGCATTCTGTACACGCTGCAGCTTATTCCAGGAGCTGTCAGACACCAGGTGCTGCCACACTGGTGCCGCATATTCCAGAGCCGGCTGAATTATTGCTCTGTAGGTTCTCAATATAGTCTCTCGGCTGCTTCCCCATGATGTTCCTCCGAGAGCTCCCAAGATATTAAGCCTAGCCTTGACGACTGTTTGTTTCTGTTCCGCATTTTTGTGGAACTTCAGTGACGGATCAAGAATAAGGCCAAGCAGCTTGGGGAATTTTTCTGCTGGCAACAGGTCACCATCCCATTTGACAACTGGATGGGCACTGTGTTCCTTGGTGTTTGTTGTGAACACTGAAACAGAGGATTTTGCGGCAGACTGTGAGCATCATATTATCGAGGAAGAGCTTCAACTCGACGAGATAGGCGCTGATCTTGTTAGCGGCTATCTGCAGGTCACGGTCCTGGCACATGATGGTGATGTCGTCGGCATACATAACAATCTTTACAACATTGGGAGGCTCGGGAATGTCCTCAAGATACAAGCTGACTAGGGCAGGGGACAACACTCCGCCTTGCGGAACACCGGCTGCTATTGGAATGCTATCGGATACGTGATTCTGGAACAGAACCTTAGCCCGGCGGCCTTTCGTGAACGCTGCAATCCATCGCTTCTGCCATGATGGTAGCGACGACTTGAGCAGTTTCTCGGACAGCAGTCCCAAGTTAACAGAGTCAAACGCTTTGCTCAGGTCGAGGGCGACGGCCACCGTTCTCAGGAGCTTTCTCATGTTGAACCCATCGACCGCAAAGCTCACGATCTCCAATAGAGCAGTAGTAGTAGAGTGAAGTTTCCTGAACCCATGCTGATGCTGCTGTTGCACATTTTGATCAGCCAGGTCCGTCACGATCAACTTTTCAGCTAATTTAGCGACGGGCAATAACAGGCTTATTGGTCGAAAGCCTTTTGCCGTGCTTTGGGACTTGCCTGGCTTTGGCAACGGTATCACATTGGCTGTCTTCGAAGCTTGGGGTAGAGTGCAAGTCCAGAAAGAAGTTTAATTATCTCCGCAAGCATCGGTAGAAGTTCCGTGGGAAGCTTCTTCAGGATGGCTGGGGAGATACCGTCAGGTCCGATAGCCTTCGAATTCCGCATTTCTTTGATAGCCTTCTCTACTTGTGTGAGCGTGAGAGTAAAGGCCTCAGAAGCGTTCATGAGCGGCAACCGGCTCAGCTCTCTAAATGTGACTCTATTTTGCACGCCTCGCTGGGTACGTGTGATGAAAAAATTCTTGCCGAGTGCGTAAGCAGCCGCTTTCCCTGATTTGAAGACGTTCTCCTCGAACTCAATAGCGGAGCTCATCGGGGGAGCGGACTTTCCGGAAATTTTCCTCAACACTTTCCACGTCGTAGTTCCGTCCGCCTTGAAATTCAGCTTTTCAGTGAACTTCTCCCAGCATTCCCTATTGTTCTTATCCAGATCCTGCTTGATCTCATTATCCAGCACAGCAATCTTCGGGTCTAGATGGTCTGCGGCTCTCTTCTCATCTCTGGTTCTTATCTTCTGCAGTATTTCCCTGCTGACATTTGGAAAAAAAGGTCTTGACACGACCCTCAGGAATTGCTGTTTTCATGGCCTTGCGGATGGCCCTTGTTAGATGGCCCTCCTTCTTCTTCTTCTTCTTGTCAGCCATGAACAGAGCATCGCATCAGAGGCGTAGGAAGTTAGCCACTTCACACGGTCTGTACCATAGATCTCGAGCAGATAACATTGTAGGTCTGGCGGGACATGAAAATAGATGCAATGATTCATGTCCAGCACATTCACAATCAGGGCATCTATCAGGGACTGACTGATCAATCCGATGGGCGTAGGCCTTCAGATATGTGGAGTGACCGCATCGCAGACCAGCGAGAATTGATCGGGTGCGTCTCGGTAGATCGGCTTCGCCGTCGTCGACTCGTGGGGGTACGCCGCCATAAATTGAGTTGGGCTGAGCATCAGACAGGTACTCTGCCACAAAGCGCGTATGCTCAGCCATCTGGAGTCTTCTGCGGGAGAGCTCGGATGTAGCCTAGCGTTGTTGATCGACAGCAGACAGGGAAGCATTGAGCGGCGTGCGTATACTTCTTGATTGGGGGCCGGACGACAGAAGACGGCAGTTTGGATGGGTCGGGCTCTTGACAATACTTATGAGAAACTGCTGAGAGTAAGCAGTGCTGTTTTACGGGGAGTAGGCCGGTTTCCTGATGAAGATGCGAAATAGGCGTCGACTTGTGACATCCAGTAATAAGCCTGAGGGCAGTATTCTGTGCTCTCTGCAACTTGCACCAAGAGGATTCAGAGAGATGTCTGGTCGAAATAGGGGCGCCATATTCCAAAACCGGCTGGACCATGGCTCTATAAGTCGTACGTAGTACTTCTTTCGTGCTGTCCCACGAAGTTCCAGCCAAAGCGCGAAGAATGTTGTTGCGCGAGTTGGCAGCGGCAGCTCGTATACGCGTGTTCTCATGGAATCGTAAAGAGGGGTCCAGGAAAACTCCCAATAGTCGAGGATGCTTAGACAGTGGCAGCTCGTGACCATCCCAGACGACTTTGGGATGTAGTCGATGTTCGATAGTAGCTGTCGTACATAGTGTAGCACTTGATTTGGAGGCAGAGACAGTCAGCGACTTTGATTTAAGATATGCTGCCAGGGTCCGTAAGTAGTCATTCATGGCAGCAGTGGCTCGATCGATAACTGAGTCCGCGCAAGCGATTGTGATGTCATCGGCGTACAGGCACAGATGAATACCAGTTGGTGGCTCAGGAATATCAGACAGAAATAGCGAGAACAGGCTCGGGGATAACACCCCGCCTTGCGGGACACCGGCTTTCAAAGGGACCGAAGACGATAGATGTCCGTCGAACTTCACACGAATGGACCGGTTTTTGATAAAGCTTTTAATCCATCTTTTAGACCAACAGGGCATATCCGATTCCAGTATGGATTTCGATAGAAGCGAGATACTGACGCTATCAAACGCAGCCGTGAGATCAATAGCAACGACGAGGCTTCTACCAGCCGGAGTCTTGCGATTAAATCCAGCAATGATATGCTCGGTGATTGACGCCAGGGCAGTGATGGTGGAATGCTCCTTCTTGAAACCATGCTGGTGAGTGTTGTGCTGCCACGCGTTTTGGAGGAGCGGATTGACGACTTTTTCCGCAAGCTTGGCAAGGGGAGAGAGAAGGGAAATGGGGCGGTGGGAGGCAGCCTTATCCGACGGTTTGCCTGGCTTGGCGATGGGGATGACGACAGCTTGTTTCCAGCGGGCCGGAATAACACCAGAACTGAATGACGAATGAATAAGATCAGAGAGCAGTTCGTAACAGGGATCAGGAATATGCTCCAAGGTGTTCAACCTACGCGTGGTGGATCTGTGGAGTCGACGTATGGAGGCTCATCAAACGAACATCAATCACTCCATGTGGAGTTTTTTCGTATTGGGAGTGTAGATGGCTGGCTGCTACACTCCTCTGTATTCTACTTCTACGAGCTGGCGTCGAGAGGCGCTCCTTCTGATGCACATCACCATTCCATGGATAGTCGACCGCATGGCGGAGTGCAAAATCTCTGAACAGGGTCCAGTCTGCTAGGCCTAAATTAAGATAAGTACGATGACGAAAACCAGAGTAAGGGGCAAGAGAGTCAGAGAGATCAATATTGACAAAGACGGGAATGTGATCACTGGTGAGAGTTGTGGATGTAGACCACGTGCAAGCATTAGAAAGATTGGATGACAAAAGAGAGATATCTGGGCTAGAAGGTCGGCTGTTGGCCGGGAGACGAGTGGGCTGGTCATCATTGAGTATAACCAGGTCACACTCCTCAGCCCATTCTTCGACATCTGCCCCTCTGGCGTCAGAATCAAGAGCGGAACAGAACGTGTGAGCATTGAAGTCACCCGCAAAGACAGCTGAAGGGGAGAGTGATCAGTCGTACAACTGCTTAAGGAGGGAATAGGATTATAAGAGGGGGACAAGATGATATAGGAGGAATATAGATGTTAAATAGAGATAAAGGGGTTTTGAGGGGGAGGTGGACAGGAATGTACTCGAGAGTACCGTCCTTAGGAGTTTTAGGGATAATATGAGAAGGTAAGGCAGATTGCACGAAAGTAGACACTCCGCCCCCAAGAGCTGTCCTTGGCATGTGATAGGCGGTGTAGCCCGGAATGTTAGGTTGGGGATAAGTGGTAGATGGAGAGAGCTTGGTTTCTTGAACCATGATAACATCCGGGTGATGAGAACGTGCGAATAGAGAGAGTTCAGATAACTTGTTGCGAAGGCCGTTGAGATTAATGTGAACAATGGAGAGGGGGCGGTTGGTAATTGAGGAATCAGAGTTGTTGGGGGCAGAGCATAGAACACAACGAAAGGATGAGTCATGATGCCTCACAGAACTGAGGCCCGAACAGGAGAAGTGCACCCACCTTTGGCATCCGAAGCACTGGACACTTGTTTTATGCCAGGCAACATCCTCGCCGCAAGTGGCACATGGATACTTCTGTGCTGGACATGGATTTCTCTCGACGCCGGCCCTTTGTAGTAAAATCCTCAGGAGAGCTGCGGCCGACCAGCACCTCTCCCATGACAAAAACCCTCTTCTCGGAGAGGTTGACGTCGGTTTGCACGGAGGCGTACCTTAAGGAGGAGTGCTTTCGCCTGCTCTTATCAGTTTTTATATTTAAGATCCGCCCGTTCCCCCTCAAGACATCAAGGTCGTTGCATATGCGGATGATATCCCTATTCTGTGCCGGGATCGCGACACAAATGTAGCTGCCAGTAAGATCAATGACTACTTGATCGAGTTGAAATGTTTTCTCGATAGCGAGATGCTCACAGTTTCTGCCTCTGAATCATCCGTCACCGTCTTTTCCAGTGATCCTGCGGAGCACAGTGTCCATCCCATGGCGAAATGGGACGAAACTCAATTGCCGGCCGCCCGTATCCCTAAGCTACCAGAACTCGTGTTGGATCCGTCGTTGAAGTTTCATAAGAACACTTACCAGAAGCAAGCCACAGTGAAAACAAGACTCAACGCCCTGCGTGCTCTCGCTGGAACGTCCTGGGGATGCAATAAAGAAACGATCCTGACCACGTATAAGGCTATTGTGCAACCCGCCTTGGAGTATGCTGCGCCAGTCTGGCAGCACATCGTGTCGGACACTTCTTGGTCCAAGCTGCAGCGCATCAAAAATGCCGCTCTGCAAATCGCGGCAGGCTGTTCGAGAAGCTCTCCAATCGAGCACTTACACGCCGAAGCTCGCATATTGCCAGCTAGAGACTACTGTCAAATCCAGGCGCAACAAATGCACATTAACATCAACAAGATCGTATTCGTCTCTTGCGCGCGGAGCATACCCGATTCGTGGAGGAACACTTTAACAGAGTCGCCATAAACTCCATCCTGGGAGTCGCACCTCTGAAGGTCACCGAGACAGAGATGGAACCTGGCAGGCGTGCCAGGTGCACCCTTGCATCGCTACGCTGTGGACACTCCCCATATGCTAATGTCATATTTGCAAAGGATCGATAACAGCAAACCCAACGAGTGCCCGGATTGCGGTAGTCAAGGGCATACTACTGCGCACCTGTTCAATTGCCCGAAAAGACCGACTACATTGACGACAATAGATTTGTGGACGAACCCAACGCTAGTGGCCAAGTTTCTGAACCCGTGACAGAACCCCTCTCTGTGGCTGCAAAGAAGAGAAGCGTATCGCCGTCCGCTCCCAGTTTTTTGAGCACCGAAATTTTACTACCATTTCTTTTGTAACCTTATTTGATTTTCGGAAGATTACGGCGTTTTTCGGGACAAACAACAGCTACCGTAAGTAACGATCATCATACCACTAAAAACATAGAACCAGCAGCTCAGGTCGAGCTAATACACGATGTTACTATAACGAACCAGAAAATCCTAGCAATACAATTCGTTTTCGCGAATGCGCTTGACGCTCAAGACACCACCCTTGTGGGGTGCTTCCTCCATGTGAGAGAGATTTTCAAGAGTGAAGCCTAGCTAGCTGGGATGAATCCGGGCGGAGTAAGCAGCGGAGCGGTCGGTCATGGCAGTGATAAGGAGATTTTGACATGATAAGCCCGATAAGCCTTACTTCTACCGGCTCAAAATGAGAAAGCTAGGCTATAAACCCGCGCTATAGAATTGTGATATGATAGCACTTTCACACGTTAATACCAAACATCCCGTGCATGACTTTGTAGATCATTTTCAGGTCAATTCGCTTTCTTGGCCGCTCAAGTTTTGCAAAATGAGGCTTCAATAATTTCAGGGTATGGAGTTTTCATACGAAGGTAAGCCAGAATCGTTTTGATGACAGCAATAACTGAGTGATAAACAAACACGTGCACGGTAGAGTGAGGATCGAATATTCGAGGTCGAATAAATAATCGAATTTTTCGAACGAATTTTCATTCGAACATTCGAATGAATATTCGAAAAGTGTGAATATTCGAACATTATTCGAATTCGACTATTCGCAAAAGGTGAATATTCGAATATTATTCGAATTCGACCATTCGGAAAAGGTGAATATTCGAATATTATTCGAATTCGACTATTCGGAAAAGGTGAATATTCGAATATTATTCGAATTCGACTATTCGGAAAAGGTGAATATTCGGATATGATTCGAATTCGAATATTCGGAAGAGGTGAATATTCGAACATTATTCAAATTCGATTATTCGCAGAGGCGAATATTCGAACGTTATTCGAATTTGAATACCCGAGCTGATTTAACAGAAAATATGAAAATCAGCTTTAATGTATGAAGGAATCGACAAACCTTTCAAGACTGAATTCATTTTATTCACTACTCCATTGTTCCATTTTTCCGAACGCAAGAGCTAAATTTTTCCCACACCGTCTGATGAGGCCACTAGGGCGGTTTTAACAGGGGGAGCCACATGGCAATCAAACTCGGCCACGCCCATTTTTTCATGCCGCCGCGCAATGATAACACCAACCATAGCTTCGTTAGGTGGAGCCATGTACTCCACCAACCTTCACCCCTGGGCAGATGAAGTGGGGAACCTACATCATTGGGAGAACCGGTGACAACCGGTGAAACGCCCCGAAAAAGAATGAAAGTGACCCAACACTCATGCAAGTCATTTTCAAGATTGGGTGGGTGTCACTGCAGGTTTTTCGTCCATAACTTTTTTGTGCTCAGAGATAGACCTTTGGTGAAGGTTGTTTTTGGTATTCACATACAATTCTGCATTGAAAAACGCTTTCAGTTTTGAAAATAAGTTCTCCTTCTTCCAGCCGAATTCAGTTTATAAAGTGTTTTTTTAGCCTGAAATTATTTGTTTTTTTGTTCATAACCTTTTTGTGCTTGGAGAGACCTTTGGTGAAGCTTGTTCTCAAAATCTCGATGGAATTCTGCGTCAACTTGTGCTTCCAGTTTGGAAAAGTATTTTCTCGATCCTTCAGCCTAATCCATTTTACGAAGCACCGGTTTTCCGCCTATAACTCTTCAACTTTTGGAGATAGGATTTTGGTGAACGTCGTTTTTGAAATCTACGTAAAATTCTGCGTCGAATGACATCTCGGGTTCCTAACTTTGCTTGCTTCATAAGCCAGCCAGGTCGGTTGAGCCGATCCCCGTTGTTGGCTCCGGCAGAACTCTGCGTCCCCCACTTAAACCATAGAGGCGAGAGCACCCTATGGAGATAACTACGAAAATCGGTTTCACCGACCTGGCTGACTTACGGGGCAAGCAAAGTTTGGAAACCGATATATCACTCGACGCCGAATTTTACAGAGATTTCAGAAACTACCTTCACCAGAACCCTATCTTCAACGGTTAATGAGTTTTAGGCGGAAAACCGGTGTTTCGTAAAATGAGAAAGGCTGAAGGATCGAGAAAATATTTTTCCAAACTGCAAACGCTAATCGATGCAGAATTTTATGGGGATTCCGAAAACAACCTTCACGAAGGGCTGTCTCTTAGGGTAAAAAAGTTATGGACGAAAAACTGATTGCTTTTAGTGAAAGAAACGTTAATTCATATATTGAAATCAGCTGAGAGAATGGGAGCGTATTTTCTCAAATTGAAAACGTTATGTGACGCAAAATTTCATAAAGATTTTGAAAACAGCTCTGTTCAAAGATACATCTGAAAGGGTAAAAACGGTATGAGCGAAGAACAGGTAGTTTTTCGAAAATCGCTTGAAGAAATTTTCCGACAGCTTTTGACTCCAAGACAGCTTAAAGGAAATTAATCATGACCTACGCAGATCATTTCATTAAGAATAGTGAATTTCTAAAGGAGGTCATCTAACGGAAAAAAAATGTTTCAAAATTAATGATTAAAAATAAAAATACATTGAATGCAAGAAAAAGAGGATAAAGAAAACGTCAAATTTTGAAGTTTCAAGTCTATAGAGAACCTTCACCAATCTCCACTCAGTTATCCTAAACAACCTCCACCTCTCGGAACGTTGTCTCCACCCCAACGAACCTATGACACCAACCCGGGGTCTTCCTTCCCTTCCGAAATCGTTGCGGCGCGGAGAAATAGGGGTGGTCAAGGGGCAGCTATAACAAGCCTTGGGGGTGCTAAGCACAGATTTTACATCCGTTTCCGGTGTTACGGAAGGTTGCGGCACAGTGCCGTGGTTTGTCGACGTTTAAGATTTGGCCGTGCTATCTCGCCAGTCGGGGCCACTTGTCCACTGCATATGGTCACACCAATTTCTCCACGCCGCAACGCTTCTGGCAGAAGAGGAAACCCCGGATTGGTGTTATAATTGCGCGGCGGCACGGAAAGATGGGCGAGCCCTAGTGGGATGACAATTGGTCCTCCCCCCCCTCCCCCCCCCCTCCTAGTGACTGCACCGATTTGGCTTAAATTTTTTGAGCAGTGGATTGAGAATCTCTTATTCTTTTCGAAATTTTTGGAGGATTAATGGCTCAGACGAAACCGCGCTCCACGCCCCGCTGAAAGCCGCCAGCGGGATAGTGACCGTGGAGCGCAAAATCCGAAGTTTTGTCGCCCACGGTAGTAGCTATCGCGGGGGCGGTAGCGACTGTCGTGGGCGAGTAGCTGCTTCCTGCTCTGGTGATAAGCCCCTCTGAGCTTTTTGTTTTCAACAATATACTCACGCACCGGTGCACGACGCGGTCGCACGCCAACACGCGACTCGGCCAGTGTACCGAGCACCAACTGGGGCCACCAGCGATTGAGCAGGGCCTTCAGCGTCCAGGCGGAGCCAAGTACCGCGAAATTGAGCAATTGAACAGACGGCTCTGCCTTCATCCAAGTCCTGGCTCAGGACCGCGTCGTATGCCTCCCTTGGAAACTAGCGTCTTGAGCATCTTTTCGGGGGCACGCTTTGCCCGTGATGGGCACGCTCTCGTGTCAGGAGGGCAAGCACTCGCCTATATCGTGTCTCCGGGAAAGTGGCAAGATCGGAGTGAGCGTCGAGCTCCTTTTTATCTGAGAAGGTTTAGGGGTAGGTTCTCTAGACAAAATTTCAGTCATATCGGAGATTTTAACGATATAATTACCCTATACTTACCGTGATCTTTCGAAGCACAGAAAGTGGACCTCTTATTCATATTCAGCACCTCGAGTAAGCTCCTTGGGCTAAGTTAGAGCGGAAAAAATGATTTTGTAGCATTCTTTGCATTGTAGCCCGTACAGGTTTAGAGATGAGTCGTGCCTTATTAATTTGATTTGTAGGTGGAAATAAAGCTTTAGAAGAAGAATTCAACTACATAATTTCATTTGTAGGTGGAAATTAAGCTTTAGAAGAAGAATTCAACTAGTTATTGCCGCTCACTTCGTAGTTGCGCGATATTGCTATGGATGCTTAAATTATTCGTCATTCGAATTTCGAATAGTCGTTCGTTCGAAATAAAAAATGAACGAATTTATTCGAAATTCGTTCTTTCGAAATAAAAAATGAACGAATTTATTCGATATTTGTTCGTTCGAAATAAAAAATGAACGAATTTATTCGAAATTCGTTCGTTCGGTCTCTTTTTTAAAAGTCCTCACTCTAGAGCACGGCTACAATTTCGGAATAGGCAAATTAACTTGAACGGCCCAATTCCAATTAACTGTAGGCATTCATAGGAAAAACAGGGTGAGACCCCCAAAACGAAGAGAAAAAAACTCACATGATCATTATGAAGATTGAATGCTTTTGAGAGATCGATGAGATGCCGAGCAGATTTTCGCTTCCGATATGTTTTCTCATTGTCATACAATTCCAAGGCACGTTCACAAAGCACCGCATAGTAAGACTTGCGGGATTTCTGGAAAACCATGAATTATGTTTTCATAGTATTGCCTCAGTTTCAGAATCAATACTAGATGACGAGGAAAACGCATATACTCCGTTTTAAAGAAGGTGGTTATCCGAGAGCGCAGAGTCGGGGGAAGGGGGGAGGACTGTGGCCGTATTCATGAAACCACGGGTGCAGGAAGATGCGGAACCCTCCCCTGCCCGGCGTATGGCAACCAATATTGTGCCTTCTCTGTCCAAATTTCATTAGTGGCGGCCCCCTCTTCGCCACCAGTGAGAATAGAGACAGGTATGGGTAGCCACCCGCAGAGGCGGAGAGGAGACCGGCGGGTAGAAGGCTGCTGTCTCTCAGCGCCGTTAGCAATGGATTCCGGCGGGCATAGCCTACCCGACCCCAACTGTGGAGGTAGACAGGAAGTGTCCGCACTGCCTGTCATCAAGATATTGATCATTCTCTGCTGCGTGAGGTCGAAGTAGCAGGCAGCCAAAGCGCTCTCCGTTTACCCGCTAGGTGGCTAGCAAACTTCCTATCCACCAGCCAGGTAGCCGAGAACATTCCTGTGTACCTGCCGAGTACCAAGGAAGGTGCAACATCGAAAACTCGTCCAACAGCGGATCGACTTTGTACCTTCCCGAGAGGCTCCCAACGCTTCATGAATACGGCCACTCTGAACAGCATGCGATCGCAGAATTCTGGGGGGGGGGGTTCGAGGGATCGTAGGTTTGTGGGAAGATTTTTTTTTCATAAAATTTTGCTGTCAGTTAACCAAAAAATGAAAAAAAAGTAATAGGTTTTTTATAGTTTGTTCTCTAAGACTATAACAGTATATATTAGCTCGAATATATTTAACAAAGTTTGGGTGACGAGGCTTTAAAAAACGCCACTAACTTTTTTTCAAAATGACTTTAGGCAGCTGTGAAGGGCATTTTCGTACTCTAGGTCGAGAAGTGGTTCTAGAACAGTACATTTCATTCGGAATGGCCAGGCTGACTAAAGGCCTCAGCATAGCGGGAAAGGTGCAAGCGAGCAATGATGAGGGATGGGGAGCGCTACGCAGTTTGACCGCGCATGCGACCGCTTTGCGTAGCTCCCACTCCTCATCATAGCTCGCTCGACTTTGCCGTTAAGCCGAAGGCGTCAAAAATGTTCCCTTGTCACTTCTGTGTAGCATCACGACTCTTCTTTTCGTTGTTCTGTGACCGTCTCCAGTAACTCCAATTCCTCATTCACCACCCCCCTCCCTTTGTTGTACATAACGTCGGCATGGATCGCGAAGAGACTTCGCGTTCACTGTTGAGGGTTGGCGCAAACTCGGTGCCATGTGCTATAGCATAGGTGCGCCGGGTTGGCGCCAACCTTCGACAATGCACGCGAAGTCTCTTCCCGATCCATGCCGATGTTAACTTCGGCATCGATCCTGAAGAGACTTCGAGTCAGGGCTGGGCACGCGTCCCAGTTAACCTTAGGGGGGTACATATAAGACGTTGCAAAGAGGGCAAAGGGGGGTGCCTAAACCGGGCACAAAAAAACGAAGTGCATGTTCTGTTAAATATCAGAAGAAAAATAATACACGACTCTCTTCTGGTTTGCCATATCTTCTTCTCCGCTTTTTAAGGCAAACATTTACAGAATTAAAATTATTGATAAATATGCAATTTGTGTCCCCATTAATTCATAGTTGTTGTCGAAGTTTTTCATTAACAAATCTATTATTTGGAGATCATACATATGTGTTTGTTTTGAGGAAGGAATAAACACTACTCTGTTATCTTGTAGCAAGTAAGGATTGATGTGGTGTCATATTTCTTTGGAGCAACATTCAGTGATTGCGCGGGTGGTTATCGATTCGAGGCGAAGAAACCAAGACAGCGCTCAGAAGCGCTATTGTTCACGTTAAGTAAACGATTAGCGAACTGCTGTATTATGACAGACTAAAAATACAGATATCACAGTCAGTATAAAAACTAGCCAACGAATCCTCGTCCATGAGAATGACTTATGAAGAGACCCGACTGTAAAAATTGAAGACTGCAAGTTCCAGTGAAAGAAGCAAATAATCGTATCTTCCTACTTGAGAGAAGTGCCCCGTACATAAAAACCCGAATTTCATCCAGCTTGAATGCCGCGATCCCGGGTCCGTACCATTAGGCACCCAAAAAGGGTTTGCCGCCAGTACCAGTTTGCATGTTTTATGGTGGGGAGAGAGATAATTGCACCTCGCCTCGTTGGGGACGGCAGATCGTCGACGCCGCGTTGCGGAGAAGACTGTCGCGCCGGCCGCGAATGGGTTGAGCTCCGTCTCGAGCTGCTATCAGGGGCAATGAAGCTGAAACTGAACAAACGAACTCCAGCAGACCTGAGCTTCACCCTCAAGCTGTATATCTTGAAGCTTCACGTTAGAAACCTTGAGATTCTACCAGAAATCTGAAATTTTTTGTTCCCTTGTTTACTGACCAAATATGCAGCAGAAATGGGTCCTTGGGATTCAACTTGACTTACTTGACTTAATCGGTTGGCTTTCGCCTGACGCGGTCATTCCGCATCTTCACCGAGGTGTGCCGTCCTAGTAGTCAGCCGTGTCCATTTTTCACGGTCTTCAGCCACAATTTGAACACATTCCATCCAGCTGTCACTATTCCATTTCCTGCGAAACGAAACATCGCGCCTGAACTGTCTTTCGATGCCGAGTGACTTTAAATCCTCTTTAACCACATCCGTCCAGAACTTTCGCCTACGCCCAGGTGGCCGTTTCAGACAGGATTTGGAAGCATTTTTAAAGCGTGTTGTACGAGACGATCCGGCGTTCTTCTTAGTATATGCCCGGAGCAGTCGAAGTCGACTTTCCATTGCTGCTTGAGATGGCGTTAGGAGATGCTGGCACCTCCTCGTGTCAAGCGTTGATGTACTGCGTCGATTTCCTTGTAAAGGTCTTCGTTATGGCATACACGCGGCCAGAAATATCCAAGCAAACGCCTAAAAGCTTCCTCTCCGTGCAATCCAACCTTTCCATCTGCGTTTTCGGTGCTGCCCACGTCTCCGATCCGTACATCATGATAGGGCGAATAGCGGATAGGTAGACGCGCAACTTGACTTCCTTCGCGATGGTGGTAGACCACAAACACTTGGTTAGAGAATTGAATGCAGACGTAGCTTTCGCACATCGTTGTCGAATATCCGCTGCATAACTACCATCGTTCTTCAGCAAACAGCCCAAATAACAGAAATCGTCCACCAGTTCGATACGTTGTCCGTCCACACACAAACTCCAGTTGAAGGCCTCTGAGGAGACCCACATCTGCTTGCATTTGTCGGGACGAAGACGAAGTCCATAGGCTGCGGCATACTTCGAAACGAGGTTCACAACTTTGCAGTTTTGCGTTGTTTTCAGCGAATAACACAATGTCGTCGGCGTACTCCAGGTCGACAAGGGAGCGTCCTGATGGTGTTAGGATCACATCCGCAGAAAACTGTTCTGCAACTCTACGCATGATGTCATCAACGGCGAAGTTGAAAAGAAAAGGTCCTGCAACGGCTCTTGCCTTACTCCTGTTTTCACCTCGAAAGCTGACGTAAATCCGACAGGTGTACGAACTGCTGCTGTTGTTCCTTTGTTCATGTCCTCGATTAACCGAACATACTTTTCCCGACTCCATCTGCTCGCAGAGCATTGAGCAATCGATCACGATGAGGAGAGTCGAACGCGGCTTCAAAGTCCAAAAAGCAAGCTGTAATGGCTTCGAAAACCGCTGCCACGATTCAATTACTCTTCTCACGACGAACACTTGGTCGATGGTCGATCTTCCAGGTCGAAAACCGGCTTGCTCATCTCTGGTCGTTCCTTCACGATGTTTGATAAGTCGCTCGAGAATGATACGTTGCCCTAAAACCTTGTACATGACACGAAGTAGAGAGATTCCTCTGTAGTTCTTAGGATCCGTGACGGATAGCTTCTTGTGAAGAGGTACGATGATCGCATGTCTCCACGAATCGGGTATCCTTTCGCTCATCCATATGGCACGGATGGTGTTGGTCATTTCACGAATCCCAGCCGGAGGAAGAGCTTTCAGCTTTTCAGCGGTGATGTTGTCATCTCCACCTGCCCTTCCATTCCTCATTTTCCGGACACAATCCAAAACTCCAGACTCAGTCGGCGGTGCCTCACTCACATCGTAATGTGTGCTCTCTGAACATGCGGGAGCTCAGGTACTGATGGCGCTGGACGATTCAGTAGTGAACTGAAGTAATCCTTCCATATTGGCAGCGTCGCATCACCAACTGCAACTCCATTGGTAGTGTTCAAGACAGGAGAACATCTCTTCATCTTCTTCCCGCTATAATGTCGCAGCAACGTGTAGGCTTTCCTCGGATTCTTCTCCTCCCAAGCCTTCTCGAACTCCTTAGCTCTACACGTCCACTCTCGTTCGCGGTCACTTTTAAGCTGCCGACGCAACTTCCTCCTCAGACGCTTCTCCTCCACGAAGTTTCCTGCAGTTCGGAGAGCACATACTCTGTTGTAGGTAGATGTTGTTTCTTCTGAGACGTAGGCGAACTTCTTCTAGGCTGTACAACCGGGAGTGCCTCTTTCGAAGCGTCCTGGATGCATTTGACAAACGAATCCGCGTCGCAAAGTTTCTTCTTAGTCCGTACTCCGATGTGAATAGAAACGCGTTGTCGGAAATTCCTTCTGCACTCTTCATCTCTGAGACTTGTCATGTCAATCCTCTGGAGAGGCTGAGCCCCTCGCTTCCTCTTATGAATCCTCGCAGTGAAGTTCAACAACAGAACAGGACGGTGATCCGAATCGAATGCGACATCCCACACAGCTCTAGATTCGAATGTCCGATACTGGAATATTCCTCGTCAGGACATAGTCAAGCTGTAGTTTCAAAGTTGTCATCTTCCGCTTCCGCTGCTCTTCTGGAGATAGCCGGGTTGGTCCCTGCCACGTAAGCTGATGGCGGCGATGATTCCTCTGAATGTCGATGCAATAATCAGACCACTGCGTTCACAAAGTCGACAAGGCGGTAGCCATTGTCCGATGTTTGCTCCACTGGGTAGAACCATTTACCGAGTACTTCGGATTCCTGATCAAGTCCCATCTTCGCATTTGCGTCAATCCCCACGACAACAGCATGTTGACAAGGTATCCTGGCCAGCAACGTATTGA
Source organism: Aplectana chamaeleonis (assembly GCA_029168955.1). Classification (NCBI taxonomy): domain Eukaryota; kingdom Metazoa; phylum Nematoda; class Chromadorea; order Rhabditida; family Cosmocercidae; genus Aplectana; species Aplectana chamaeleonis. The sequence continues at coordinate 166,028 of JAPDOI010000900.1, forward strand.
GTTCCTCATAAAACGCATCCTTCGAATTGTCTTCGGCGGTTTCAGTGGGCGCATGAGCACTCACTATCCACAGATTGAATCCTCTGTGATCCCGCAGTCGTACGAATGCATTCCGACACGACGTTGAGCCGAACTCCTTGACCATACCATTGAAATCCTTCCTTACAGCTATTGCACAGCCTCCCACTCTCCTATCGTCAGCGTTGCCGCAGTAGATGGTGTACTCTCCGACGCTGATGACGGGTCTATCCTTGAGGCGGGTTTCCTGCAAAGCAGCAAACGGTGCATGGAAATAGCTCAGAAGTCTGGATAGCGCAGTTTTTTGGATATCACTCGACAGCGATCGACAGTTCAGGGTGGCGAAATTGTGGCTTGTGGCCAAAGACTCCATGACTCCCTAGGTACGGATCCTAAGGTGTTATGGACCAGAGGCCTTAGTGTGCCGGACGGCGACACCTTTATGCAATGTGCGGGATACTTTCGCGATATAGTTGTGCACGCTATATCGCTCGAACGTTCCCTGTGTACACTCAAACGTCTGCTGGGTTCAGTAGAAGCAGGGGCACCAACGAGCAGGTACCAACAGACTTGTATACACACCCCCGGGGATTCAACAAGATTCCAAACCAGTCAGCTTCAGGTAGAAGCTGAAATTTAAAAATTTCAATTTCTACCCTGAAGAGCGAAAATACAATTTTCTGGTTTTAGGACTGGTGAAGAGGTTCAAATATGTCGTTGAGACTCTACCAGGTTCAAACCGGTCAGCTTCACGCAGAAGCTGAAATTCAAAAATTTAAAATTTCTCCATGAAGACAGAAAAAATCATTTTACTGGCTTCAGGACTGGTCATGAGGTTTGGATGTGTCGTTGAGCTTATTTTTATTATTATTTGCCGCTCGTCGTGGGCTAATATGCGGTGTGAATTAACATGCCATTGAGGTTGACCTTATACAGAGCTTATGGGCTGATGAGGACCTGCGGTGCAGTCGACGCAGAGTCTTGAACTGTACATGTTTCTACGATGTCGACTGGAGACGTTAGCTGACGACTACGCAACTAAATTATGACGTTTTCTAGTGATTTTTAGGCAGGCACCTGTGTTGAGTTCGCTTTATCCATATTAAAATTCAATATTCATATCACAATACATATATTTTCAGTCAGAATCGAACCTTTCAGGTGAAATTGTCTAGATATTTATTTTGCGAATGCATGTTTCATCATTGCGTAATCTCACTGAACGTTTATTCAAGAATTCAAAAAAAAAACTTCACCTGCCTTATAGTTTCTGCTTCCCGTAAAATTTGATTGCTTTCAATTTACACATTTAAATCTAATATGCGATTTCAGCGCTTCTTAAATTAGTTCCCCATAGGCTTGTGACCGAATATAATATTTTTCATATAATATCAAATACCAATAATTTGAATATTCGAGTACTCGATTTTTCGATTCATTCGAAAATTTCAACTTTTTTCAATCTTTCAAACTTTCCGGTTTTCAACAATTCTTCTGATTTCGAGAACTAAATTACTAGGTCTTCCTTATACTCCATTCGTTCGGGAATTCAAAAAATCAGTTTTTTCTCTTATTATCAGGGTTTATTCGGAAAACTGGATACTCGGCATTTTAAAAAATCGACCAGATTCGGGTCACGAGATTCGTATATTCAGCCTTCGAGAAAAAAAATGTAAAAAGTTTTTTTCTAGTTATCCGGAAATGGTTAAAGGCAGTGTTCACGATAAGAATCGTTTTTCTGCTTTTCCGCCTATCTTGAAGGCGGTCCCATGCTGATTCCAATGATCTTTTTGGAATCGTACAAAACCTTCTGGGAACGGAGTTATGGTCCCTCAAAGATTGAGCTAAGGAAACATGGTGGACGAGTTGTCCGAGGCTTGTAACTTCCATCTTTTGCAGCTGATGTATGCGAGCTGACCTGAGTAAAGACAGAAGTTGAGAATGAAGGGAAGAACGGCTCTATTGTTCGGAAACCATCGCTCATCTCATGATCTCGAGCATTCATTTGTTCAAGCCGGTGGGCGTGGAAAGTGCATCTGGGTGTGACGAGCTGACGGGTGTCCAACTTTGGGGCCGAAGGGGACCGTTCCAAGCTCATTTTTCTTAGTTTTTTAAACGTTGGGGTTGCGCTAGGCCCCGCAGCTGCCGATCTCCACCAAAAAGTTAGACATGGTTTTTATCGTGGACACTGCCTTTGAAGAATTCGAATATAACAAGTTTAAAGAATCTGAATAAAGTTCCCGAATATTCATTTCAATCGAATAAATTGCACGTTTTTAATATTAAAAAAACGCCATATTTAAAAAATCAATCACTCGGAAGTTTTGAAAACGCCCCATTCAAATTCATTCGCTCAAGGTAAATTTAAAAGGGGGCTATATTTGAAAAGTCTGAAATTCGAGAACTTTAAGAAGGGATTATTCGAATGATTCAATCATTCGTTTTTTTTTTCTAAAAAAAATACAATATTCATTTAATACAATACCCTTTGCTTTCAAATGTGAAATCCGAAAGGGTTCTTAATTTATGGAATGAAACAAAAATTAGACAGATGAAGAAATTTTCTCGAATCCTTGAGTCGGCTTTTAGACAAATGGTCAGTGAGATTGCGCCATGATGAAGAAGTGCATTTGCAGAACAAATGTCAAGTGAATTTCACTTTCACCGAAAGGTTTGATTCTGAGAGAAAATGTGTGTAGTGTGATACGTATAAAACTGGAAGGTTGGACTGGTTTAGTTTGGAACCTGGTACACCCGCGTTACGACCTCATGACAGATCTTAAAATATGAAAATCGGAAATTTAGTCTTCGGAGTGAAAATTGAAAATCTGAAATCTCAGTTTCTACGTGAAGCTGATCAGTTACGACTTAAAGGCAGGGTTCGCGATAAAATCGGTTGTTGTGCTATCCCCATGGAAAGGTAGATCTGGGCATCACAAAAGTGAAAATAAGTAAAAAATTGAATAAAAAACGCTCAGGAACAAGTTATTGCTTGGTGTCCTCCCGCCTCCAATTATCGGGATTTCTATAAAAGCCTGTTTTGTTAACTTTTATTTTTTTCTTAAGTAATTTATGTACACTTCTGGAGACCACTGACTATTTTGACAGCAAAATCAAAGGCGGATAAACAGGCGTTAACGAAAATCTCGTTAATTAGGGGGCCGGCCGACACCAGTAATTAGCCGTTATACCTTGTTTTTGAGCGTTTTTCCTGCGAAATTCCGGTTTTTTCACTTATTTTTACTTTTGTGATGACCCAATTTACATTCTCATGAAGAGAGCTCAAAACTCGTTTTTATCGCGAACCCTGCCTTTAATACACCCTCCACGACACATTTCAACCTCATCATGAACTTAAAGGCATCGTTCGCGCTGAAAACCAGTTTCCAGTTTTTTTAGCTCAATTTCATGAATGATACCGGTGGACCACGTCGGTGAAGTTTTGAACGTCAAAAACATATGGTTCTGAAGTTGGGGTGATTCAAAATGACGATCCGCCACCAGTTTTTACCAACCATCCAGCACAAGGAACATAAGTGCCATCACAGGCGCACATGATTCAGCATTTGAAATTTTAATTCGGAAAATTCTAACTTCCAAACTTGCCCAATGGATTTTCCTTTTTTTAAATAAGTTGCAGTGAACGAAAGGCGAGATGAACTCACCGACCTAATAAGTTTAAAGGAAAAAACACATCCGACGTTTGTGAAAAAAAAACTTCCGACGTATTACACCTGACACACCGACATTGACGGAGTGGTGAGGAGTGATTAACTCGAGACGTTTTAAAACGAGCCTTTTTGCCAAAATTTATGGTTTTGTGAAGCCTTTCCAATCTTATTCTGTATGTCAGAGAATCGCCTGAGCAAAAACATGAAAAAATGAGATACGCGTTTTCGCGAGTAGAATGCCTATAACACCAGAAAAAAGGAGAATTTCATTTTTCGAAGTGAACTTCAAAATTTTTAAATTTCAGCTTCTGCATGAAGCTGACCAGTTCGGAACCTTGTAGAAGCTCAACGACTCATTCGAACCTTATGACCAATCCTGAAACCAGTAATTTGATTTTTTTCGGTCTTCAGGATGGAATCTTAAATTTTTAAATTTCAGCTTCTCCCTGAAGCTGACCAATTCGGAAGTTGTTAGAATCTCAACGACACATTCGAAACTCATGACTGGTCTTAAAACCAGAAAATTGAATTTTTCGGTCTCCAGGATGAAAATTGAAATTTTAAAATTTCAGCTTCTGCGTGAAGCTGACCAGTTCGGAACCTTGTTAAATCCCAAGGACACATTTCTACTGCATATTTGATCAGTAAACAAAGGAACAAAAGTAGCAGTTGTATTGTTGAATTGAACCACGAGGTTGATAGATCTTTTATTGCCGCAGCTATACAGCTCGAGACGAAGCTCAACCCATTCGCCGCCGGCGCGACAGTTGACAGACCTGGAGACTTTAAGGAACAAAAAATTTCAGTTTTCTGGAAGAATTTCAAGGTCTGAAACGTGAAGCTTTAAGATATAACAGCTTGAGGGTGAAGCGCAGGTCTGCTGGAGTTCGTTTGTCCAGTTTCAGCTTCATTGCCCCTGATAGCACCGGCGCGACAGCCTTCTCCGAAATGCGGCGTCGACGATCTGCCGTCCCCAACGAAGCGATGTGCAATCATCTCTCTCCCCACCATGAAACGTGCCCACCGGTACTGGCGGCCAACCCTTTTCGGGTGCCTAATGGCCGCCCCCCCCCCCCGCATTTCCTCAGAGACTGGGCTTGCCGTGCGATATGGTGTTTGTCCGCAGCTACATAGCACACACTGAAGTGGACGCGCGCACACTATTAATTAAAAATGTGTTTCATTACAGAACGGGGAAGAGAAAAGGAACGAAACTGGAGTAAATGAAAGAAGGCGGAAATGATACTTTTAATGTATCCATTATAGAAATTCAATGTAAATTGTGGTGCGCGCGAAGCGCGCACCTGATTTGGAAAAGGATTGCTTCTGCGCAAACCCCTCCCTCGTTGCAGAATCTCGATTTGAAAGATAGTTCCGAACTTGGCATTTTCACAAAATGTAGAGCAGTAAAGGTTCTTAACACTGCCCGAATTTCAGAAAAATCCGCTTTGTGGTTCTCGAGATATGGAAATATTTGTAAATTTTAAAATGTGCGTGTGTGTGTGTGTGTGTGTGTGTGTGTGTGTGTGTGTGTGTGTGTGTGTGTGTGTGTGTGTGTGTGTGTGTGTGTGTGTGTGTGTGTGTGTGTGTGTGTGTGTGTGTGTGTGTGTGTGTGTGTGTGTGTGTGTGTGTGTGTGTGTGTGTGTGTGAGTCCGGTGAAACTTTTGAATGATAAGAAACATGATTGTCCATTTGAGAGAAACGGAGTAGATTGCGATAAGATTGAATTGCTTGCAAGCGTTAGAGTAGGTCTCCTTTACGTCTGTCAGGAACCCTATCCACACCGTTTATTGCGGGACGCATCTAGAAGTGCGCGAAGCTTCGGGAACGTGTGCGGAACCCAGCTATAAGTGCGCCAAGTGCCGGGGAACGTGTGCAGGACCCAAGTAGAGGTGCGCCAAGGGGAGGAGAACGTGTGCAGGACCCAACTAGAAGTGCGCCAAGCGCCGGGTAACGTATGCGGGACCCAACTAGAACTGTGCTGAGCGCCGGGGAACGTGCGCGGGACCCAACTAGAAGTGCGCCAAGCGCCGAGAAACGTGTGCAGAACCCGAATCTAAGTGCGCCAAGCGACGGGAAACGTGTGCGAGACCCAAACAGAAGTGCGCGAAGCTTCGGGAACGTGTGCGGAACCCAGCTGTAAGTGCGCCAAGCGCCGGGGAACGTGTGCAGGACCCAAGTAGAAGTGCGCCAAGCACCGAAAACGTGTGCGGGACCGAACTATAAGTGCGCCAAGCGCCGGGGAATGTATGCGGGACGCATCTAGAAGTGCGCCAAGCGCCGAGAAACGTGTGCAGAACCCAAGTAGAAGTGCGCCAAGCACCGAAAACGTGTGTGGGACCGAACTACAAGTGCGCCAAGCGCCGGGGAATGTATGCGGGACCCAAACAGAAGTGCGCCAAGCGCCGAGAAACGTGTGCAGAAGCCAAGTAGAAGTGCGCTAAGCGCCGGGAAGGTGTGCGGGACCCGAATCTAAGTGCGCCAAGCGACGGGAAACGTGTGCGAGACCCAAACAGAAGTGCGCGAAGCTTCGGGAACGTGTGCGGAACCCAGCTATAAGTGCGCCAAGCGCCGGGGAACGTGTGCAGGACCCAAGTAGAAGTGCGCCAAGCACCGAAAACGTGTGCGGGACCGAACTATAAGTGCGCCAAGCGCCGGGGAATGTATGCGGGACGCATCTAGAAGTGCGCCAAGTGCCGGGGAACGTGAGCGGGACCCATCTAGAAGTGCGCTAAGCGCCGGGAAGGTGTGCGGGACCCGAATCTAAGTGCGCCAAGCGACGGGAAACGTGTGCGAGACCCAAACAGAAGTGCGCGAAGCTTCGGGAACGTGTGCGGAACCCAGCTATAAGTGCGCCAAGCGCCGGGGAACGTGTGCAGGACCCAAGTAGAAGTGCGCCAAGCACCGAAAACGTGTGCGGGACCGAACTATAAGTGCGCCAAGCGCCGGGGAATGTATGCGGGACGCATCTAGAAGTGCGCCAAGCGCCGAGAAACGTGTGCAGAACCCAAGTAGAAGTGCGCCAAGCACCGAAAACGTGTGTGGGACCGAACTACAAGTGCGCCAAGCGCCGGGGAATGTATGCGGGACCCAAACAGAAGTGCGCCAAGCGCCGAGAAACGTGTGCAGAAGCCAAGTAGAAGTGCGCTAAGCGCCGGGAAGGTGTGCGGGACCCGAATCTAAGTGCGCCAAGCGACGGGAAACGTGTGCGAGACCCAAACAGAAGTGCGCGAAGCTTCGGGAACGTGTGCGGAACCCAGCTATAAGTGCGCCAAGCGCCGGGGAACGTGTGCAGGACCCAAGTAGAAGTGCGCCAAGCACCGAAAACGTGTGCGGGACCGAACTATAAGTGCGCCAAGCGCCGGGGAATGTATGCGGGACGCATCTAGAAGTGCGCCAAGTGCCGGGGAACGTGTGCGGGACCCATCTAGAAGTGCGCTAAGCGCCGGGAAGGTGTGCGGGACCCGAATCTAAGTGCGCCAAGCGACGGGAAACGTGTGCGAGACCCAAACAGAAGTGCGCCAAGCGCCGGGGAACGTGTGCAGAACCCAAGTAGAAGTGCGCCAAGCGCCGGGGAACGTGTGCAGGACCCAAGTAGAAGTGCGCCAAGCGCTGGGCAACGTATGCGGGACCCAACCAGAAGTGCGCCGAGCGCCAGGAATGTGTGCGGAACCCAGCTATAAGTGCGCCAAGCGCCGGGGATTGTGTGCAGGACCCAAGTAGAGGTGCGCCAAGCGCCGGGGAACGTGTGCAGGACCCAAGTAGAAGTGCGCCGAGCGCCAGGAACGTGTTCGGAACCACAGTAGAAGTGCGCCAAGCGCCGGGCAACGTATGCGGGACCCAACTAGAACTGTGCGGAGCGCCGGGGAACGTGTGCGGGACCCAACTAGAAGTGCGCCGAACGCCAGGAACGTGTTCGGAATCACAGTAGAAGTGCGCCAAGAGCCGGAGAACGTGTGCGGGACCCATCTAGAAGTGCGCCAAGCGCCGGGAAGGTGGGCGGGACCCAAATTTAAGTGCCCCAAGCGCCGGGGAACGTGTGCAGAACCCAACTAGAACTGTGCTGAGCGCCGGAGAACGTGTGCGGTGCCCAACTGGAAGTGTGCCAAACCCCACAGAACGTGTGTGGGACCCAACCATAAGTGCGCCAAGCGCCGGGGAACGTGTTCGCGACCCAACTAGAAATGTGCCAAGCGACGGGGAACGTGTGCGAGACCCCAAATAAAAAGCGCCGATTGCCGGAAAAAGAAAGAGAAAGTGTGCGGGACCCAATTGGGAGCGCTCCAAGCGTCGCGGACAGTGGGCGGGATCTAACTGGGAGCACGCCAAGCGCCGGGGTAAGTGTGCGGGACCCAACTGGGAGCGCGCCAAGCTCCGAGGAACGTATTCGTGACCACACTGGGAACACGCCAAGCGCCGGGGAAAGTGTGTGGGACCCAACTGGGAGCGCGCCAAGCACCGAGGAACGTGAGCGGGCCCCAACTTCGGGTGCGCCAAGCGCCGAGCAAAGCGTGAGGGACCCAACTGGGAGTGCGCCAAGTGGCGGGGAACGTGTGCGGGACCCATCTAGAAGTGCGCTAAGCGCCGGGAAGGTGTGCGGGACCCAAATTTAAGTGCGCCAAGCGACGGGAAACGTGTGCAGAACCAAAGTAGAACTGTTCTGAGCGACGGAGAACGTGTGCGGTGCCCAACTGGAAGTGTGCCAAACCCCACAGAACGTGTGTGGGACCCAACCATAAGTGCGCCAAGCGCCGGGGAACGTGTTCGCGACCCAACTAGAAATGTGCCAAGCGACGGGGAACGTGTGCGGGACCCCAAATAAAAAGCGCCGATTGCCGGAAAAAGAAAGAGAAAGTGTGCGGGACCCAATTGGGAGCGCTCCAAGCGTCGCGGACAGTGGGCGGGATCTAACTGGGAGCACGCCAAGCGCCGGGGTAAGTGTGCGGGACCCAACTGGGAGCGCGCCAAGCCCCGAGGAACGTATTCGTGACCACACTGGGAACACGCCAAGCGCCGGGGAAAGTGTGTGGGACCCAACTGGGAGCGCGCCAAGCGTCGGGGAACGTGTGCGGGACCCAACTTCGGGTGCGCCAAGCGCCGAGCAAAGCGTGAGGGACCCAACTGGGAGTGCGCCAAGCGCTGGTAAAAGTGTGCGGGACCCAACTGAGAACGCGCCAAGCGCCGGGGAACGTGTGTGGAACCCAACTTCGGGTGCGCCAAGCGCCGAGCAAAGCGTGAGGGACCCAACTGGGAGTGCGCCAAGCGCCGGGGAAAGTGTGTGGGACTCGAATTATAAAGCGCCAAGTGCCGGGGAAAGAGGGCGGGACCCAACTGCGAATAGGCCAAGCGTTACGGATCGTGTGTTCGACCCAACTGGGAGGACCGGCAAGAGAGTGAAAATCGAAAACGCGGTTGTGATTCATCCGTTCATCTAGTCGTTATTGGGTTTGGAAACCATGAAAAAGGGTGTGAACTGTGGGGGTACTACAAGGGGTGGGCAAGTGTTATGCAAGAGGGGTCTACTACACAACTGCATGAACATTTGAAAGGTCATATCTGAGAGTGTAATGTGCCTTTAAAGCCTCTTTCACACTTGCCCGACCGACGTCGGACGACTCGTTATCGAATGTGTAATATCTATCTACCCTACCCTACCCATCTTATCTATCTTAACTTATCAAATTTGATAACGAGTCGTCCGACGTCGGCCGGCAAACTATGGAAGGGGCTTAAAAGGAAACCTTTGCTAAAATAAAGTGAAAATATCTAACTGTTTTGCTTTGCTACGGATTAATATGATTTGGAAATGAAACATTTTTGAGAAACTCGTTAAAAGAAGTGAAATGTCTTATGCTACTGATTTGGCATGGGAATAAACTCGAAAGAAGCGCTAAAAACTCAGTGAAATGACTCATCGTTGATTTGGCTGTGCACTTGTTTACTAAACAACAAAAATTGAGTGTGAGATTGAAAAACCAAATCACGCACTTCTCTTCTGAAATCAACCTAACGCTTGCAGTTTAGGTTAACAAGTCTCAGGTCCTTGCAAAATTATGTTGTGTTCCCATGAAAGTGGAAATAACATCACGTAGTGAGTTAATGCGAATGTCGTCAACTAAGAGAACTGCTGTCACACGAATACATAAATTCTCAGTAACAAGTGCGTGATTTGGTTTTTCAATCTAACACACAATTTTTGTTCTTTAGTAAACAAGTGCACAGCCAAATCAACGATGAGTCATTTCACTGAGTTTTTAGCGCTTCTTTCGAGTTTATTCACATGCCAAACCAGTAGCATAAGACACTTCTTTTAACGAGTTTCTCAAAAATGTTTCATTTCCAAATCATACTAATCCGTAGCAAAGCAAAACAGTTAGATTAAACTAAATTGGAGCAGGGTGAATTTTTCGGACTTGATAAGGTTCATTCAAATGAACCTTGCTGATTAAAAACAGCATTAACCATGAGAACTACTAGCATTGGGAGAAAAAGGAGAATCTGACAAACATTTTAGTAACGAAGGGTTTGATAGTCAATGTGACTTAAGGACCTTAAACCTCGTCCCGGTTTTGTCCCGATTTTCGGGGTAAATCCGGGACGAGATTTAAGGTCCTTAAATCACATTAAAATCGATCCTATTGAATCTAAAATGTTTGCAAGGTTCTCCTCTTTCCCAAAATATCCTTTGCTCGCATGTTTAATGCTACTTTTGATCAACTAGGTTCGTTTGAATTAGCCTTGTCACGGCTAAATACTTACCCCTGCTTCAACTTTGTTTATTTACATTACATTTATAAAATGGGTACATCCAGCATGAACAATTTTTATCATCTTCCATTTCCATCAGTTTCAATCCTTTTTTCTACCCCGTTCTGTAATAAAATACATTTTTTTTATTAATATTGTGTGCGCGTCCACTCCCGTGTGCGCAGTGTAGCTGCGTACACACACCATATGTCATGACAAGCCGATTCTCTAAGGGATTGCGGCATTCTAGGTGGGTAAACATCGGGTTTTCCACTCCTTACTCAGAACCTGATACCGGGCGACCAATCGCTGCTCGTCCGGGTCGCCCGAAATGGTGAATCTGGTCGCGAGAAAATTTGTACATTGTAGATCCGTAACGTACATTCACACGCAAATTCGCTGCACCGGGAAGGCAATTTTCGTCATCCGGGTGGCCTGGTAACAATCGAGGGGTTAGCGGGTCGCCCGGAAAGGTTGGCGGGTCGCCTGGAACGGGATCTGGCCCCGATTTTGAGTGTCCGGGTGGCCCGAAACGCAGTTTTTTTTGCACCGGGAAGGCCGTAACGAAGTTCTGAGTAAGTATCTCATCAATCCTAACATGGTTCCACAACACAAAACAATTTTGATTGATTTCTTCATCAGAACGATCAAACACGGATTAATCATACATACATAGGTTCATGAAAATATTCGACAGAAAACATTACTGCAATAAAAGTAGCTTTGTTATTGTTTGTAATTGCTGAATTGTATTGAAATAAAAACTTTTATCTTTTGTTACAACCTGCCGTCTTACTAAAAATTTTCTCCATAAGATTGTTCGGAAGTTTAGAAATTGCACTACCTTTTTTGTAGACATTTTCGGAAATTTCTTTCTTCAGTGCTTTTTTTATACTCTGGTTTATCAAAATAAGGAAGTCAAGATCATGGCTGTTGTGCTCGACTTCTCGGATAACAGCCGATTTCGATTTCCCATAGGAGGTGCCTAAAATTTACCGAGCTAAGGGGGGGTGCATATTCAAAATCGTCATGCCGGGACGTGCTTCGCGTTCACTATTGAAGTTTGGCGCAAACTCGGTGGCATATGCTATAACCTAGGTGCTACGAGTTTGCGCCAACCTCCGATGGAAACGCAAAGTCTTTCCACGATCCATGCCGATGTTATAAATCTAGATTAAGTGAGAACTGGTCCGCCCCGCGATTTCGTAGGCTCTGGTACTTGGTATTACATTCAGACAGAAAACATGATTTTGTGTGAAAAATTCACTTCTTAGGACAACAAACTCTCCCGATTTTGGAGGAGGAGGGTAACCCCGGGTTGGCGCGGTTTTACGAGGGGAAAAATAAGACGCGGACCAGTTCTACGGCCTTGGAGCCAAACTTTCTGGACTCTCTCTCTCTCGCTCTCTCTCTCTTCGCAAGTGTTCACCACCCGGATGTCATTATGATTCAAGGGACCAAGACCTTTTTCTCTACCACCTATTCCCAGCCTATAATCCGGGCTGTACAACCTATCACACTCGGAGGTCAGCTCTTGGTGGTAGCGGAGTTTCCAGTTTGGTCCTTTCTACTCCCTCCTTCTCCCATCTTATTCCAAATGCTCCTAAGGACGGTACTACAGAGCGCAATCCTGTCCACCTCCCTTTCAAAACCAATTAATCTCTATTCGATATTTACATAAGGGTACGGCGAGAGGTGTGAGGTGTTTCGATACTGGTCAGGTTTTGGTACCAACTAATCCGACAGTAACACCGGTCGGATCGCGGGCCGAGCAACGTCCACCCCGCGACCCCACCGCCATCGTCCTAGGATGAACCCGGCATGGAGACAATGCTTTCTCTAACGATGGCCGCGATCCCACCAAAACTTCAATGGCTTACTTCGATTCGACCAGCACCTTAGCATCCTCCGCTGCTGAGATGTCGTAGGTTCGTGCCGTGGCAGTGTGGAGGAAAGAAGATCACCTCCGTGCAAACCGACGTCAATCCTTCCGCGGAGAGGGTTTTTGTCATGGGAGAGGTGCTGGCTGGCTGCAGCTCTCCTGAGGATTCTTCTACAAATGGCCGGCGTCGAAAGGAATCCAGGACCCGCGAAGAAGAAGAAGTACCCATGTGCCACATGCGACAGAGATGTCACTTGGTATGGAACCAGCGTTCAATGTTTTGGATGCCAAAGGTGGGTGCACTTCTCTTGTTCGGGTCTCAGTTCTGTGAGGCACCACGATTCTTCTTTTCGTTGTATTGTGTGCTCCGCCTGCAGTAACTCAAATTCCTCATCTACACACCGCCCCCTATCTATTGTACACATCAATCTAAACGGCCTTCGCACCAAGCTTTCTGAATTATCTCTCTTTGCCCGTACTCATCACCAGGATGTTATCATGGTCCAGGAAACCAAACTCTCTCCCTCTGCTACCTCTAGACATCCAAACATCCCAGGCTATACTGCATATCATACTCCCAGGTCCTCTCAAGGAGGCGGAGTCTCTACTTTTGTTCTGTCCTCTCTTCCCTCTCACATTATTCCAAACACTCCAGTGGATGGCACTCTCGAGAACAACCCCATCCATCTACCTCTTAAAACACCACTTTCTTTTTTAATACATATATATATATATATATATATATATATATATATATATATATATATATATATATATATATATATATATATATATATATATATATATATATATATATATATATATATATATATATATATATATATATATATATATATATATATATATATATATATATATATATATATATATCCCTCCTTCTACCTCTTGTCCCTCAACATACAATCCTATCCCCCTTCTCAAGCAGCTGTATGACTGCTCTCTATCTCCCTCAATTGTCTTTGCTAGTGACTTCAATGCGCACACGTTCTGATTGATTCTGATGCTAGAGGAAGTGACGTCGAAGAATGGGCGGAGGAGTGCGATCTGGTTATCTTAAACGATGGCCAGCCCACTCGTCAAAGCGGCTGATTATCCGTGGAATGGCGATGTACACCAGAAGGAGCGCCACCTATCTGATGCTATCTTGAAGGCTATGAAAGCTGCGATCCCTGAAGGCCGCGTAAAGACCTTCTTTCCCAATGTCACCAGGGAAACATTGCAGAAGATAAGGACAAGGGACGCAAAGAGAGCTGCAGATCATCATGACCCAGACATCGCTGCGCTGGATGATGAGATCAGGAAGGACTTTGACAGGCACAAGAAGGAAACTTTGGAAAAGTTCACTGAGAAGATGAACTTCAGAAATGATGCAGCAGCAACGTGGAAGGCCTTGAAAAGGATCTCCGGAAAGTTCACCTCCGCCAACAATTCCACGATTGAATTTGAAGGTGGACTCTTCAAATCAGGGAAGGAGGCCGCAAATGCTCTTGGGAAGCATTTTTTCATCACTGGAACCAAAGAGAGAAGCAGAATAGAATAACTGTACGGGAACTCTGTAAATTGCCTCTCAAGGATGTAGATGAAGCAGTCACGCCTGCACAGGTCGAGAAGGTGATAAAGGAGATGAGCAACTCGAAGGCAATAGGGCCAGACGGTTTGAGCCCTGCAGTCCTGAAGAGACTGCCCAGTGAACTACTGTCCCTTCTTGCTGACGTCATAAATACATCGTTTCGTACCTGTACATTACCCCTAACACCATCAGGACGCTCCCTTGTCGACCTGGAGTACGCCGACGACATTGTGTTATTCGCTGAAAACAACGCAAAACTGCAAAGGATTGTGAACCTCGTTTCGAAGTATGCCGCAGCCTATGGACTTCGTCTTCGTCCCGACAAATGCAAGCAGATGTGGGTCTCTCAGAGGCCTTCAACTGGAGTTTGTGTGGACGGACAACGTATCGAACTGGTGGACGATTTCTGTTATTTGGGCTGTTTGCTGAAGAACGATGGTAGTTATGCAGCGGATATTCGACAACGATGTGCGAAAGCTACGTCTGCATTCAATTCTCTAACCAAGTGTTTGTGGTCTACCACCATCGCGAAGGAAGTCAAGTTGCGCGTCTACCTATCCGCTATTCGCCCTATCATGATGTACGGATCGGAGACGTGGGCAGCACCGAAAACGCAGATGGAAAGGTTGGATTGCACGGAGAGGAAGCTTTTAGGCGTTTGCTTGGATATTTCTGGCCGCGCGTATGCCATAACGAAGACCTTTACAAGGAAATCGACGCAGTACATCAACGCTTGACACGAGGGAGGTGCCAGCATCTCCTAACGCCATCTCAAGCAGCAATGGAAAGTCGACTTCGACTGCTCGGGCATATACTAAGAAGAACGCCGGATCGTCTCGTACAACACGCTTTAAAAATGCTTCCAAATCCTGTCTGGAAACGGCCACCTGGGCGTGGGCGAAAGTTCTGGACGGATGTGGTTAAAGAGGATTTAAAGTCACTCGGCATCGAAAGACAGTTCAGGCGCGATGTTTCGTTTCGCAGGAAATGGAATAGTGACAGCTGGATGGAATGTGTTCAAATTGTGGCTGAAGACCGTGAAAAATGGACACGGCTGACTACTAGGACGGCACACCTCGGTGAAGATGCGGAATGACCGCGTCAGGCGAAAGCCAACCGATTAAGTCAAGTAAGTCAAGTCAAATTACCCCAAAATTGGAAAGTGGCTCGTGTTATTCCACTGCCGAAGCCGGGAAAGTCACCATCCACGGCAAAAAGGGTACCGGCCGATGAGTCTGCTCTCACCCATCGCCAAAATTGCCGAAAAATTGGTTGTGGAGGAGCTTGCCGAGCATAACAGCCAACAGCAGCACCAACATGGTTTCCGTAAATCACATTCCACCACTACGGCCTTGTTGGGAATTGTGAGCTATGTTCTGGACGGCTTCAACGCCATCAAACCCCAACGTACTGTTGGTGTGGCCCTTGACTTAACAAAGGCATTTGACACTGTCAATCTAGGCCTACTATCAGAGTCTGTTGAAGTCTACCATCAAGCCATGGCAGAAGCGGTGGATAACTGCCCTTACTAAAGGAGGTCGGGCAAATGTGCTATTCCAGGGACATGTTTCCAATAGCATCCCCATCGCCGCTGGTGTCCCTCCAGGAGGAATTTTATCGCCTGCACTTTTCAGTTAATATCTAGAGAATCTGACCGTTCCCCATGAAGACATCAAGGTCGTTGCATACGTGGATGATATTACTATTCTGTGCCGAGATCGACATTAAGGTAGCCGCCAGTAAGATCAATGACTACTTGATCGAGTTGAAATGTTTCTTCGATCGCGAATTGCTCACAGTCTCTGCCTCCAAATCATCCGTCACCGTCTTTTCCACCGATAATGCAGAGCACAGTGCCCATCCCATGGTGAAATGGGACGAAACTCAATTGCCGGCCACCCGATTCCCCAAGCTACTTCGACTCGAATTGGATCCTTCGTTGAAGTTTCATAAGAACACTGTGCAGAAGCAAGCCACAGTGAAAACAAGACTCAACATCCTGCGTGCTCTCGCTGGAACGTCCTGGGGATGCAATAAAGAAACGATCCTGACCACGTATAAGGCTATTGCGCAACCCGCCTTGGAGCATGTTGCGCCAGTCTGGCAGCACATCGTGTCGGACACCTCTTGGTCCAAGTTGCAGCGCGTCCAAAATTGTGCTCTGCGAATTGCAACAGGCTGTTCTAAAAGCTCTCCGATTGAGCACTTACACGCCGAAGCTCGCATATTGCCAGTTAGAGACCACTGCCAGTTCCAGGCGCAACAAATGTACATTAACATCGTGAAGCAGCCGAATCATCCATCGCGAAGAGTACTATACCCGGTGAGAGAGAGATGTATCAGAAAGCCTTTCGCTGATGCTCCGTCGAAAGTAGATGTGCAGAGATGGACCGAAGCACAACAAGAACGCCTCCGTCTCTTGCGCGCGGAGCATACCCGATTCGTGAAGGAACACTTGAGCAGAGTTGCCATAAACTCCATCATGGGAGTCGCAAATCCAAAGGTCAGCGAGACAGAGATGGAACTTGGCAGGCGTGCCAGGTGCACCCTTGCATCGTTACGCTGTGGACACTCCCCCATGCTTATGTCATATTTGCATAAATTGACAACAGCAAACCTGACGAGAGTCCTGACGGCGGTAGTCAAGGGCATACTACTGCGCACCTATTCAATTGCCCAAAGAGACCGACTACATTGACGACAATGGATCTGTGGACGAACCCAGTGCTAGTGGCCGAGTTTCTGAACCTATGACAGAACCCTTCTCTGTGGCTGCAAAGAAGAAGAAGAAGCATCCTCCCGTGATCAGCCCGGCGAGGCTGCCGAGATGTCGTACGTTCGTGCCGTGGCAGTGTGGAGGAAAGAAGATCGCCTCCGTGCAAACCGACGTCAACCCCTCCGAGAAGAGAGTTTTTGTCATGGGAGAGGTGCTGGTCGGCCGCAGCTCTCCTGAGGATTTTATTACAAAGGGCCGGCGTCGAGAGGAATCCAGGTCCAGCACGGAAGTATCCATGTGCCACCTGCGGCGAGGATGTTACCTGGCATAAAACAAGTGTCCAGTGCTTCGGATGCCAAAGGTGGGTGCACTTCTCCTGTTCGGGCCTCAGTTCTGTGAGGCATCATGACTCATCCTTTCGTTGTGTTCTATGCTCTGCCCCAACAACTCTGATTCCTCAATTACCAACCGCCCCCTCTCCATTGTTCACATTAATCTCAAAGGCCTTCGCAACAAGTTATCTGAACTCTCTCTATTCGCACGTTCTCATCACCCGGATGTTATCATGGTTCAAGAAACCGAGCTCTCTCCATCTACCACTTATCCCCAACCTAACATTCCGGGCTACACCGCCTATCACATGCCAAGGACAGCTCTTGGGGGCGGAGTGTCTACTTTCTTGCAATCTGACTTACCTTCTCATATTATCCCTAATACTCCTAAGGACGGTACTCTTGAGTACGTTCCTGTCCACCTCCCCCTCAAAACCCCTTTATCTCTATTTAACGTCTATAGCCCCCCTGTAACATCTTTCCCCCCGCCTTATAATCCTATACCTCCCCTTAGCAGTTGCACGACTGCTCACTCTCTCCCTCAGCTGTCTTTGCGGGTGACTTCAACACTCACACGTTCTGTTCTGCTCTTGACTCTGACGCCAGAGGGGATGACGTCGAGGAATGGGCTGAGGAGTGTGACCTGGTTATCCTCAATGATGACCAGCCCACTCGTCTCCCTGCCAACGGCCGACCTTCTAGCCCAGATATCTCTCTTGTGTCATCCAATCTCTCTAATGCTTGCACGTGGTCCACATCCAAAACTCTGTCCAGTGATCACATTCCCGTCTTTGTCTATGTTGATCTCTCTGACTCTCTTGCCCCTTACTCTGGTTTTCGTCATCGTACTTATCTTAATTTAGGCCTAGCAGACTGGACCCTGTTCAGAGATGTTGCACTTCGCCATGCGGTCGACTACCCATGGAATGGTGATGTTCATCAGAAAGAGCGCCATCTAACAAGTGCCATCCGCAAGGCCATGAAAGCAGCAATTCCTGAGGGTCGTGTCAAGACCTTTTTTCCAAATGTCAGCACGGAAATACTGCAGAAGATAAGAACCAGAGATGAGAAGAGAGCCGCAGATCATCTAGACCCGGAGATTGCTGTGCTGGATAATGAGATCAAGCAGGATCTGGATAAGAACAAGAGGGAATGCTGGGAGAAGTTCACTGAAAAGCTGAATTTCAAGGCGGACGGAACTACGACTTGGAGAGTGTTGAGGAAAATTTCCGGCAAGTCCGTTTCCTCGATGAGCTCCGCTATTGAGCTCGAGGAGAACGTCTTCAAATCAGGGAAAGCGGCTGCTTATGCGCTCGGCAAGAACTTCTTCATCACACGTGCCAAGCGAGGCGTGCAAAACAGAGTCACGGTTAGAGAACTGAGCCGGTTGCCGCTCATGAACGCTTCTGTGGCCTTTCCTCTCACGCAAGTAGAGAAGGCTATCAAAGAAATGCGGAATTCGAAGGCTATCTGACCTGACGGTATCTCCCCAGCTATCCTGAAGAAGCTTCCCATGGAACTTCTACCGATGCTTGCAGATATCATTAACACTTCTTTCCGGACCTGCATTCTACCCCAAGCTTGGAAGACAGCCAATGTGATAGCGTTGCCAAAGCCAGGCAAGTCCCAAAGCACGGCAAAGGGCTTTCGACCAATAAGCCTGTTATCGCCCGTCGCTAAATTAGCTGAAAAGTTGATCGTGACGGACCTGGCTGATCAAAATGAGCGACAGCAGCATCAGCATGGGTTCACGAAACTTCACTCCACTACTACAGCTCTATTGGAGATCGTGAGCTTTGCGGTCGATGGGTTCAAAATGAGAAAGCCCCTGAGAACGGTGGCCGTCGCCCTCGACCTGAGCAAAGCGTTTGACTCTGTTAACTTGGGACTGCTGTCCGAGAAACTGCTCAAGTCGTCGCTACCATCATGGCAGAAGCGATGGAGTGCAGCGTTCACGAAAGGCCGCCGGGCTAAGGCTCTGTTCCAGAATCACGTATTCGATAGCATTCCAATAGCAGCCGGTGTTCCGCAAGGCGGAGTGTTGTCCCCTGCCCTATTCAGCCTGTATCTTGAGGACATTCCCGAGCCTCCCAATGATGTAAGGACTGTTATGTATGCCGACGACATCACCATCATGTGCCAGGATCGTGACCAGCAGATAGCCGCTAACAAGATCAGCGCCTATCTCGTCGAGTTGAAGCTCTTCCTCGATAAAATGATGCTCACAGTCTCTGCCGCAAAATCCTCTGTTTCAGTGTTCACAACGAACACCAAGGAACACAGTGCTCATCCAGATGTCAAATAAGATGGTGACCTGTTGCCAGCAGCAAAATTCCCCAAGCTGCTTGGCCTTATTCTTGATCCCTCACTGAAGTTCCACAAAAACGCGGAACAGAAACAAACAGTCGTCAAGGCTAGGCTTAATATCTTGAGAGCTCTCGGAGGAACATCATGGGGAAGCAGCCGAGAGACTATATTGAGAACCTACAGAGCAATACTTCAGCCGGCTCTGGAATATGCGGCACCAGTGTGGCAGCACCTGGTGTCTGACAGCTCCTGGAATAAGCTGCAGCGTGTACAGAATGCTGCGCTTAGAATTGCTACCGGTTGTGCAAGGAGCTCCCCGGTGGAGCATCTTCACGCGGAGGCCTGCATATTGCCGGTCAAGGAGCATTGTGAACTCCAGGCACAGCAGATGTATATTAATGTTCTGAGGCAGCCGAATCATCCGTCAAAGAGAATCATGAAGCCCATAAGAGAGAAGTCGATTAGGACGCCGTTCGCCGATGCTCCTCGTAAAGTTGATGTACAGAGATGGGCCGACTCCAACATGGAAAGGCTTCGTCTTCTGCGTGAGGAGCACACCCAGTTTGTTCGAGGATATCTAGCAAAGGCGGCTGTGAACCCTATCTTGGGAACGGTGCCGCCTCGGGTTTGCAAGTCCGATTCTCAACTCGGCAGACGAGCCAGATGTGCTCTTGCATCGCTGCGCTGTGGTCACTCTATTCTGCTCGTCTTACGTCAACAGCAGCCGACCAGACGCATGCCCAGACTGTGGTGCTCCCGGGCACGACACGGCGCACTTGTTCATGTGCCCGAAGAGACCTATTGTGCTTCTCTGGGCCAAATTCCGGTCCGCAATTGCGTCTCGACACGCTTTGCAGCAGCGCGCTTTCGAGTCGGAGGAGTTTCCAGAGCCGCAGTCGCCGATCTCTTGACTCTAGGTGGGTTTTAGAACCTGGAAACTAAACAAAATTGAAGAAAATTGTATAAAAAAGCCATATCGAGTCGGCTTTGGCGCTGGAAACTGAACTGACTCGAGCGCGTGCGGCCGCAAAGCGTGCCGAGACGCAACTGCGGAGCGGAATTTGGCTCAGAGAAGCACAGTACCTCCTTAACAACAATGGACCTTTGGATGAATCCTGTGAAGGCCGCCCAGTTCCTCAACCTATGACAAAAACCACTTTGAGGCTGCAGAAGAAGAAGAAGAAGCCCGGCGAGCCTTTTGCTTACTGATATTCGCATGTGATGCTCCCGCGCTCAAACCGAAGAGGCCTTTCAGCGGCGTCGGTGAGACCGGTGTTACTACCTGAGCAATTTGGGTGTGGTGATATTGACTGGGGGGATGGTCCCAACTGCAAAAACTTGTTAAAAGGGTTTGAAAAATAGCACTACTGTTGCATGTTTTCCCCGGAATCGGAGCGACCCTCTCATAACGATTTTTTTCAAAATACAATTTTTTTGCGACCCCACCCCGAGGCGCGATCTCTCGGCAGCTCATATTTGATTTCTAAAAAGGCCAGACGCCAAAAATTTGTTCCGTAATCGGGCTCAAGCGTCTGAACCAAGAGCAATGCTACGATCCTTCCCTTTGGTGACGGAGAATATCGAGAATTTTCCGGATATCTTCTCCGACTTTTAATTTTTAATCCGAAATTTTCGCGATCTTCATTTTCGAGCCAAATTTTTCGCCATTCCCCCACCCCATTGCGAAATTCCACAATCCCACTTGGCAATGAGCAAAAGCAAAAGAAAAATTTGGCAAACATTTAAAAAAGCTCATGTAATTGACTTGAACCGAGGTAAGCTGCTATTACGCTTAAGCGAGGGATTGAAGCGGCATCTAGAGTTCTGCGAGTTGCTCGCAGTGCGGGAGTTTGCGGGCGTGGCCCCGAAACTCTCGCAACTAGCTTTTAAAGTTTGCGAGCTGCGGGCACTGCGGGAACCTGAATCAGGTTTAAGCATGAGTCACCGCGTCAAACTGAATCAGGGCAAAAGTGGTGGTGGGGCGCGGTACTGTATCGTCACTGAATTTTCTTCAAATCGATTCGAACTTGTCAAGTATTGTTATACGGGACAACAATGCTTGACCCTGCTGTTCTGACAACAAAATAAAAAATCACCCCCGAAAGAACAACCGCATATGTACAAAGAAACAAACATAACGTTTGGAAATCGTGTAAATCATGTGTAATTTTCTACTTTCTTTGATATGCATCACTTCTTGCAAAAGTGTTGAGTGTTGATACAAAGAAAGACCATCACAGGAAAGCAAAACCGGAAGTAGTCATGAGTAGAAAGTCAGAAAAGCCATCATGAAACGTTTTGTTGGTACAGGACATGACGATTCTAGAAGTACTCGCTGTGCGAGCAACGACAAAAATAGCCAGGGGAATTCTTCTCGCAGCTCGCAATGCGTGCGGGAAAGTGTTCGCAGCGTCCTCGCAGTGGAAGAAGACTATGAAAGCACTCTGCAAGGATTTTGTCGTCGAGCGCTCGCACTGCGAGTGCCGCCCTCGCAGTGCGGCAACAACTATGCAATCCCTCCTGACCATTTTTTGTATATGTTTATTACAGGTCTAGCCTGCTTAGTTAATTTCCACAGAACAAATGCAGCAAATAATGAATAAATAGAACGTAATAAATAGAGCGTAAAACCTATACAATAGTAAAAGGCCAGAAACCGGCTCAGACATCCATAGTCATCGAGTACTGATCCAAGAGACGTTTAAACGCAGGTAGGGTTGTAGGGAGACTGCACCTTTTGAGTAGCTTTTCAAACTCGCTCCCGGCTCTATTAACAAAGAAATGGTGCCTCATACTTTTCTTGGCTCTGTTACGAACGAGCTTAAAACTGCTACCTCTTGTAGTAGATGCCCTTAGTTGAAGGAATTCATTTGCCTTGAGTCCAACATAGCCATACAAGATCTTGTAAACCATCAGAATATCGAATTTTTTCCTTCTGCAGGCCAGCGAGTCTATCTGTAGCTTCTTGTTCCTATCAATGCTGCAGGGCATTTGACTATAATTGAGTCCGTTGACCCTCATCATCACCTTGCGTGTGAAGCTGTTTTGAAGTTTCTCCAGCGCAACAGTGGTCGAAACCTTGTGAGGGTTGGAGATCACAGTTCCATACTCAAGGTGAGGTCTTACATGGGTTTTATAACCTTTAAGTAGCACCTTTTCGTTGTTACTGGATAGAGCTCTGTACCATGCTATACATAACCTTAGTTGCTCTAGACACGGCTTTAGCACAGTGAGCATCAAAATAAAGATCGCTACGTACCAGAAGACCCAAATCCCTTATTTCATCGACAACCTGGAGCTGTTGACCACCAATGGTATAAACAGATCCTGCACTATTGCTTCCGATGTGCAAAACTTTAGTTTTTTCACTTGAAAGCAACGTACTCCAGTCTCTAGACTAATTTACAATCTTACACAACGCCACTCGCAAGTATTCCCTGTCACTTACCGTCTGAATAGGAGAGAAAATTTTAAAATCATCAGCGAAAGCAGAGCATTTAACCTTACCACAAGTAACTAGTCGTGGTAGTTCATAAGTAAATATATTAAATAGAATTGGGGATAGAACTCCCCCTTGAGGTACGCCACTGCAAATGGCTTTAGGATCGGAAAAAGTTGAATTAACTCGAACAACAAACGACCTATTGCTTAAAAAGGCTCTTATCCATTCTATTATTCTGGGATGAATACCAACTTGGGCGAGCTTGGACATGAGTTTCGAATGGGAGACCCTGTCGAAAGCCTCGGAAAAGTCAACATAGATAACATCAACCTCTTCTCCCTCATCCACATGTGAGGTTCATTCATTAAGTGATTGCAACATGGCTGTCACCGTCGACTTTTTCTTCTGGAAACAATGTTGATATTCCGAAATTATCGAGTGGTCCTCCAAATGCTTACAAATTCTCACCTTAAGGATCTTCTCAAACAACCTACCGAAGAGCGAGGTAATACTTACTGGCCTAAAGTTTTCAAGGCTAGTATGAGGCGGTTTTTTCGGGATAGGAGTGACAAAGGCGACACGCCATCTATCCGGAACCTCTGCTCGCATGAAAGAAAGATTAAAAATGTATGTGAACGGTCCAACTATGATGTGGGCTACATGTTTAATGAATTTCAAAGGCAAATGGTCTGGTGTATCGGAAGATGAATCAGGCCAGCTAGAAAGGAACTTGTGAACATCCTCTGGATAAAACCAGACGGAATCATCCATTGCACTGAATTCTTGGGTTAAAGTCAGAGGGTCACTAGGCCCGTCGTCCTCGCAAGAAGCCTTTTCAAAAACAGATGCGAAGATTTCTGACCTCTCCTTATCGTCTGTTATTGTGGACCCCTCATACTCAATAGGTCCCAATCGCGGTTTGTCTCTCAATCTAGAATTCAAAAGCCTATAAAAAGCATTCTTTTTACCCGATTCAATGATATTTTGCCGCAAGAGAGTTCGCATGCGAGGAACCTGAGCGCACTTAGCTATATGCTTATACGTGTCGCAACTTGCAGCTCGCAGAACTCTACATGCCACCTAACCTGCTGTGCTAGGTCACAGAAAATTTCATGCTTAACGGTTGATGCGGAGAGGCCCCAGAGTATGAGGGTGA
Organism: Aplectana chamaeleonis; assembly: GCA_029168955.1. NCBI lineage: Eukaryota > Metazoa > Nematoda > Chromadorea > Rhabditida > Cosmocercidae > Aplectana > Aplectana chamaeleonis. Next base: position 189,890 of record JAPDOI010000900.1, read on the forward strand.
GGTCGGAAAAGCTGCCGAGATGACGTACGTTCGTGCCGTGGCAGTGTGGAGGAAAGAAGATCGCCTCCGTGCAAACCGACGTCATCCCCTCCACAAAGAGGGTTTTTGTCATGGGAGAGGTGCTGGCCGGCCGCAACTCTCCTTCGGATTCTCCTACAAAGGGCCGGCGTCGAGAGGAATCCAGGTCCAGAGCAGAAGTATCCATGTGCCACCTGCAGCAAGGATGTTACCTGGCATAAAACAAGTGTCCACTGCTTCGGATGCCAAAGGTGGGTGCACTTCTCCTGTTCGGGCCTCAGTTCTGTGAGGCATCATGACTCATCCTTTCGTTGTGTTCTATGCTCTGCCCCCAGCAACTCTGATTCCTCAATTACCAATCGCCCCCTCTCCATTGTTCAAATTAATCTCAACGGCCCTCGCAACAAGTTATCTGAACTCTCTCTATTCGCACGTTCTCATCACCCGGATGTTATCATGGTTCAAGAAACCAAGCTCTCTCCATCTACCACTTATCCCCAACCTAACATTCCGGGCTACACCGCCTATCACATGCCAAGGTCTGCTCTTGGGGGCGGAGTGTCTACTTTTGTGCAATCTGCCTTACCTTCTCATATTATTCCCAATACTCCTAAGGACGGTACTCTTGAGTACGTTCCTGTCCACCTCCCCCTCAAAACCCCTTTATCTCTATTTAACGTCTATATCCCCCCTGTAACATCTTGCCCCCCGTCTTATAATCCTATACCTCCCCTTAAGCAGTTGCACGACTGCTCACTCTCTCCCTCAGCTGTCTTTGCGGGTGACTTCAACACTCACACGTTCTGTTCTGCTCTTGACTCTGACGCCAGAGGGGATGACGTCGAGGAATGGGCTGAGGAGTGTGACCTGGTTATCCTCAATGATGACCAGCCCACTCATCTCCCTGCCAACGGCCGACCTTCTAGCCCAGATATCTCTCTTGTGTCGTCCAATCTCTCTAATGCTTGCACGTGGTCCACATCCAAAACTCTGTCCAGTGATCACATTCCCGTCTTTGTCTATATTGATCTCTCTGACTCTCTTGCCCCTTACTCTGGTTTTCGTCATCGTACTTATCTTAATTTAGGCCTAGCAGACTGGACCCTGTTCAGAGATGTTGCACTTCGCCATGCGGTCCACTACCCATGGAATGGTGATGTCCATCAGGAAGAACGTCATTTAACAAGTGCCATCCGCAAGGCCATGAAAGCAGCAATTCCTGAGGGTCGTGTCAAGACCTTTTTTCCAAATGTCAGCAGGGAAATACTGCAGAAGATAAGAACCAGAGATGAGAAGAGAGCCGCAGACCATCTAGGCCCGGACATAGCTGTGCTGGATAATGAGATCAAACAGGATCTGGATAAGAACAAGGAATGCTGGGAGAAGTTCACTGAAAAGCTGAATTTCAAGGCTGACGGAACTACGACGTGGAAAGTGTTGAGGAAAATTTCCGACAAGTCCGTTCCCTCGATGAGCTCCGCTATTGAGTTCGAGGAGAACGTCTTCAAATCAGGGAAAGCGGCTGCTTATGCGCTCGGCAAGAACTTCTTCCTCACACGTGCCAGAGGCGTGCAAAACAGAGTCACGGTTAGAGAGAACTGAGCCGGTTGCCGCTCATGAACGCTTCTGAGGAATTTCCTCTCACGCAAGTAGAGAAGGCTATCAAAGAAATGCGGAATTCGAAGGCTATCTGACCTGACGGTATCTCCCCAGCCATCCTGAAGAAGCTTCCCATGGAACTTCTACCGATGCTTGCAGATATCATTAACACTTCTTTCCGGACCTGCATTCTACCCCAAGCTTGGAAGACAGCTAATGTGATACCGTTGCCAAAGCCAGGCAAGTCCCATAGTACGGCAAAAGGCTTTCGACCTATTAGCCTTTTATCTCCCGTTGCCAAATTAGCTGAAAAGTTGATCGTGAGGGACCTGGCTGAGCAAAATGAGCGACAGCAGCATCAGCATGGGTTCAGGAAACTTCACTCTACTACTACTGCTCTATTGGAGATCGTGAGCTTTGCGGTCGAAGGATTCAACATGAGAAAGTCCCTAAGAACGGTGGCCGTCGCCCTCGACCTGACCAAAGCGTTTGACTCTGTTAACTTGGGACTGCTGTCCGACAAACTGCTGAAGTCCTCGCTGCCATCCTGGCAGAAGCGATGGATTGCAGCGTTTACTAAAGGCCGCCGGGCTAAGGTTCAATTCCAGAATCACGTATCCGATAGCATTCCAATCGCAGCTGGTGTTCCGCAAGGCGGAGTGTTGTCCCCTGCCCTATTCAGCCTGTATCTTGAGGATCTTCCCGAGCCACCACAGGATATAAAGATTGTTTTGTACGCCGACGACATCACCATCATGTGCCAGGACCGTGACCTGCAAGTAGCCGCTAACAAGATCAGCGCCTATCTCGTCGAGTTGAAGCTTTTCCTCGATAATATGATGCTCACAGTCTCTGCTGCAAAGTCTTCTGTATCTTTCACAACAAGCACCAAGGAACACAGTGCCCACCCAGATGTCAGATGGGATGGTAATCGTTTGCCAGCAGTAAGATTCCCTAAGCTGCTTGGTCTTATACTCAATGTGTCACTGAAGTTCCACAAAAACGCGGAACAGAAACAGATAGTCGTCAAGGCAAAGCTTAATATTCTGAGAGCTCTCGGAGGAACATCATGGGGAAGCAGCCGGGAGACTATACTGAGAACCTACAGAGCGATACTTCAACCGGCTCTGGAATATGCGGCACCAGTGTGGCAGCCTCTGGTGTCAGAGAGCTCCTGGAATAAGCTGCAGCGTATACAGAATGCTGCGCTTAGAATCGCTACCGGTTGTGCAAGGAGCTCTCCAATAGAACATCTTCACGCGGAGGCCTGCATATTGCCAGTTAAGGAGCATTGTGAACTCCAGGCACAGCAGATGTAGATTAATGTTCTGAGACAGCCAAATCATCCGGCAAAGAGAATTATGAAGCCCATTAGAGAGAGGTCGATTAGGACGCCGTTCGCAGATGCTCCTCGTAAAGTTGATGTACAGATATGGGCCGACTCCAACATGGAGAGGCTTCGTCTTCTGCGCGAGGAGCACACCCAGTTTGTTCGAGGATATCTGGAGAAGGCGGCTGTGAACCCTATTTTAGGAGCAGTGCCGCCTCGGGTTTGCGAGACCGAGTCTCAACTCGGCCGGCGAGCCAGATGTGCTCTCGCCTCGCTGCGCTGTGGTCACTCTATTCTGCTAATGTCTTACGCCAACAAGATCGACAGCAGCCGACCAGACGCATGCCCGGACTGTGGTGCTCCCGGACACGACACGGTGTACTTGTTCATGTGCCCGAAGAGACCTACCTCCTTAACAACAATGGACCTCTGGACGAATCCTGTGAAGGCCGCCCAGTTCCTCAACCTATGACAAAAACCACTTTGAGGCTGCAGAAGAAGAAGAAGAAAGGTCGGAAAAAGTACAAGTCCAAAGGGTGCTCTATTATCGGGGGGACACTATGGCGCGATGCACTTGGCCACGCCCATTTTACCGTGCCGCGTTGAATTTGACCAAGTTACGACGCGAAAAAATGGGCGTGGCCAAGTCCGACACAACAGTTCCCCCCCCCATCTGCGATAGCACCGTCCAGAGGTGGTAGTCAGAAAAAAATTGCCTCCCAGTTACATAGAAATGATTTTTGTAACATTTTAGAACCTATTTTGGTACCTAAATTTTTTGAAACCAATTTCGCCCTCTGAACTACGATACACAGCAACTATGAAATGAGAGTGAGAGAAAAGAAACAATGAAAGAAAGGGCTTACGATTGGCGCAAATCCAGCGATTACATGTCCCGATTTGATGATGCCGCAGTCCTCTTCAAAATTTGCCGCTGAGGAGGTCATTCTTCCTCACATCCGTTGCCGCAAAAACAGAAATAAGAAAACCGGAACCATTCACAACTAGAGCTCTTCTTTCATGTGACACATCGCACAATGCATATGGGTAGATGTAACAAATCTACACCTGAAATACAAGTCTTTATTGGAAACGATGGGAACAAGAATCGAAACTTTATCAACACAGCTCTAGTTGGCCTTCCCGCGTAACACTGAATATGAGTAATAACTTTGAACTCAATGATACAAATATTGTAGTGACTCCTGAAGTGGCAAGCTCAAAATATTCCGAAGCGGTGTTTGGAGCAACCCAGCGCGTATTAAGGCCTACACATGGTCGAATGTGGCGAGTCGCGCAGTAGCGATAGGGAGTAGAAGAAAACTGCGAAGGCGACCCCAACTGAGATGGCGAAACTCACCTCGCCCGACTATGCGGAGGCCTTGAGAAGCTCAACGTGAATTACCAATCGATATGTATCTAACAAACACGCAAACTGCTCTCTGCATCCTGCCGGTATATTTGGAGCTAACACTGAAACCACACCCTAATGAATTCGAAGGGATTGTTGTGTGCGACGAATTGGCGATATGTTTCGCAATCAGGATGTACCTACATTATCGATTATACAGATTGGTAAAAAAGTACTGAAAGCGACACCTATTAAGCAGTAGAGGAATCAAAATTCAGACGCCATTTTGACATTTCTTCCTTCATATAAACATATGAAACATTTTATTTCGGTCTGTCAATTCGATCACTGTTCACAACTCATACACTGGGGGGGGCTACCGCAGCTCTTCAGGGGGGGGGGGCAACCCCCCGGGCACCGGCGCTTGCCCCCCCCCCCCTCCCCCAATCATGGGGGGGGGGCTACCGCCGAAGTAACAATTTGGCTTGATCGGAGCACCCCCCCCCGTCACTGCCCTGAAGCTCCCATGTCACTGCCCTGAAGCTCATCTGTCACTGCCCTAAAGCCCCCTGTCACTGCCTTGAAGCCCCCTGTCACTGTCCTGAAGCCCCTGTCACTGCCTGGAAGCCCCCTGTTACTGCCTTGAAGCCCCCTGTCACTGCCTTGAAGCCCCCTGTCACTGCCTTGAAGCCCCCTGTCACTGCCTTGAAGCCCCCTGTCACTGCCTTGAAGCCCCTCCCGTCACCGCCCCGGAGCAGTGACGTCACGGTTCCGGGCAGTGACGTCACGGCTCCGGAGCAGTGATGTCACGGCCCCGGAGCAGTGACGTCACCTCCCGGAAAGCGTCTCCGCTTTCCTCCAAAAATATCCCTTTCTGACAGGAACTCGAAGTCCCCGTCCAGGGCCGGCCCTGTTGGGCCGAATGCGGCTCTCTATGAGGTGACGCGCCTTTTAAACCGGTTGAGCACGTGATAGATCACAGGAGAAATCACGTCAAATCGGTACAAAACTTGACGTGAATGACGATGCGTGCGTTTGGCCTACCATGCCTACTCTGGCCTCTAATGTCGTAAACTACCTTCTACGACTTCTTCCCATCTTTTCTCACTCTTCCTCTCGAGGGGGAGGGCAAGCGCCGGAGGAGAGCATGGGCCTCCTGAAGCCCCCTCGGGGAGGCCTCCGCTGTCGCTCCCCCAAGTCAGAAACGGGCTCTATTGTCTTGCGCTTGCCCCCCCCCCGCAGAGTCTGAGAAGCCATTTCAAGTGGCGGTTTAAATCTCAATCTCTGAGAATTTACCCGCCGCGCCAGCCGCTGTTTGGATTTAAACGTCTTTTCTTGAGGGCACAGGCCACGGACCTAACTATACTCAACATTTTGCATAAAGAATTACGTATGAACAAGCTGTTTGGAAAGTTAGAACAGCATTCGTTAACAATCCAACAAAAACTCACACGATAGCAAATTTGCCAGCATCACTTGGATCTTTTTAAAAAGAATTAAACCGATTTTGAGCGTCGTTTTGTACTATGGATGAAACTTGGATCTGCCACCATGATCCTAAATTGAAACAAGGACGATTACAGTGGACGGAGGCTGGTCAATCAGTCGTGGTCAGGGTTCGGCATGAGGTGTGGACAAGGCTAAATTCACTCAGATCCCCGCCCTCCGAAAGCAAACCTTTGGCGATTTTCTCAGACCCCCTCCCAGGAGCGTTGTCTGTGTTTGTTGGAAAATTGAATGAAGAGGAACAACCCATTTCAAAGGATGAATAATTTAAAGAAGAACAACCATTTAAAAAACAAGACATTAACAGTGAATAAGGTCACGGACGAGACTTTTCTTGACGGTTTCCATGAAGTTGCCTGCGATGTTAAATAACTCAGCTATAGTAAATGTTCTCATAATAGTGAAGGTTCTCCTAATGTTGAATATGTATAAGACACATAGGTTTGGACGTGTATCCAGGAATTGTGAATAATTTCGAGTAGGAAGCTACGTTATGTGGTGGAAGAGAAGAGTGGAGAAGATGAAGTGATTGGCACAGGCCACGAATACTAGACGCATTGAAGAAATAAATGTGTTTTCAAATTAACATGAGTTCGTAAATTAGTTTCGCAAGTCCAAGAACAGGTCACATTAGATGTATAGGCTATAAAACGGCGAAATTCACTCGGTTCCTACGCGTGCTGGTGCGGAGAGGAGGTTAGAGACAGTGAGATATCGTAGGGCAGTCGGAGACCGAGGCGACGCGCGCGCCGTTCGCGCTTCGAATAATGTGAATTTCGACGTTTTATAGAAGGTATGGACAGCTAGTTGGAAAGAGCGTCATTTAATCTGGTTACGTTGCGGATTTCATTCTCCAAAACCCACTCATACACGAAACACACGACACGGGTTCAACCCCGCAAGGTGCTTAATTTTTCCAAGACGTTAGAATTCACTTTTTTTGCATAATAAGGGTCACGAAATTAGGATAGTCGAGTCGAGAGTGGTAAATTTACCCCATATACGAACTGTCGCAGTCTAAGATGGATGTTGAAAGACCCTACACTGTTCGGCGCACACCTGCTGCAGGTATGTTCCCACTGGAAGACCAAATTATTGCAAGGTATGAGTCAGGAGAATACGATATTCGAGTCGAGCGTAGTCGATTTACCACTTGTACCCACTTTCACCGTCTACGATGGAGGCTGAACACCGCTACAGTATGGGAGCTCACACTTTTCTCGGGTGTGGTCCCGCCGAAAAGGGGCCTTTTTGTGTCACGAGAGTAGGATATTTGAGTCCAGCGTGGTCGATTTACTCTGTATACAACCTTTTCCCGTACCAGTGTAACGCCGAAGACCGCTACATAGACTGCGGAACAAGGAAAAAAAACGTCCACAAACCTGAAGTAGGGTTTTAAAACAGCTGTAACTTAAGTTCCAAATAAGCTTCCAGGGCTTTGAGCCAAACTAAGAAACTAGGTTTGTAACCGCTACAGATTGAGACCCTAACCGACCCCAGAACACGCCTCACAAAAAAGTTTACTAGGTGTCGACTTTCGATGTTTTGAGCATAAAAGTCCACACCTAACCAGCGGATTTCGGTGTGGACTTTTGTGCTAAAAACATCAAAAGTCCACACCAAGTAATTTTTTTTAGGCGTCCTCTGGAAGCGGGTAAGGTTTCATTCTGTAGGGCTACAAACGTAGTTTCTCGGATTTCCTCAAACCCCGGGTACTATGCTTATCTGGGCCAAATTCCGGTCCGCAAGTGCGTCTCGACACGCTTTGCGGCTGCAGCCGCCGATCTGCTGACTTCAGGTGGGTTTCGGAAACTGGAAACTAAGAAAAATTGGAGAAAATTGTATAAAAAAGCCACATCGAGTCGGCTTTGGCGATGGAAACCCGACCGACTCGAGCGCGTGCGGCCGCAAAGCGTGTCGAGACGCAATTACGGACCGGAATTTGGCCCAGATAAGCACAGTAGCTCATTTGGAACTTAGGTTACAGCTGTTTTAAAACCCTACGTTAGGTTTGTGGACTTCGACGTTGTTTTACCTTGTTCGGCAATCTATGTAGCGGTCTTCGGCGTTACACTGGTACGGTAAAAGGTTGAATTGAAAGTAAATCGACCACGCTGGACCCAAATATCCTACTCTCGTGACAACTAAATTTCAAAAATGCCCCTTTTCGGCGGGACCACCGCTGAGAAAGGTCTGAGCCCGTATACTGTAGCGGTATTCAGCCTCCATCTCACACGGGAACCGCAATAAGTCATAGTGACCATTCCAAATGAAATGTACTTTTCTAGAACCATTTTCGGACGAAAAGTCCGAATATGCCCATCGCAGCTGCTAGACCCACTCTGAAAAAAGTTATAGGCATTTTTTTCTCTGATTTTCGTACCTATTGTACCCTCCAAAAAGCGCATTATTTTTGCGAACATCCGGAAACGGACCTCATAATCGTGTTTAGCGCCCAAAACTAACCCACTAGGCAAAGTTTGGATGAAGGAACACTTTGCGCAGACTGATAGCGTTTTGGACTTGTACAGATTTTCGGTTGGGCGCTTAAACCAATTACAAGGCTCTCGAAGCGTTCTCGAAAAATATTCCAGATTTGACTTAAGATTCGCTCTGGGGGGTTATTTGGGGTGCTGATCACGAATCTGAGGTTCATTTATCGATTTTCCGAAGTTTTCGACGGTAAACGTTCACCGATTCCCATCAGGGGGGAATTTGATGGCAAATCGCGACTTTTGACGATTTCCTGAATGCCACTATAGATTATGCTCAAATTATTTCTCTGGGGATTATTTGGAGCACTGAACACGAATATGATGTCAGTTTATCGATTTTTGACAGCTTACGGTAGATTACGGTGGGTATACGGTAGTTTGGTCAAAGTCTCAGAATTGTCTCAGTTTCTATGTGGAGGTTATTTGGGGTGCTGAATACTAATTCTATGCCCATTTGTCGATTATCGAAATATTAAGGTAGGTTCTGCCTCCTAATTGGCATGTTAATTGTGTTCGTCATTCGTCGGCGGCGCTGAGCGGTCGCCTCCTACACACTGCTCTCTGCTCTACTGTTTTCTGTGAACTCCGGACCTGACCGCCAAACTGTCGTCCTACCGTGATCCTGATCCAGCTCAAGACTGACTTCATTGCATTGTGATCAGATCAAGCTCAAGCGGGAGTTGTGTGCGACCCACAACTTAAAATATACCACGGTCGCTTGATCAGGTGTTTTCTTGATTGCAGTGTATGGTTTCTTTACCAATGATGAACGTTTCTCCGACTGCCTCTATTAAGCAAAAGAAGAAGTCAACGACAGCGTCGCAAGAATCTGGAGAATAAGATATCCTCAAAGTGATGGAAGAAGTGGCAAAATCAAAAACAGTCCCTGTATGCGTCAAAAAGGCACTTGTGGCAATCAATATGCAGCTGTCCCTTGTTCTCGCACACAAGGATCAGGTGATCGATAGCCTTACCCAGGAGAATCAGAAACTCCGCCAAAAAGTTGTTGAGCTCGAAAAGAAGGTCAGTGATGCCCCGGTTATTGATTCGATGTTGCGAGTTAATGATAGGGACTCTGACTCTTTTCACGAGGCTGAATGTCTTAGATCAGTAGTGATGATAGGTGTCCCGGAGAGTGATGCAGTAAATGGTGGTGAACGTGTATGTCATGATTTCGCGTATGTTAGCAACATATTAGACTTTCTTGAAGTTGAATGTCGACCTTGTATGGTTTATCGTATGGGTGCAAAAACTGCAGGGAAGAACCGCTTATTAAAAGTGGTCCTCCCTGCTCGCTCTTTCCAGCGAAAAGTTCTGAAGTCAGCCCCAAGGCTACGTTTTTCCTCCCTGGCTAGCGTATTCCTCAGAGAATCGCCAACTCCAGCGGAGTTGAAGCGGAGACGCGAGGCATGGCAAACCCGTCAGTCTATGTTACGAGCAAATTCGCCTGCACTCATCACACAATTTTCCAGTGAGGAGACAGTAGTGAATGCGCAGCGGAACTTAGACTCGACGGGAATAACAACATCAACTTTAAACTAGATAGCACTTCTCAGGCTAATCTGAATACCGTATCATGCTTTTATTCCAACATTAGATCACTTCCGAGAAACGCTATCTATGTTGACTTGGTTTTGAGGAAAAGTTTTGATTTGTTCCTGTTCTCTGAAACATGGCTAAATCCCAATCACTGCGTACCATTGATGTTATGTTCATTATGTAAAGAGTACCAGACCATACGTTGTTATCTTCTTCTTCTTTGCAGCCACATAGAGGGTTTTGTCATAGGCGGAGGAACTGGGCGACCAGTAGTGGATTCGTCCATAGGTCCATTGGTGTCAGCGTGGTAGGTCTCTCCGGACAGTTGAATAAATGTGCGGTATCATGGCCGACGATACCGCAGTCCGGGCACACATCAGATTTGTATTTGTATTTGTATTTGTTTATTACAGGTCATGCCTGCATAATTAAGTTACATAGGAAAATAAATGAAAAGCACCGAATATTAGAAAAAAACAGGAAACGGATACAGTAGCAATCTGAATTGAAACAGGCTCAATCATCCTCAGTCATCAAGTACTGATCCAAGATACGTTTGAACGCGGAAAGAGTTGTAGGGAGGTTGCCCCTTTTGAGTAACTTTTCAAACTCACTTCCTGCTCTATTAACAAAGAAGTGGTGCCTCAAACTTGCTGCTGTCAATCTTGCTGACATAAGACATTAGCATTGTAGAGTGACCACAGCGTAATGATGCGAGCGTGCATCTCGCCCTTCTTCCGAGTTGAGACTCTGAGGTGCAGACGGGGGGCGGTATATCTCCTAGTATAGGATTTATGGCCACCTTCACAACATGACACCGTACGAACTTGGTGTGCTCCTCGCGCAAAAGACGGAGTCGTTCTTGCTGTGAGTCGTGCCATCTTTGCAAATTGACTTTGTTTGGAGCATCGGCGAATGGCTTTCTTATACTTCTCTCTCTCACGGGGTTTAGCACTCTCCACGACGGGTGATTTGGTTGCTTTATAATGTTAATGCGGAATTGCTGGGCCTGGAGCTGACAGTGCTCCTTCACTGGTAATAGACGGGTCTCAGCATGCAGGTGCTCGATTGGGAACTCCTTGCACATCCGGTGGCGATACGGAGAGCAGCATTTTGTACTCTTTGCATCTTTGTCCAGGAGGATTCTGAGACGAGATGCTGCCAAACCGGTGCGGCGTACTCCAGGGCGGGCTGCAGAATTGCCTTATACGTTGTGAGTATAGTCTCCTTGCTGCTACCCCACGAAGTGCCGCCCAGGGCCCTGACAACGTTGAGCTTAGCTTTAACGACTGCCTGCTTCTGCTCGGTATTCTTATGAAACTTGAGTGACGGATCGAGCACAAGACCGAGCAGCTTTGGAAAGCGAGCAGCAGGCAAACGGTCTCCATCCCACACGACATCCGGATGAGCGCTGTGCTCGGATGGGTCCGTCGTGAGAACGGACACTGACGACTTGGCTGCAGAGATACTTAGCATCTTGCAGTCGAAAAAGCCCTTTAGTGTGATCAGGTACTCGTTGATCTTATTGGCGGCCACCTGTAAGTCCCGATCTCGACACATGATTGTTATGTCATCGGCATACGCGACGACCTTGATGACCTGTGGAGGCTCAGGCATATCTCCGAGGTACAGATTGAAGAGGGCTGGCGATAGAACTCCGCCCTCTTCTTCTTCTTCTTTGCAGCCACATTGAGGGTTTTGTCATAGGTTGAGGAACTGGGCGACCAGTAACGGATTTGTCCATAAGTCCATTACGGTCAGCGTGGTAGGTCTCTCCGGACAGTTGAATAAATGTGCGGTATCGTGGCCGATGGTACCGCAGTCCGGGCACACATCAGATTTACTGCTGTCAATCCTGCTGACATAAGACATTAGCATTGTAGAGTGACCACAGCGTAATGATGCGAGCGTGCACCTGGCCCTTCTTCCGAGTTGAGCCTCGGATTTGCAGACTTGGGGCGGCACTACCCCCAATATGGGATTAATGACCGCCTTTTCCAGATGACACCGTACAAACTGAGTATGCTCCTCGCGCAATAGACGGAGTCGTTCTTGCTGTGAGTCGTGCCATCTCTGCAGATTGACTTTGCTGGGAGCATCGGCGAATGGCTTTCTGATCTTTCTTTCTCTGACGGGGTTTAGCACTCTCCAAGAGGGGTGACTTGGTTGTTTGACAATGTTGATGAAAAATTGTTGGGCCTGGAGCTCACAGTGCTCCCTTACTGGTAATAAGCGGGTCTCAGCATGCAAGTGATCGACCGGGGAACTTCTTGCACACCCGGTGGCGATTCGAAGAGCCGCATTCTGTATGCGTTGCATCTTGGTCCAAGAGGATTCCGAAACTAGATGCTGCCAAACTGGGGCGCCGTATTCCAGTGCAGGCTGGAGAATAGCCTTATACGTTGTAATAATGGTTTCTTTGCTACTACCCCATGTTGTACCGCCCAGGGCTCTAAGCACGTTAAGCTTCGCTTTAACGATAGCCTGCTTCTGTTCCGTGTTCTTATGGAATTTGAGCGATGGATCGAGTACGAGTCCGAGAAGTTTTGGGAAGCGGGCGGCAGGCAAACGATCTCCATTCCATACGACATACGGATGTACGCTGTGTTCAGATGGGTCCGTTGTGAGTACGGATACCGATGACTTTGACGCAGAAATCTTCAGCATTTTGCGGTCGAAGAAGCTTTTCAGTGCGGTCAAGTACCCGTTAATCTTAGCGGCGGCCACATTTATGTCCCGATCACGACACAAGACAGTCATATCATCAGCGTAAGCGACCACCTTGATATCTTGGGGTGGGGCGGGCATATCTTCGAGGTACAGACTGAAGAGAGCAGGCGACAATACACCGCCCTGTGGGACTCCAGCTGCAATCGGAATGCTGTTTGAGACATGATTCTGGAACATCACTCTAGCCCGTCTTCCCTTAGTGAATGCAGCTATCCAGCGCTTTTGCCATGGCGGGATTGATTACTCCAGTAAGTTGTTTGATAAGATACCAAGATTCACTGTGTCGAAAGCCTTAGTGAGATCCAGGGCAACTGCTACAGTTCTTTCCGGCTTATACGCGTTGAAACCATCAATTGCATAGCTCGTAATTTCTAACAAAGCTGTCGTGGTGGAATGCATTTTTCTGAATCCATGCTGAAACACCTGTCTCTCGTTGTGCTCGGCCAGGTCTTTGACGATCAGCTTTTCAGCTACTTTAGCAAAAGAAGACAACAAGCTAATGGGCCGATATCCCTTGACTGAAGCTTGGGGCTTGCCAAGCTTGGGCAGCGGAACGACGTTTGCCATCTTCCAATTCTGCGGGATAGTACACGACATGAACGAGGAGTTTATCACATCAGTGAGGAGCGGTAGTAAGTCAGTGGGTATCTTCTTCAAGACAGCAGGACATATCCCATCAGGTCCAATATCTCTAGAGTTCCGCATTTCCTTTATAATCTTCTCAATTTGCGTCGTAGTAAACGCTTCGGCCGTGCTCATAAGCGGGAGGCGGCACAGCTCTCTTACAGTCACTCTATTCTGCGGACCTCGTTTAGCACTGGTGATGAAAAACTTTTCCCGAGCGCATAAGCGGCTTCCTTTCCTGATTTGAATACGCCGTTGTCGAGATTCGATAGTGGAGACGGTGGCGGGTGAGCTTTTACCCGAAAGCTTCCGTAAAACCTTCCAAGTAGCTGCACTGTCCGTCTTAAAGTCCATCTGTCCGGTGAACTTCTCCCACTCTTCTTTCTTGTGTCTGTCCAAATCCTTTTTGATCTCACTGTCAAGCTCAGCAACCACGGGGTCCAGATGATTAACCGCTCTCCTCGCATCTCTCGTTCTAATTTTGTCGAGGATTTCCCTGTTGACATTTGGATAGAACGTCTTGACGCGACCGGTAGGGATAGCCGCATTCATGGCCTTGCGGATTGCGTCAGATAGATGGCACTCCTTCTGGTGCACGCTTCCATTCCACGGGTAATCTGCCGATAGGCGAAGCGCAACTTCACTGAACAGGCGCCAGTCTGCTCGGCCTAAATTAAGATAAGAACGTTGGCGAACACCAGAAAAGGGAGCGAGAGAATTGGATAGATCGATGTGGACAAAGACAGGAACGTGGTCACTTGGCAGAGTAGTCGAGGTAGACCATGAGCAGCAGCTAGAAAGGTTGGACGAAACAAGAGATATGTCTGGGGTAGAAGATCGGCCGCTGGCAGGAGACGAGTGGGCTGATCATCGTTTAGAATGACCAGGTCGCACTCATCTGCCCATTCTTCGACGTCATTTCCTCTAACATCAGGACCGAGAGACGAGCAAAGGTGTGAGCGTTGAAATCACCCGCGAAAACGACCGAGGATGAGAGGAGCAGTCGCTCAGCTGCTTGAGAAGTGGGATAGGATTGTAAGATGATGGGCATGAAGTTGTAGGTGGAATGTATAAGTTGAAAAGAGAAAGGGGTGTTTTTAGGGGAGATGGATTGGGAGGTACTCGAGAGTACCGTCCGTGGGGGTGCTGGGAATGAGGTGTGAGGGAAGTGAAGATAGAACGAAAGTAGAGACTCCACCGCCGAGAGATGACCTTGGAGCATGGTAAGAAGTATAGCCTGGGATATTGGGATGAGGATAGGTAGGGGATGGAGAGAGCTTGGTTTCTTGAACCATGATCACGTCTGGATGGTAAGGAGGTGCAAAGAGAGAGTTCAGAAAGGTGGGCGCGAGGGCCGTTTAGAGTGATATGCACAATGGAAAGGGGGCGATTTGAGATAGAGGAATCTGAGATGGAGGGTGAGGAGCATAACACACAACGAAAAGATGAGTTATGATGCCTCACAGAACTGAGACCCGAACAGGAGAGATGCACCCACCTTTGGCATCCGAAGCACTGGACGCTGGTATGTCTCCAGTTTACATCCTCTCCGCACGTGGCGCATTGGTACTTCTGAGCGGGTCCAGGATTCCTCTCCACGCCGGCCCTTTGTAGGAGAATCCGAAGGAGAGTTGCGGCCGGCCAGCACCTCTCCCATGACAAAAACCCTCTTTGTGGAGGGGATGACGTCGGTTTGCACGGAGGCGATCTTCTTTCCTCCACACTGCCACGGCACGAACGTACGACATCTCGGCAGCAACTCCGCCCTGAGGGACTCCAGCTGCCATAGGAATACTGTTGGAGACATGGTTCTGAAACATGACTCTTGCCCGCCGACCTTTAATAAAGGCCGATATCCAGCGCTTCTGCCAAGATGGTATTGACGACTCCAGAATGTTGCTTGACAGGACTCCAAGGTTAACCGTATCAAATGCCTTGGTGAGATCCAACGCAACAGCTACAGTTCTCAATGGCTTGTTAAAGTTGAACCCGTCGATAGCATAGCTGGTAATTTCTAGCAACGCCGTAGTTGCGGAATGTAGCCTCCTGAACCCATGTTGAAACAACTGCTTCTCGTTGTGCTCCGCTAGATCCTTGACAATGAGCTTTTCGGCCACCTTGGCGAAAGGTGACATCAAGCTAATGGGACGATATCCCTTAACTGATGACTGAGGTTTGCCAGGCTTGGGCAACGGGATGACGTTGGCTGTCTTCCAGTTTTGCGGAATAGTGCAAGAGCTAAACGAAGTGTTAATCATATCAACGATGAGCGGAAGGATCTCAGTCGGGAGTTTCTTCAGCAGAGGACCACAAATGCCGTCCGGACCGACAACTCTGGAGTGCCGCATGTCGCTATAATCTTCTCTACTTGCGCCACAGTGAACGCATCGGCCGTGCTCATGAGCGGGAGGCGGCACAGCTCTCTTACTGTCACTCTATTTTGCGGACCTCGCCTTGTACTCGTGACAAAAAAAACTTTTACCGAGAGAGTAGGCGGCTTCCTTTCCTGACTTGAAAACGTTATTACCGAACTCAATAGTGGAGATGGTGGCTGGCGAGCTCTTTCCCGATAGTTTCCGAAGAACCTTCCAAGTAGCTCCACTGTCCGTCTTGAAATTCAACTGTTCTGTGAATTTTTCCCACTGTTCTTTCTTGTGCTGGTCGAGATCTTTTCTGATCTCACCATCCAGCTGAGCGACGACAGGAGTCTAGATGGTCAACTGCTCTTCTGGCATCTCTAGTCCTGATTTTCTTAAGAATTTCTCTGGTGACGTTTGGATAGAACGTCTTAACTCG
The DNA here is from genome assembly GCA_029168955.1 of Aplectana chamaeleonis. NCBI lineage: Eukaryota > Metazoa > Nematoda > Chromadorea > Rhabditida > Cosmocercidae > Aplectana > Aplectana chamaeleonis. The sequence goes on from JAPDOI010000900.1 coordinate 205,878, forward strand.
GCCAACAGGGATAGCCGCCTTCATGGCCCTGCGAATTGCATCAGATAAGTGATGCTCCTTCTGGTGCACATTGCCATTCCACGGGTAATCAGCCGCTAGGCGTAGCGCAACCTCACTGAACAGGCACCAGTCTGCTTGGCCTAAATTGAGATAAGAACGTTGACGAACACCAGAATAAGGAGCAAGAGAATTTGAGAGATCGATGTGCACAAAGACGGGAACATGATCACTAGACAATGTTGTTGAGGTAGACCATGAGCAAGCGTTGGAAAGGTTGGACGAGATAAGAGTTATGTCTGGGCTAGAAGATCGGCCGTTGGCAGGGAGACGAGTGGGCTGATCATCGTTCAAGATGACCAGGTCGCACTCCTCAGCCCATTCTTCGACTTCTTCTCCTCTAGCATCAGAACCAAGGGACGAGCAGAAGGTGTGGGCATTTAAGTCGCCCGCGAAAACAACTGATGATGAGAGGGAATAGTCGTTGAGTTGTTTGAGAAGAGGAATGGGATTGTAGGAGGAGGGCATGAGGTGGTAGGGGAATATATATGTTGAAAAGAGAAAGGGTGTTTTAAGAGGGAGATGGATTGGAAGGTACTCGAGAGTACCATCCGTGGGGGTGTTTGGTATGAGGTGGGAGGGGAGAGAGGATAAAACAAAGGTTGAAACTCCTCCGCCAAGAGCTGACCTTGGAGCATGGTAAGAAGTATAGCCTGGGATATTGGGATGAGGATAGGTAGGGGATGGAGAGAGCTTGGTTTCTTGAACCATGATCACGTCTGGATGGTAAGTACGTGCAAATAGAGAGAGTTCAGAAAGCTTGGCACGAAGGCCGTTTAGATTGATATGCACAATGGAAAGGGGGCGATTTGAGATAGAGGAATCTGAGATGGAGGGTGAGGAGCATAACACACAACGAAAAGATGAGTTATGATGCCTCACAGAACTGAGACCCGAACAGGAGAGATGCACCCACCTTTGGCATCCGAAGCACTGGACGCTGGTATGTCTCCAGTTTACATCCTCTCCGCACGTGGCGCATTGGTACTTCTGAGCGGGTCCAGGATTCCTCTCCACGCCGGCCCTTTGTAGGAGAATCCGAAGGAGAGTTGCGGCCGGCCAGCACCTCTCCATGACAAAAACCCTCTTTGTGGAGGGATGACGTCGGTTTGCACGGAGGCGATCTTCTTTCCTCCACACTGCCACGGCACGAACGTACGACATCTCGGCAGCAACTCCGCCCTGAGGACTCCAGCTGCCATAGGAATACTGTTGGAGACATGGTTCTGAAACATGACTCTTGCCCGCCGACCTTTAATAAAGGCCGATATCCAGCGCTTCTGCCAAGATGGTATTGACGACTCCAGAATGTTGCTTGACAGGACTCCAAGGTTAACCGTATCAAATGCCTTGGTGAGATCCAACGCAACAGCTACAGTTCTCAATGGCTTGTTAAAGTTGAACCCGTCGATAGCATAGCTGGTAAGTTCTAGCAACGCCGTAGTTGTGGAATGGAGCCTCCTGGACCCATGTTGAAACAACTGCTTCTCGTTGTGCTCCGCTAGATCCTTGACAATGAGCTTTTCGGCCACCTTGGCGAAAGGTGACATCAAGCTAATGGGACGATATCCCTTAACTGATGACTGAGGTTTGCCAGGCTTGGGCAACGGGATGACGTTGGCTGTCTTCAGTTTTGCGGAATAGTGCAAGAGCTAAACGAAGTGTTAATCATATCAACGATGAGCGGAAGGATCTCAGTCGGGAGTTTCTTCAGTACAGCAGGACAAATGCCGTCCGGACCGACAGCTTTGGAGTTCCGCATGTCGCTATAATCTTCTCTACTTGCGCCACAGTGAACGCATCGGCCGTGCTCATGAGCGGGAGGCGGCACAGCTCTCTTACTGTCACTCTATTTTGCGGACCTCGCCTTGTACTTGTGACAAAAAAAACTTTTACCGAGAGAGTAGGCGGGTTCCTTTCCTGACTTGAAAACGTTATTACCGAACTCAATAGTGGAGATGGTGGCTGGCGAGCTCTTTCCCGATAGTTTCCGAAGAACCTTCCAAGTAGCTCCACTGTCCGTCTTGAAATTCAACTGTTCTGTGAATTTTTCCCACTGTTCTTTCTTGTGCTGGTCGAGATCTTTTCTGATCTCACCATCCAGCTGAGCGACGACAGGGTCTAGATGGTCAACTGCTCTTCTGGCATCTCTAGTCCTGATTTTCTTATGAATTTCTCTGGTGACGTTTGGATAGAACGTCTTAACTCGGCCAACAGGGATAGCCGCCTTCATGGCCCTGCGAATTGCATCAGATAAGTGATGCTCCTTCTGGTGCACATTGCCATTCCACGGGTAATCAGCCGCTAGGCGTAGCGCAACCTCACTGAACAGGCACCAGTCTGCTTGGCCTAAATTGAGATAAGAACGTTGACGAACACCAGAATAAGGAGCAAGAGAATTTGAGAGATCGATGTGCACAAAGACGGGAACATGATCACTAGACAATGTTGTTGAGGTAGACCATGAGCAAGCGTTGGAAAGGTTGGACGAGATAAGAGTTATGTCTGGGCTAGAAGATCGGCCGTTGGCAGGGAGACGAGTGGGCTGATCATCGTTCAAGATGACCAGGTCGCACTCCTCAGCCCATTCTTCGACTTCTTCTCCTCTAGCATCAGAACCAAGGGACGAGCAGAAGGTGTGGGCATTTAAGTCGCCCGCGAAAACAACTGATGATGAGAGGGAATAGTCGTTGAGTTGTTTGAGAAGAGGAATGGGATTGTAGGAGGAGGGGCATGAGGTGGTAGGGGGAATATATATGTTGAAAAGAGAAAGGGGTGTTTTAAGAGGGAGATGGATTGGAAGGTACTCGAGAGTACCATCCGTGGGGGTGTTTGGTATGAGGTGGGAGGAGAGAGGATAAAACAAAGGTTGAAACTCCTCCGCCAAGAGCTGACCTTGGAGCATGGAAGGCAGTGTAGCCCGGGATATTAGGATGAGGATAGGTAGGGGATGGAGAGAGCTTGGTTTCTTGAACCATGATCACGTCTGGATGGTAAGTACGAGCGAAGAGAGAGAGCTCAGAAAGTTTAGTACGAAGGCCGTTGAGATTGATATGTACAATGGAAAGGGGGCGATTTGAGGAAGAGGAATCAGAGTTGGTAGGTGAAGAGCATAAAACACAGCGAAAAGCAGAGTTATAATGCCTCACAGAACTGAGACCCGAACAGGAGAGATGCACCCACCTTTGGCATCCGAAGCACTGGACGCTGGTATGTCTCCTGGTAACGTCCTTGCCGCACGTGGCGCATAGGTACTTCTGAGCGGGTCCAGGATTTCTCTCCACGCCGGCCCTTTGCAGGAGAATCCGAAGGAGAGCTGCGGCCGGCCAGCACCTCTCCCATGACAAAAACCCTCTTCGCGGAGGGGGTGACGTCGGTTTGCATAGAGGTGATCTTCTTTCCTCCACACTGCCACGGCGTGAACGTACGACATCTCGGCAGCTACGTTGTTATAGACCAACGAAGGCAGGTGGAGGAGTATTGATCCTGCTTCGAAATAATATCGGTTTTCTTGAGATCTTTTCTGAATCTGTACCTGATTCCTACGAACTTTTGGCTATCGAGGTTATTCATGCGAATCAGAAATTGCGTCTCATCTTAGTATATCGTACCCCATCATGTAGGACAATCTTTGGGGATCAATTGAATAAAGCCATGAGCGACTTGCTCAGATGCGAGCACCCATCAATAATCGTAGGTGATATGAATTATCCTGATATTGATTGGGGCGACTTGAGTAAATCTGTTTCAGCTGAAAAAGCCTTTTGTGGATTTTGTACTGAGTCATAACTTGAATCAACATGTAAATACACCGACAAGAGGTAATCATGTGCTAGACTTAGTGATGTCTAATCAAGATGGCATGATAACAAATACCAGAGTTCTACCACCTGTAGGCACGAGCGACCACTGTAGTGTGACATTTGCACTTATCGTCCATCACTGGATGAGGGATCGCCGCGACGCTGCTTTGTGGGAAAAATTGCGCGATCAATAGCCACTCTCCCTTCGCTTTCCCGCGCGCAATTTTTCCCGCCAAGCAGCGTCGCGGCGATCCCTCATCCAGTGATGGACGATAGTTGCGCAATTCCACCACCTAACCGCACATTTTGTCGACAGTTCTCAAGATGTGATTACAACGAAAAGTCAAATTGGCTTCATTCCATAGCTTGGAGAGGAACCCTTGATAGCGTTCCAACCGTGAATGATAAATATGAATTGTTCTTAAGCATTCTATGGGAGGCAGTTGACAAATTCGTACCCCTGGTTCCATATGACAGCAATCAAAAACATTTACCTCCATATTTGCATAACATGTTGGAACACCGAACTTGTCTTTTCGAACTTGCACAAAAATCAAAATCGGAAAACGATTGGGCTAAAAATTTTGAATTCTCAAGAAAATTTCATGCTAAATTGATTTGATTTATTACACGGTAGAACCGTGTAAAAGACAACAACAGAATAATAAAAGCACTAAAATCAGTCGAACAACAATAAACAAATGGATCAACTGACTATTAGGCATACATCGGCACCATCAAGAAAAGAAATCTTACAAACATTACTCCTGGGACAACAGATAACACTCAAGTGTCTTTTTGAATTCACTTAGTTTCCCCATTATCAAACCTGACCGAAGTAGTTTATTGAATTCAGACCCCGCTCTATTGACAAAGAAGTGCTGTCGTACGTTCCGCCTGGCCCCAATGAGGCCCAATTTCACCGGTGCTCCCCTAGTGGTTGATGGTCTAAGGTTGAACAGCCGGCTAGCCTTGATACCAGCACTCCCATGAATGATCTTATACATCAATATCATATCAAACCTTCTTCTCCTGCGCTCTAGAGTGGTTAGGCCCAGTTTGGCGTTTCTGGTGACATTACACACGTTGCGATTCGTCTGAAACCACGATGTCCGGAAGTAAACTCTACGTGTGAAAGTATTCTGGACTTTCTCAAAAGCGTCGATGGATCCTTTTTTGTATGGATTAAAAACTACCGTACCATACTCAATTAGTGGACGTACGTACGTTTTATACACCTCGGTCAGCACGTTTGCATTAGTAGTTGATAGTGCTCGAAACGCGCAGTGCATCATCCTATTAGCCGTGGACGCAACCTGGAGGCAGTGATCATCGAAATTAAGATCGTCCTTGATAAGAAAACCAAGGTCCTTAATCTCGCTGACCTCGCTCAACTGCAAACCGTCGATAGTATAGAAGCCACTAACTCGCCTCTTACCAAGCTTCATCACTTTAGTCTTTGCGCTGGAAAGCGGCAATTTCCATTCATTCGACCATTTGGCTACATCATTGAGAGCTTTTTGCAAACACTCCGAATCCTCCATTGTCAAAATAGGTTTATACAACTTAAAGTCATCAGCGAATGCCGAACAGCCGACGTTGTTCAAGGATATGATCGAGGGAAGTTCATACGTATAGATATTAAAGAGAATTGGTGAAAGCACTCCCCTGGGGAACACCACTAAGGACTGCAAAGGAGAGAGGAGAACGTACTATTAAGCCTGACCCTGAAAGTTCTACCCGTGAGAAAAGCACGAATCCAAGCCACTATACGCGGATGGATACCCACTATTTCCAGTTTGTTTACTAATTTGCGATGAGAAACTCTGTCAAATGCCTTGGAAAAATCAAGGTAAATAACATCCACACCTATATCTTTGTCCAGCGCACGCGTCAATCATCAAGTGACTCCAGCATAGCCGAAATTGTCGATTTACCCTTTTGAAAACCATGTTGGTGTTCCGAAATGATGGAGTGCTCCTCTAGATGAGCCATAATTCTTTTTTTATTACTTTTTCGAAAAGCCTTGCAAAGAATAGACGTAATACTGATGGGACGGTAATTGTTGGGATCAGAAAATGGCTTCTTCTTTGGTATAGGAGTAACAAAGGATGTACGCCATCTACTCGGAACATCTCCACGCATAAAACTCAGGTTGAAAATATGTGCAAGTGGGCTAACTATGATATCAATCACCTTTTAATGAAACATAATGGTATGTGATCAGGCGTATCAGAAAACGAATTAGGCCATTTGGCTAGTAGCTCCGACAATTCCCCCGGGTGAAACCATACAGAGTCAGGCATGACAGGAAAAAGAGAAGGACTAACAAGTTCATCCAGGTCAGTATCCTCAAGGAAAGCCTTCCTAAACGCATTTGCCAAAACTTGAACTTTATGGCCGTCCTCGACTGCACTGGAACCATCTTCTCTCACAAGACATCCAACCTCAGATTTACTCTTGAGCCTCGAATTAAGTAGCCTATAGAATAAGATTTTATTTTTAGATTTGATAACTTTCCTTTCCTTATTGCTATTATACTTCTTCAAACGTTTTTCAAATAACGCAGTAACTCTTTTATACTCGCACCAATCATCGGCCCTATTACTACCATTTGCCATGTTCCAAGCTTGAGATTTCCTGTGAGAAAGATTTTTCAAGTGCTCTGGGAGAAACGCCTTCTTCGTGGACACCAGACTAATAGGAACAAATAGGTCAATGGTGTGGTCAAGAATGGAAAGAAACAGTTCATATTTAGCTTCCACAGTATCCACACAGGGTCAAGCGGGGCGTTGTGTAATTTTCCGAAATCAGAGCGACCCCCCTCCCGCCATCGAATGTTTTTCCAAAAATTTGAAATTTTTGCGACCCCCCACGAAGTGTAATTTTTGGTTACTTTTTTGTCAGGAAATGTTGTGATTTTTTGGTACTGGGAATGATTTTTAACGTTTTCATTTCCAGAATTTTTAATTTTTAGTTCAAAAATTTTACGATCCCCTTACCCTTCAATTTCGGGCCAAAAATTTTGCCACCCCCCCCTCCCCCGTTGCGAAATTTCACAACCCCGCTTGACTCTGTATCCACAGTACCCAGTGAGCCATACCAATCAACACTACCCAGGTATTCGTTTATACACGCAAAATCCGCTTTACTGTATACTCTATTGTAAATTTTGATATCAGATACGTCGATATGCACGTTCAGTTGGTGAAATAAATTGGTGAAATATAATACTAGCATTGAGAAAAGAATTATTGAAGGCCAAAAGAACGGTTTTCATGCGTACATTAATACAAAACTCAAAAGTCGAACAAGCATAGGAACAATTATATATAAAGATACCATCGCTGTTAGCGACGAGAACAAGGCAAACGTTTTCGCTAACAGGTTTTGTGAGGTTTTCCAAGATGATGAAGGAGTCTGTCCTGAATATATGCCTACAGTCAAAAAGACTGGAAGTACCTTTCCATGCTTCGATGAAATAACGCTATATGGCTTACTGACCAAGTGGCCTTCGTCTGGGGCAACCACCCCTGATTTTATCCCATCAACGTTTGTCAAGAACATTGCTCATGTGTTGGCGCACCCCCTCTCTTACATTTTCAATCTGTCTATGATGTACTCGGAGATTCCTCAGCGGTGGAAACATTCTCTTGTCACATCGATACTAAAGAAGGGTCCCTCATATGATGCCAAAAACTATCGGCCTGTAAGTATAATATCACTATTCTGTCGCATGTTCGAAAAGGTACTTAAAGAACATATCACAAATCATCTAGAGGAAAACAAAATCATTCCTGATTGTCAACTGGGTTCTTGAAGGGCAAATCAGTGGAGACAAATCTGTTGGAGTCCATTGAAGACTGGACCAAATCCATGGAAGAAAGGAAAGCCTGCGACGTGATTTACTTTGACTTTTCCAAAGCTTTTGATAAGGTGGAGCATGGCAAACTTTTGCATAAGATTGAAAAACTAAAATTCCACCCCGATATTTTCGCCAGGATTTCTAACTATCTGAAACAAAGAACATTTCGAGGGAAAGTTGGTTCTCATTTTCTTCTATCAGGGTAGTAAAAAGCGACGTACCTCAAGGTGGGGTATTATCGCAAATACTATTCAACATTTATACAGCTGATTTACCAGACCTTGTCGAAAACTCTGTTGTAAAAGTACAACAGTTCGCGGATGACATGAAACTATACGGTGAGATCAGTGAACCAGGGCAAAGGGAGGCGATACAGAGTGCAATAGACAAAGTTGCGGAATGGTCAAATCGGTGAGGCTTACCCATAGCACCCGAAAAATCGGCGCATATGAGATTAGGGGTGTCCAACCCCACGAATACCTACACTATAGGGGATATTGAAATTCCCTTTGTGTCTCAGGTGAGAGACCTTGGTTTTTGTTACGATGACAAACTAAATTTCCAAGAACATTACAAAATCTTGCTAAAGAAGGCTTTTTACAGACGTATAGGATTTTCGAAGGTTTATCCACGAAAAATAGAAGTGTTCTAATGAAGGCATACATAACATACGTCAGACCTATAGTTGAAAGTGGAGTCACGGCCTTGAATCCATATAAAAGAAGGGATAACGATGTTTTAGAAAGGGTTAAGAACAACTACACTAGGAAAGTCTTTATTCGGGCAGAAGGATTTGATTATTCATTGATACCGTGTGCTAAGATGAGAAACACTATTCTCAATCTAAACTCGTTAGAATCTCGTCGAAAGCTAAGAGACGCGTGTATAGTATTCAAACTACTATCTGGGCAGCTTGGTGTTAGAGTGTCCCGATTCTACAGTTTGATACAATCGAGAATCAGGGGAGGACAGGTCAAGATCTCATTTTCAATGCCTAGAACCAACTTGAGGAGGCACATGTTTACATGCAGGGCAGGCTTAATCTATTTGAAGCTGAAGTATACCGCCTTACCAAATATGCTTACTTATGGTTCGTTCAAACGTATGGCTGGTACGAAGTTACTGAGTTTTTAGATATGTATTAGGGTTGTTTTACACAATTATTAAAGCGTTTTATCTCACGCTTGTCTTATACGGCATAATAAATGAAATGAAGATGAAATGAAATGAAATGTTACCTACCGTGACCTACATAAAACCTTGAAATTTCGACAAGCGAACCCCAGATTCGTGTTCAGCACCTCAGATTCTCCCTACATACATGTTTTTAGCAAAATCCGGAGAAAAATTCAAAAACACCCCAAAAATTCCATGGGGGGTATCCCTCATGGAATTCCTTGCCGCGAAGCTTTAAAAAACGTTCATAACTTTTTTCAGAGTGGGTCTAGGCAGCTGCGATGGACATATTCGGACTTTTCGTCCGGAAATGGATCTAGAAAAGTACATTTCATTTCTGAAAGTTGGGCTCCGCAGAAAAGGTCAAGGATTTGGCATTGCTCTAAAATCTCGTGAAATTGTTCCATTAGATTTGGCTATCAAAGTGATTTCCTAAATGTAGTGAAATTGTTGAATCGATTTGGCTGTTGTTGGTATATGCAGATAACATAATCATTAAATGTAGTGAAATTGTTGCAAACGGGTTTGGCAGGAGCTCTATGAATTATCACAGTCAAATCACGCGTCAGAAGGCCCTCTGGCGAGCGAATGAAGACAAAAAAAAACAATAATCCTCAGCCAACAATGAACGAAACGCGGCCTTATGGACTAGAAATAAGGTTTTCGAATGTTATTCTGCCTTTCCAGTGTAGTACCAGACCTTCATTCACCGATTAGGTAAAAATCGTGAAAACGAAATCTAACGCAATTTATTAGCTACTAACGCTATGTCTTCGTGTCCTCAACGCTTTCACGGTTCACATTGTATGGGAACGTTTTTGCTGCTAGAGTTATTCTTGTTCTCATTTGATTCAATATGCACTCCAAGAAAACCCCCTTCTGACGCGTGATTTGATTGTGATAATTCATAGAGCTCCTGCCAAATCCGTTTGCAACAATTTCACTACATTTAATGATTATGTTATCTGCATATACCAACAACAGCCAAATCGATTCAACAATTTCACTACATTTAGGAAATCAGTTTGATAGCCAAATCTAATGGAACAATTTCACGACATTTTAGAGCAATACCCTTAACCTTCTCTGCGGAGCCCAACTTTCCGAAATTTCACAACTTTTTCCAAGGGTTTCCAATCTACAATACCGTCAAGCTCTAAAAGTCAAGTTGTTTTTTTTTTCGGAAACATAGTGGTAGAAATGAAGAAACAACCGCTCCCCTGCTAAGACTGCAAGATAATTGTTGCATGCGGCTTCCTACAAATAAGATAGACTCCAATATACAAATAAGATGTTTCATCCCAAGTGAACTCATGTTTTCGATTATTACAGCGCGGAGTGCTGGCTTTTTCGTCGGAACCTCCTTATCACTAATTATATTTCATCGAGGCCCACCGCTCCGCTGCTGGTGATAATCGAAACCGACAGGTCACCAGATATGTACCAGAGCTTACAAGGCATATACTTCTTGAATTTAAAAGGCGAAAAAATGAAGAAATGAGTTTAAAAAGGACCCAATTGTACAGGGTCTAGTCACTATCCTAGACGGAGGGGGGGGGGCCCACCATTCAATACAGAAATGAAATGAACCGCCAATTGGCAAGGCTAGCAGTCGAAGTATTTCCATAGAGCTCTTATAAAAACAATGATTGATAGCGCAGTATCAGGCATCTTTTATCAGAGTTTTTCATCATTTCTATGAGTAAATCTTGGGTGGCCCCACCACGTCTAGGATAGACCCAGGGTCAGCCGCTCTAGCCAAACTTCACCGGTTCATGCTGATGTGGCTCGTCTGCGCCGGCCCATATGTCTGATTCGGAACAAGAACGATAGTTAAGTGCGCCAGAAGAGGACTACCGTAATCTTAGGAATGATGTTATTCGGCTCTCGTAAACAAATTTGATGATACCCAATTGATCAAGGGTAAAGTATAAAAGAAGTGAAGAGCGGTGTGTCTTCATTCACACACCGTCCTCCGGAGGTCAGCAGTTGAGGATCTGCCTGGACTACAAAGCAGGAAAACAGCACCACCGGTGGTGAAGATGTAGCGAATTCGGAGTCAGAACTAAGAAAATTTTAGAGCCAACTCGAGTGAGATTACGGTAGCCCTGTTCTGGCGCACTTAACTATCGTTCTTGTTGAATCAGAGGCATGGCTTGCATACGGTGTCCTGAACACTAAACTGAGGTCATGCACACGTCCCTTGATGTCCTGCACACTTTTACTAAGGTCCTATACACATTCAATGACGTCCTGCTCATCCCTACTCGGGTCCTGCACACGTTCCATGATGTCCTGTGCACTTTGACTGAGGTACTGTACACATTCCATGACGTCCTGCTCATCCTTACTGGGGTCCTGTACACGTCTGTTGGGATCCTACACACGTTCCACGACGTCCTGCACACCCCTACTGGGGTCCTGCACAGGTTCCATGATATCCTGCACACTCGTACTGAGGTCCTGCACACATTCTACGAAGTCCTGCACACATTCTACGACGTCCTGCACACCCCTACTGGGGTCCTGCACAGGTTCCACGATGTGTTGCACACTCCTACTAAGGTCCTGCACACGTTCCACGACGTCTTACACACTCCTACTGGGGTCCTGCACAGGTCCCATGATGTCCTGCACACCCCTACTGGGGTCCTGCACAGGTTCCGTGATGTGTTGCACACTCCTACTAAGGTTCTGCACAGGTTCTATGATGTCCTGCACACTCCTAGTGGGATCCTACACAGGTTCCATGATGTCCTGCACACTCCTAGTGGGGTCCTGCACACGTTCTGTGATGTCCTGCACACTTTTACTAAGGCCCTACACACATTACATGACGTCCTGCTCATCCCTACTGGGGTCCTGCACACGCTTCATGGTGTCCTGCACACTCCTACTGATGTCCTGCACATATTCCATGAAGTCCTGCTCATCTCTACTTTGGTCCTGCACACGTTTTATGATGTCCTGAACACTCCTAATAAGGTACGGCACACAGTCCATGACGTCCTGCACACCCATGCTAGGGTCCTGCACACTCCTACCAAGTTCCTGCACACAGTCCATGACGTCCTGGACACCCTTACAAGGGTCCTGCACAGGTTCCATGATCTCCTGCACACTCCTAGTGGGATTCTACACAGGTTCCATGGTGTCCTGCACACTCCTAGTGGGGTCCTGCACACGTTCTGTGATGTCCTGCACACTTTTACTAAGGCCCTACACACATTCCATGACGTCCTGCTCATCACTACTGGGGTCCTGCACACGCTTCATGGTGTCCTGCACACTCCTACTGATGTCCTGCACACATTCCATGAAGTCCTGCTCATCTCTACTTTGGTCCTGCACACGTTTTGTGATGTCCCTCACACTTCTACTAAGGTACGGCGCACATTCCGTGAAGCCCTGCACACCCCTACTAGGGTCCTGCACACGTTCCATTCTGTCCTGTGCACTTTGACTGAGGTACTGTACACATTCCATGACGTCCTGCTCATCCTTACTGGGGTCCTGCACACGTCTGTTGGGATCCTACACACGTTCCACGACGTCCTGCACACCCCTACTGGGGTCCTGCACAGGTTCCATGATATCCTGCACACTCGTACTGAGGTCCTGCACACATTCTACGAAGTCCTGCACACATTCTACGACGTCCTGCACACCCCTACTTAGGTCCTGCACAGGTTCCACGATGTGTTGCACACTCCTACTAAGGTCCTGCACACGTTCCACGACGTCCTACACACTCCTACTGGGGTCCTGCACAGGTCCCATGATGTCCTGCACACCCCTACTGGGGTCCTGCACAGGTTCCGTGATGTGTTGCACACTCCTACTAAGGTTCTGCACAGGTTCTATGATGTCCTGCACACTCCTAGTGGGATCCTACACAGGTTCCATGATGTCCTGCACACTCCTAGTGGGGTCCTGCACACGTTCTGTGATGTCCTGCACACTTTTACTAAGGCCCTACACACATTACATGACGTCCTGCTCATCCCTACTGGGGTCCTGCACACGCTTCATGGTGTCCTGCACACTCCTACTGATGTCCTGCACATATTCCATGAAGTCCTGCTCATCTCTACTTTGGTCCTGCACACGTTTTATGATGTCCTGAACACTCCTAATAAGGTACGGCACACAGTCCATGATGTCCTGCACACCCATGCTAGGGTCCTGCACACTCCTACCAAGTTCCTGCACACAGTCCATGACGTCCTGGACACCCTTACAAGGGTCCTGCACAGGTTCCATGATCTCCTGCACACTCCTAGTGGGATTCTACACAGGTTCCATGGTGTCCTGCACACTCCTAGTGGGGTCCTGCACACGTTCTGTGATGTCCTGCACACTTTTACTAAGGCCCTACACACATTCCATGACGTCCTGCTCATCACTACTGGGGTCCTGCACACGCTTCATGGTGTCCTGCACACTCCTACTGATGTCCTGCACACATTCCATGAAGTCCTGCTCATCTCTACTTTGGTCCTGCACACGTTTTGTGATGTCCCTCACACTTCTACTAAGGTACGGCACACATTCCATGAAGCCCTGCACACCCCTACTAGGGTCCTGCACACGTTCCATTCTGTCCTGTGCACTTTGACTGAGGTACTGTACACATTCCATGACGTCCTGCTGATCCTTACTGGGGTCCTGCACACGTCTGTTGGGATCCTACACACGTTCCACGACGTCCTGCACACCCCTACTGGGGTCCTGCACAGGTTCCATGATATCCTGCACACTCGTACTGAGGTCCTGCACACATTCTACGAAGTCCTGCACACATTCTACGACGTCCTGCACACCCCTACTGGGGTCCTGCACAGGTTCCACGATGTGTTGCACACTCCTACTAAGGTCCTGCACACGTTCCACGACGTCCTACACACTCCTACTGGGGTCCTGCACAGGTCCCATGATGTCCTGCACACTCCTACTGAGGTCCTGCATACGTTCCACGACGTCCTGCACACCCCTACTGGGGTCCTGCACAGGTTCCATGATGTCCTGCACACCCCTACTGGAGTCCTGCACAGGTTCCATGATGTGTTGCACACTCCTACTAAGGTCCTGCGCACGTTCCACGACGTCCTGCACACCCCTACTGGGGTCCTGCACAGGTCCCATGATGTCCTGCACCCATTCTACGACGTCCTGCACACCCCTACTTGGGTCCTGCACACGCTTCATGGTGTCCTGCACACATTCTACGGCGTCCTGCACAGGTTCCATGATGTGTTGCACACTCCTACTAAGGTCCTGCGCACGTTCCACGACGTCCTGCACACTCCTACCGAGGTCCTGCACACATTCTACGAAGTCCTGCACCCATTCTACGACGTCCTGCACACACCTACTGGGGTCCTGCACACGCTTCATGGTGTCCTGCACACTCCTACTGATGTCCTGCACACATTCCATGAAGTCCTGCTCATCTCTACTTTGGTCCTGCACATGTTCCATTCTGTCCTGTACACTTTGACTGAGGTACTGTACACATTCCATGACGTCCTGCTCATCCTTACTGGGGTCCTGCACACGTTCCATGTCCTGCACACGTCTGTTGGGATCCTACACACGTTCCACGACGTCCTGCACACCCCTACTGGGGTCCTGCACAGGTTCCATGATATCCTGCACACTCGTACTGAGGTCCTGCACACATTCTACGAAGTCCTGCACACATTCTACGACGTCCTGCACACCCCTACTGGGGTCCTGCACAGGTTCCACGATGTGTTGCACACTCCTACTAAGGTCCTGCACACGTTCCACGACGTCCTACACACCCCTACTGGGGTCCTGCACAGGTCCCATGATGTCCTGCACCCATTCTACGACGTCCTGCACACCCCTACTTGGGTCCTGCACACGCTTCATGGTATCCTGCACACTCCTACTGATGTCCTGCACACATTCTACGGCGTCCTGCACAGGTTCCATGATGTGTTGCACACTCCTACTAAGGTCCTGCGCACGTTCCACGACGTCCTGCACACTCCTACTGAGGTCCTGCACACATTCTACGAAGTCCTGCACCCATTCTACGACGTCCTGCACGCCCCTACTGGGGTCCTGCACACGCTTCATGGTGTCCTGCACACTCCTACTGATGTCCTGCACACATTCCATGAAGTCCTGCTCATCTCTACTTTGGTCCTGCACATGTTCCATTCTGTCCTGTACACTTTGACTGAGGTACTGTACACATTCCATGACGTCCTGCTCATCCTTACTGGGGTCCTGCACACGTTCCATGTCCTGCACACCTCTGTTGGGATCCTACACACGTTCCACGACGTTCTGCACACCCCTACTGGTGTCCTGCACAGGTTCCATGAAATCCTGCACACTCCTAGTGGGGTCCTCCACACGTTCTGTGATGTCCTGCACACTTTCACTAAGGCCCTACACACATTCCATGACGTCGTGCTCATCCCTGAGGCCCTGCACAGGTTCCATGCTATGTTGCACACTCCTACTAAGGTCCTGCACACGTTCCACGACGTCCTGCACACCCCTACTGAGGTCCTGCACAGGTCCCATGATGTCCTGCACACCCCTACTGGGGTCCTGCACAGGTTCCGTGATGTGTTGCACACTCCTACTAAGGTTCTGCACAGGTTCCATGATGTCCTGCACACTCCTAGTGGGGTCCTGCACACGTTCCATTCTGTCCTGTGCACTTTGACTGAGGTACTGTACACATTCCATGACGTCCTGCTCATCCTTACTGGGGTCCTGCACACGTTCCATGTCCTGCACACCTCTGTTGGGATCCTACACACGTTCCACGACGTCCTACACACCCCTACTGGGGTCCTGCACAGGTTCCGTGATATCCTGCACACTCGTACTGAGGTCCTGCACACATTCTACGAAGTCCTGCACACATTCTCCGACGCCCTGCACACCCCTACTGGGGTCCTGCACAGGTTCCACGATGTGTTGCACACTCCTACTAAGGTCCTGCACACGTTCCACGACGTCCTACACACCCCTACTGGGGTCCTGCACAGGTCCCATGATGTCCTGCACACTCCTACTGAGGTCCTGCATACGTTCCACGACGTCCTGCACACCCCTACTGGGGTCCTGCACAGGTTCCATGATGTCCTGCACACCCCTACTGGAGTCCTGCACAGGTTCCATGTGTTGCACACTCCTACTAAGGTCCTGCGCACGTTCCACGACGTCCTGCACACCCCTATGGGGTCCTGCACAGGTCCCATGCTGTCCTGCACCCATTCTACGACGTCCTGCACACCCCTACTTGGGTCCTGCACACGCTTCATGGTGTCCTGCACACTCCTACTGATGTCCTGCACACATTCTACGGCGTCCTGCACAGGTTCCATGATGTGTTGCACACTCCTACTAAGGTCCTGCACAGGTCCCATGATGTCCTGCACACCCCTACTGGGGTCCTGCACAGGTTCCGTGATGTGTTGCACACTCCTACTAAGGTTCTGCACAGGTTCTATGATGTCCTGCACACTCCTAGTGGGATCCTACACAGGTTCCATGATGTCCTGCACACTCCTAGTGGGGTCCTGCACACGTTCTGTGATGTCGTGCACACTTTTACTAAGGCCCTACACACATTACATGACGTCCTGCTCATCCCTACTGGGGTCCTGCACACTCCTACTGATGTCCTGCACACATTCCATGAAGTACTGCTCATCTCTACTTTGGTCCTGCACACGTTTTGTGATGTCCCTCACACTTCTACTAAGGTACGGCACACATTCCGTGAAGCCCTGCACACCCCTACTAGGGTCCTGCACACGTTCCATTCTGTCCTGTGCACTTTGACTGAGGTACTGTACACATTCCATGACGTCCTGCTGATCCTTACCGGGGTCCTGCACACGTCTGTTGGGATCCTACACACGTTCCACGACGTCCTGCACACCCCTACTGGGGTCCTGCACAGGTTCCATGATATCCTGCACACTCGTACTGAGGTCCTGCACACATTCTACGAAGTCCTGCACACATTCTACGACGTCCTGCACACCCCTACTGGGGTCCTGCACAGGTTCCACGATGTGTTGCACACTCCTACTAAGGTCCTGCACACGTTCCACGACGTCCTACACACTCCTACTGGGGTCCTGCACAGGTCCCATGATGTCCTGCACACTCCTACTGAGGTCCTGCATACGTTCCACGACGTCCTGCACACCCCTACTGGGGTCCTGCACAGGTTCCATGATGTCCTGCACACCCCTACTGGAGTCCTGCACAGGTTCCATGATGTGTTGCACACTCCTACTAAGGTCCTGCGCACGTTCCACGACGTCCTGCACACCCCTACTGGGGTCCTGCACAGGTCCCATGATGTCCTGCACCCATTCTACGACGTCCTGCACACCCCTACTTGGGTCCTGCACACGCTTCATGGTGTCCTGCACACTCCTACTGATGTCCTGCACACATTCTACGGCGTCCTGCACAGGTTCCATGATGTGTTGCACACTCCTACTAAGGTCCTGCGCACGTTCCACGACGTCCTGCACACTCCTACCGAGGTCCTGCACACATTCTACGAAGTCCTGCACCCATTCTACGACGTCCTGCACACCCCTACTGGGGTCCTGCACACGCTTCATGGTGTCCTGCACACTCCTACTGATGTCCTGCACACATTCCATGAAGTCCTGCTCATCTCTACTTTGGTCCTGCACATGTTCCATTCTGTCCTGTACACTTTGACTGAGGTACTGTACACATTCCATGACGTCCTGCTCATCCTTACTGGGGTCCTGCACACGTTCCATGTCCTGCACACCTCTGTTGGGATCCTACACACGTTCCACGACGTTCTGCACACCCCTACTGGTGTCCTGCACAGGTTCCATGATATCCTGCACACTCCTAGTGGGGTCCTCCACACGTTCTGTGATGTCCTGCACACTTTCACTAAGGCCCTACACACATTCCATGGCGTCGTGCTCATCCCTGAGGCCCTGCACAGGTTCCATGCTATGTTGCACACTCCTACTAAGGTCCTGCACACGTTCCACGACGTCCTGCACACCCCTACTGAGGTCCTGCACAGGTCCCATGATGTCCTGCACACCCCTACTGGGGTCCTGCACAGGTTCCGTGATGTGTTGCACACTCCTACTAAGGTTCTGCACAGGTTCTATGATGTCCTGCACACTCCTAGTGGGATCCTACACAGGTTCCATGATGTCCTGCACACTCCTAGTGGGGTCCTGCACACGTTCCATTCTGTCCTGTGCACTTTGACTGAGGTACTGTACACATTCCATGACGTCCTGCTCATCCTTACTGGGGTCCTGCACACGTTCCATGTCCTGCACACCTCTGTTGGGATCCTACACACGTTCCACGACGTCCTACACACCCCTACTGGGGTCCTGCACAGGTTCCGTGATATCCTGCACACTCGTACTGAGGTCCTGCACACATTCTACGAAGTCCTGCACACATTCTCCGACGCCCTGCACACCCCTACTGGGGTCCTGCACAGGTTCCACGATGTGTTGCACACTCCTACTAAGGTCCTGCACACGTTCCACGACGTCCTACACACCCCTACTGGGGTCCTGCACAGATTCCACGATAAGTTGCACACTCCTACTAAGGTCCTGCACACGTTCCACGACGTCCTACACACCCCTATTGGGGTCCTGCACAGGTCCCATGATGTCCTGCACACACCTACTGAGGTCCTGCATACGTTCCATGATGTGTTGGACACTCCTACTAAGGTCCTGCGCACGTTCCACGACGTCCTGCACACCCCTACTGGGGTCCTGCACAGGTCCCATGCTGTCCTGCACCCATTCTACGACGTCCTGCACACCCCTACTTGGGTCCTGCACACGCTTCATTGTGTCCTGCACACTCCTACTGATGTCCTGCACACATTCTACGGCGTCCTGCACAGGTTCCATGATGTGTTTCACACTCCTACTAAGGTCCTGCGCACGTTCCACGACGTCCTGCACACTCATACTGAGGTCCTGCACACATTCTACGAAGTCCTGCACCCATTCTACGACGTCCTGCACACCCCTACTGGGGTCCTGCACACGCTTCATGGTGTCCTGCACACTCTTACCGATGTCCTGCACACATTCCATGAAGTCCTGCTCATCTCTACTTTGGTCCTGCACATGTTCCATTCTGTCCTGTACACTTTGACTGAGGTACTGTACACATTCCATGACGTCCTGCTCATCCTTACACCTCTATTGGGATCCTACACACGTTCCACGACGTTCTGCACACCCCTACTGGGGTCCTGCACAGGTTCCATGATATCCTGCACACTCGTACTGAGGTCCTGCACACATTCTACGAAGTCCTGCACACATTCTACGACGTCCTGCACACCCCTACTGGGGTCCTGCACAGGTTCCATGATGTGTTGCACACTCCTACTAAGGTTCTGCACAGGTTCTATGATGTCCTGCACACTCCTAGTGGGATCCTACACAGGTTCCATGATGTCCTGCACACTCCTAGTGGGGTCCTGCACACGTTCTGTGATGTCCTGCACACTTTTACTAAGGCCCTACACACATTACATGACAACCTGCTCATCCCTACTGGGGTCCTGCACACGCTTCATGATGTCCTGCACACTCCTACTGATAACCTGCACATATTCCATGAAGTCCTGCTCATCTCTACTTTGGTCCTGCACACGTTTTATGATGTCCTGAACACTCCTAATAAGGTACGGCACACAGTCCATGACGTCCTGCACACCCCTGCTAGGGTCCTGCACACAGTCCATGACGTCCTGCACACCCTTACAAGGGTACTGCACAGGTTCCATGATCTCCTGCACACTCCTAGTGGGATTATACACACATTCCATGACGTCCTGCTCATCCCTACTGGGGTCCTGCACACGCTTCATGGTGTCCTGCACACTCCTACTGATGTCCTGCACACATTCCATGAAGTCCTGCTCATCTCTACTTTGGTCCTGCACACGTTTTGTGATGTCCCGCACACTTCTACTAAGGTACGGCACACATTCCGTGAAGCCCTGCACACCCCTACTAGGGTCCTGCACACGTTCCATTCTGTCCTGTGCACTTTGACTGAGGTACTGTACACATTCCATAACGTCCTGCTCATCCTTACTGGGGTCCTGCACACGTTCCATGTCCTGCACACCTCTGTTGGGATCCTACACACGTTCCACGACGTCCTGCACACCCCTACTGGGGTCCTGCACAGGTTCCATGATATCCTGCACACTCGTACTGAGGTCCTGCACACATTCTACGAAGTCCTGCACACATTCTCCGACGTCCTGCACACCCCTACTAAGGTCCTGCACACGTTCCACGACGTCCTACACACCCCTACTGGGGTCCTGCACAGGTCCCATGATGTCCTGCACACTCCTACTGAGGTCCTGCATACGTTCCACGACGTCCTGCACACCCCTACTGGGGTCCTCCACGGGTTCCATGATGTCCTGCACACCCCTACTGGAGTCCTGCACAGGTTCCATGATGTGTTGCACACCCCTACTAAGGTCCTGCGCACGTTCCACGACGTCCTGCACACCCCTACTGGGGTCCTGCACAGGTCCAATGCTGTCCTGCACCCATTCTACGACGTCCTGCACACCCCTACTTGGGTCCTGCACACGCTTCATGGTGTCCAGCACACTCCTACTGATGTCCTGCACACATTCTACGGCGTCCTGCACAGGTTCCATGATGTGTTTCACACTCCTACTAAGGTCCTGCGCACATTCCACGACGTCCTGCACACTCCTACTGAGGTCCTGCATACGTTCCACGACGTCCTGCACACCCCTACTGGGGTCCTGCACAGGTTCCATGATATCCTGCACACTCGTACTGAGGTCCTGCACACATTCTACGAAGTCCTGCACTCATTCTCCGACGTCCTGCACACCCCTACTAAGGTCCTGCACACGTTCCACGACGTCCTACACACCCCTACTGGGGTCCTGCACAGGTCCCATGATGTCCTGCACACTCCTACTGAGGTCCTGCATACGTTCCACGACGTCCTGCACACCCCTACTGGGGTCCTGCACAGGTTCCATGATGTCCTGCACACCCCTACTGGAGTGCTGCGCAGGTTCCATGATGTGTTGCACACCCCTACTAAGGTCCTGCGCACGTTCCACGACGTCCTGCACACCCCTACTGGGGTCCTGCACAGGTCCCATGCTGTCCTGCACCCATTCTACGACGTCCTGCACACCCCTACTTGGGTCCTGCACACGCTTCATGGTGTCCAGCACACTCCTACTGATGTCCTGCACACATTCTACGGCGTCCTGCACAGGTTCCATGATGTGTTTCACACCCCTACTGGGGTCCTGCACAGGTTCCACGATGTGTTGCACACTCCTACTAAGGTCCTGCACACGCTCCACGACGTCCTACACACCCCTACTGGGGTCCTGCACAGGTCCCATGATGTCCTGCACACTCCTACTGAGGTCCTGCATACGTTCCACGACGTCCTGCACACCCCTACTGGGGTCCTGCACACCCCTACTGGGGTCCTGCACAGGTTCCATGATGTCCTGCACACCCCTACTGGAGTCCTGCACAGGTTCCATGATGTGTTGTACACTCCTACTAAGGTCCTGCGCACGTTCCACGACGTCCTGCACACCCCTACTGGGGTCCTGCACAGGTCCCATGCTGTCCTGCACCCATTCTACGACGTCCTGCACACCCCTACTTGGGTCCTGCACACTCCTACTGATGTCCTGCACACATTCTACGGCGTCCTGCACAGGTTCCATGATGTCCTGCACAACCCTACTGAAGTCCTGCACAGGTTCCATGATGTGTTGAACACCCCTACTAAGGTCCTGCGCACGTTCCACGACGTCCTGCCCACCCCTACTGGGGTCCTGCACAGGTTCCATGATGTGTTGAACACCCCTACTAAGGTCCTGCGCACGTTCCACGACGTCCTGCCCACCCCTACTGGGGTCCTGCACAGGTCCCATGCTGTCCTGCACCCATTCTACGACGTCCTGCACACCCCTACTTGGGTCCTGGTCACGCTTCATGGTGTCCAGCACACTCCTACTGATGTCCTGCACACATTCTACGGCGTCCTGCACAGGTTCCATGATGTGTTTCCCACTCCTACTAAGGTCCTGCGCACGTTCCACGACGTCCTGCACACTCCTACTGAGGTCCTGCACACATTCTACGAAGTCCTGCACACCCCTACTGGGGTCCTGCACAGGTTCCACGATGTGTTGCACACTCCTACTGAGGTCCTGCATACATTCCACGACGTCCTGCACACCCCTACTGGGGTCCTGCACAGGTTCCACGATGTGTTGCACACTCCTACTAAGGTCCTGCACACGCTCCACGACGTCCTACACACCCCTACTGGGGTCCTGCACAGGTCCCATGATGTCCTGCACACTCCTACTGAGGTCCTGCATACGTTCCACGACGTCCTGCACACCCCTACTGGGGTCCTGCACACCCCTACTGGGGTCCTGCACAGGTTCCATGATGTCCTGCACACCCCTACTGGAGTCCTGCACAGGTTCCATGATGTGTTGCACACTCCTACTAAGGTCCTGCGCACGTTCCACGACGTCCTGCACACCCCTACTGGGGTCCTGCACAGGTCCCATGCTGTACTGCACCCATTCTACGACGTCCTGCACACCCCTACTTGGGTCCTGCACACGCTTCATGGTGTCCTGCACACTCCTACTGATGTCCTGCACACATTCTACGGCGTCCTGCACAGGTTCCATGATGTGTTGCACACTCCTACTAAGGTCCTGCGCACGTTCCACGACGTCCTGCACACTCATACTGAGGTCCTGCACACATTCTACGGCGTCCTGCACAGGTTCCATGATGTCCTGCACACTCCTACTGAGGTCCTGCATACGTTCCACGACGTCCTGCACACCCCTACTGGGGTCCTGCACAGGTTCCACGACGTCCTGCACACCCCTACTGGGGTCCTGCACAGGTTCCATGATATCCTGCACACTCGTGCTGAGGTCCTGCACACATTCTACGAAGTCCTGCACATTCTCCGACGTCCTGCACACCCCTACTAAGGTCCTGCACACGTTCCACGACGTCCTACACACCCCTACTGGGGTCCTGCACAGGTCCCATGATGTCCTGCACACTCCTACTGAGGTCCTGCATACGTTCCACGACGTCCTGCACACCCCTACTGGGGTCCTGCACAGGTTCCATGATGTCCTGCACACTCCTACTGAGGTCCTGCATACGTTCCACGACGTCCTGCACACCCCTACTGGGGTCCTGCACAGGTTCCATGATGTCCTGCACACCCCTACTGGAGTGCTGCACAGGTTCCATGACGTGTTGCACACCCCTACTAAGGTCCTGCGCACGTTCCACGACGTCCTGCACACCCCTACTGGGGTCCTGCACAGGTCCCATGCTGTCCTGCACCCATTCTACGACGTCCTGCACACCCCTACTTGGGTCCTGCACACGCTTCATGGTGTCCAGCACACTCCTACTGATGTCCTGCACACAATCTACGGCGTCCTGCACAGGTTCCATGATGTGTTTCACACTCCTACTAAGGTCCTGCGCACGTTCCACGACGTCCTGCACACTCCTACTGAGGTCCTGCACACATTCTACGAAGTCCTGCACACCCCTACTGGGGTCCTGCACAGGTTCCACGATGTGTTGCACACTCCTACTGAGGTCCTGCATACGTTCCACGACGTCCTGCACACCCCTACTGGGGTCCTGCACAGGTTCCACGATGTGTTGCACACTCCTACTAAGGTCCTGCACACGTTCCACGACGTCCTACACACCCCTACTGGGGTCCTGCACAGGTCCCATGATGTCCTGCACACTCCTACTGAGGTCCTGCATACGTTCCACGACGTCCTGCACACCCCTACTGGGGTCCTGCACACCCCTACTGGGGTCCTGCACAGGTTCCATGATGTCCTGCACACCCCTACTGGAGTCCTGCACAGGTTCCATGATGTGTTGCACACTCCTACTAAGGTCCTGCGCACGTTCCACGACGTCCTGCACACCCCTACTGGGGTCCTGCACAGGTCCCATGCTGTCCTGCACCCATTCTACGACGTCCTGCACACCCCTACTTGGGTCCTGCACACGCTTCATGGTGTCCTGCACACTCCTACTGATGTCCTGCACACATTCTACGGCGTCCTGCACAGGTTCCATGATGTCCTGCACACTCCTACTGAGGTCCTGCATACGTTCCACGACGTCCTGCACACCCCTACTGGGGTCCTGCACAGGTTCCACGACGTCCTGCACACCCCTACTGGGGTCCTGCACAGGTTCCATGATATCCTGCACACTCGTGCTGAGGTCCTGCACACATTCTACGAAGTCCTGCACACATTCTCCGACGTCCTGCACACCCCTACTAAGGTCCTGCACACGTTCCACGACGTCCTACACACCCCTACTGGGGTCCTGCACAGGTCCCATGATGTCCTGCACACTCCTACTGAGGTCCTGCATACGTTCCACGACGTCCTGCACACCCCTACTGGGGTCCTGCACAGGTTCCATGATGTCCTGCACACCCCTACTGGAGTCCTGCACAGGTTCCATGATGTGTTGCACACCCCTACTAAGGTCCTGCGCACGTTCCACGACGTCCTGCACACCCCTACTGGGGTCCTGCACAGGTCCCATGCTGTCCTGCACCCATTCTACGACGTCCTGCACACCCCTACTTGGGTCCTGCACACGCTTCATGGTGTCCAGCACACTCCTACTGATGTCCTGCACACATTCTACGGCGTCCTGCACAGGTTCCATGATGTGTTTCACACTCCTACTAAGGTCCTGCGCACGTTCCACGACGTCCTGCACACTCCTACTGAGGTCCTGCACACATTCTACGAAGTCCTGCACACCCCTACTGGGGTCCTGCACAGGTTCCACGATGTGTTGCACACTCCTACTGAGGTCCTGCATACATTCCACGACGTCCTGCACACCCCTACTGGGGTCCTGCACAGGTTCCACGATGTGTTGCACACTCCTACTAAGGTCCTGCACACGCTCCGCGACGTCCTACACACCCCTACTGGGGTCCTGCACAGGTCCCATGATGTCCTGCACACTCCTACTGAGGTCCTGCATACGTTCCACGACGTCCTGCACACCCCTACTGGGGTCCTGCACACCCCTACTGGGGTCCTGCACAGGTTCCATGATGTCCTGCACACCCCTACTGGAGTCCTGCACAGGTTCCATGATGTGTTGCACACTCCTACTAAGGTCCTGCGCACGTTCCACGACGTCCTGCACACCCCTACTGGGGTCCTGCACAGGTCCCATGCTGACCTGCACCCATTCTACGACGTCCTGCACACCCCTACTTGGGTCCTGCACACGCTTCATGGTGTCCTGCACACTCCTACTGATGTCCTGCACACATTCTACGGCGTCCTGCACAGGTCCCATGATGTGTTGCACACTCCTACTAAGGTCCTGCGCACGTTCCACGACGTCCTGCACACTCATACTGAGGTCCTGCACACATTCTACGGCGTCCTGCACAGGTTCCATGATGTCCTGCACACTCCTACTAAGGTCCTGCGCACGTTCCACGACGTCCTGCACACTCCTACTGAGGTCCTGCACACATTCTACGAAGTCCTGCACACCCCTACTGGGGTCCTGCACAGGTTCCACGATGTGTTGCACACTCCTACTGAGGTCCTGCATACATTCCACGACGTCCTGCACACCCCTACTGGGGTCCTGCACAGGTTCCACGATGTGTTGCACACTCCTACTAAGGTCCTGCACACGCTCCACGACGTCCTACACACCCCTACTGGGGTCCTGCACAGGTCCCATGATGTCCTGCACACTCCTACTGAGGACCTGCATACGTTCCACGACGTCCTGCACACCCCTACTGGGGTCCTGCACAGGTTCCATGATGTCCTGCACACCCCTACTGGAGTCCTGCACAGGTTCCATGATGTGTTGCACACTCC
The DNA here is from genome assembly GCA_029168955.1 of Aplectana chamaeleonis. Classification (NCBI taxonomy): domain Eukaryota; kingdom Metazoa; phylum Nematoda; class Chromadorea; order Rhabditida; family Cosmocercidae; genus Aplectana; species Aplectana chamaeleonis. The sequence continues at coordinate 231,826 of JAPDOI010000900.1, forward strand.
TATCGTCAGTCACTGGATGAGGGATCGCCGCAACGCTGCTTGGCGGGAAAAATCGCGCGATCAATAGCCACTCTCCCTTCGTTTTCCCGCGCGCAATTTTTCCCGCCATGCAGCGTCGCGGCGATCCCTCATCGAGTGATGGACGATACTAAGGTCCTGCGCACGTTCCACGACGTCCTGCACACCCCTACTGGGGTCCTGCACAGGTCCCATGCTGTCCTGCACCCATTCTACGACGTCCTGCACACCCCTACTTGGGTCCTGCACACGCTTCATGATGTCCTGCACACTCCTACTGCTGTCCTGCACACATTCTACGGCGTCCTGCACAGGTTCCATGATGTGTTGCACACTCCTACTAAGGTCCTGCGCACGTTCCACGACGTCCTGCACACTCATACAGAGGTCCTGCACACATTCTACGGCGTCCTGCACAGGTTCCATGATGTCCTGCACACTCCTACTGAGGTCCTGCATACGTTCCACGACGTCCTGCACACCCCTACTGGGGTCCTGCACAGGTTCCACGACGTCCTGCACACCCCTACTGGGGTCCTGCACAGGTTCCATGATATCCTGCACATTCGTGCTGAGGTCCTGCACACATTCTACGAAGTCCTGCACACATTCTCCGACGTCCTGCACACCCCTACTAAGGTCCTGCACACGTTCCACGACGTCCTACACACCCCTACTGGGGTCCTGCACAGGTCCCATGATGTCCTGCACACTCCTACTGAGGTCCTGCATACGTTCCACGACGTCCTGCACACCCCTACTGGGGTCCTGCACAGGTTCCATGATGTCCTGCACACTCCTACTGAGGTCCTGCATACGTTCCACGACGTCCTGCACACCCCTACTGGGGTCCTGCACAGGTTCCATGATGTCCTGCACACCCCTACTGGAGTGCTGCACAGGTTCCATGATGTGTTGCACACCCTACTAAGGTCCTGCGCACGTTCCACGACGTCCTGCACACCCCTACTGCGGTCCCGCACACGTCCCATCCTCTCCTGCACCCATTCTACGCCGTCCTGCACACCCCTACTTGGCTCCTGCACACGCTTCATGGTGTCCAGCACACTCCTACTGATGTCCTGCACACATTCTACGGCGTCCTGCACAGGTTCCATGATGTGTTTCACACTCCTACTAAGGTCCTGTGCACGTTCCACGACGTCCTGCACACTCCTACTGAGGTCCTGCACACCCCTACTGGGGTCCTGCACAGGTTCCACGATGTGTTGCACACTCCTACTGAGGTCCTGCATACATTCCACGACGTCCTGCACACCCCTACTGGGGTCCTGCACAGGTTCCACGATGTGTTGCACACTCCTACTAAGGTCCTGCACACGCTCCACGACGTCCTACACACCCCTACTGGGGTCCTGCACAGGTCCCATGATGTCCTGCACACTCCTACTGAGGTCCTGCATACATTCCACGACGTCCTGCACACCCCTACTGGGGTCCTGCACAGGTTCCATGATGTCCTGCACACCCCTACTGGAGTCCTGCACAGGTTCCATGATGTGTTGCACACTCCTACTAAGGTCCTGCGCACGTTCCACGACGTCCTGCACACCCCTACTGGGGTCCTGCACAGGTCCTATGCTGTCCTGCACCCATTCTACGACGTCCTGCACACCCCTACTTGGGTCCTGCACACTCCTACTGATGTCCTGCACACATTCTACGGCGTCCTGCACAGGTTCCATGATGTGTTGCACACTCCTACTAAGGTCCTGCGCACGTTCCACGACGTCCTGCACACTCCTACTGAGGTCCTGCACACATTCTACGAAGTCCTGCACCCATTCTACGACGTCCTGCACGCCCCTACTGGGGTCCTGCACACGCTTCATGGTGTCCTGCACACTCCTACTGATGTCCTGCACACATTCCATGAAGTCCTGCTCATCTCTACTTTGGTCCTGCACATGTTCCATTCTGTCCTGTACACTTTGACTGAGGTACTGTACACATTCCATGACGTCCTGCTCATCCTTACTGGGGTCCTGCACACGTTCCATGTCCTGCACACCTCTGTTGGGATCCTACACACGTTCCACGACGTTCTGCACACCCCTACTGGTGTCCTGCACAGGTTCCATGAAATCCTGCACACTCCTAGTGGGGTCCTCCACACGTTCTGTGATGTCCTGCACACTTTCACTAAGGCCCTACACACATTCCATGACGTCGTGCTCATCCCTGAGGCCCTGCACAGGTTCCATGCTATGTTGCACACTCCTACTAAGGTCCTGCACACGTTCCACGACGTCCTGCACACCCCTACTGAGGTCCTGCACAGGTCCCATGATGTCCTGCACACCCCTACTGGGGTCCTGCACAGGTTCCGTGATGTGTTGCACACTCCTACTAAGGTTCTGCACAGGTTCCATGATGTCCTGCACACTCCTAGTGGGGTCCTGCACACGTTCCATTCTGTCCTGTGCACTTTGACTGAGGTACTGTACACATTCCATGACGTCCTGCTCATCCTTACTGGGGTCCTGCACACGTTCCATGTCCTGCACACCTCTGTTGGGATCCTGCACGTTCCACGCCGTCCTCCACACCCCTACTGGGGCCCTGCACAGGTTCCGTGATATCCTGCACACTCGTACTGAGGTCCTGCACACATTCTACGAAGTCCTGCACACATTCTCCGACGCCCTGCACACCCCTACTGGGGTCCTGCACAGGTTCCACGATGTCTTGCACACTCCTACTAAGGTCCTGCACACGTTCCACGACGTCCTACACACCCCTACTGGGGTCCTGCACAGGTCCCATGATGTCCTGCACACTCCTACTGAGGTCCTGCATACGTTCCACGACGTCCTGCACACCCCTACTGGGGTCCTGCACAGGTTCCATGATGTCCTGCACACCCCTACTGGAGTCCTGCACAGGTTCCATGTGTTGCACACTCCTACTAAGGTCCTGCGCACGTTCCACGACGTCCTGCACACCCCTATGGGGTCCTGCACAGGTCCCATGCTGTCCTGCACCCATTCTACGACGTCCTGCACACCCCTACTTGGGTCCTGCACACGCTTCATGGTGTCCTGCACACTCCTACTGATGTCCTGCACACATTCTACGGCGTCCTGCACAGGTTCCATGATGTGTTGCACACTCCTACTAAGGTCCTGCACAGGTCCCATGATGTCCTGCACACCCCTACTGGGGTCCTGCACAGGTTCCGTGATGTGTTGCACACTCCTACTAAGGTTCTGCACAGGTTCTATGATGTCCTGCACACTCCTAGTGGGATCCTACACAGGTTCCATGATGTCCTGCACACTCCTAGTGGGGTCCTGCACACGTTCTGTGATGTCGTGCACACTTTTACTAAGGCCCTACACACATTACATGACGTCCTGCTCATCCCTACTGGGGTCCTGCACACGCTTCATGATGTCCTGCACACTCCTACTGCTGTCCTGCACACATTCTACGGCGTCCTGCACAGGTTCCATGATGTGTTGCACACTCCTACTAAGGTCCTGCGCACGTTCCACGACGTCCTGCACACTCATACAGAGGTCCTGCACACATTCTACGGCGTCCTGCACAGGTTCCATGATGTCCTGCACACTCCTACTGAGGTCCTGCATACGTTCCACGACGTCCTGCACACCCCTACTGGGGTCCTGCACAGGTTCCACGACGTCCTGCACACCCCTACTGGGGTCCTGCACAGGTTCCATGATATCCTGCACATTCGTGCTGAGGTCCTGCACACATTCTACGAAGTCCTGCACACATTCTCCGACGTCCTGCACACCCCTACTAAGGTCCTGCACACGTTCCACGACGTCCTACACACCCCTACTGGGGTCCTGCACAGGTCCCATGATGTCCTGCACACTCCTACTGAGGTCCTGCATACGTTCCACGACGTCCTGCACACCCCTACTGGGGTCCTGCACAGGTTCCATGATGTCCTGCACACTCCTACTGAGGTCCTGCATACGTTCCACGACGTCCTGCACACCCCTACTGGGGTCCTGCACAGGTTCCATGATGTCCTGCACACCCCTACTGGAGTGCTGCACAGGTTCCATGATGTGTTGCACACCCCTACTAAGGTCCTGCGCACGTTCCACGACGTCCTGCACACCCCTACTGGGGTCCTGCACAGGTCCCATGCTGTCCTGCACCCATTCTACGACGTCCTGCACACCCCTACTTGGGTCCTGCACACGCTTCATGGTGTCCAGCACACTCCTACTGATGTCCTGCACACATTCTACGGCGTCCTGCACAGGTTCCATGATGTGTTTCACACTCCTACTAAGGTCCTGTGCACGTTCCACGACGTCCTGCACACTCCTACTGAGGTCCTGCACACCCCTACTGGGGTCCTGCACAGGTTCCACGATGTGTTGCACACTCCTACTGAGGTCCTGCATACATTCCACGACGTCCTGCACACCCCTACTGGGGTCCTGCACAGGTTCCACGATGTGTTGCACACTCCTACTAAGGTCCTGCACACGCTCCACGACGTCCTACACACCCCTACTGGGGTCCTGCACAGGTCCCATGATGTCCTGCACACTCCTACTGAGGTCCTGCATACATTCCACGACGTCCTGCACACCCCTACTGGGGTCCTGCACAGGTTCCATGATGTCCTGCACACCCCTACTGGAGTCCTGCACAGGTTCCATGATGTGTTGCACACTCCTACTAAGGTCCTGCGCACGTTCCACGACGTCCTGCACACCCCTACTGGGGTCCTGCACAGGTCCTATGCTGTCCTGCACCCATTCTACGACGTCCTGCACACCCCTACTTGGGTCCTGCACACTCCTACTGATGTCCTGCACATTCTACGGCGTCCTGCACAGGTTCCATGATGTGTTGCACACTCCTCCTAAGGTCCCGCGGACGTTCGACGACGTCCTGCACACTCCTACTGAGGTCCTGCACACATTCTACGAAGTCCTGCCCCCATTCTACGACGTCCTGCACGCCCCTACTGGGGTCCTGCACACGCTTCATGGTGTCCTGCACACTCCTACTGATGTCCTGCACACATTCCATGAAGTCCTGCTCATCTCTACTTTGGTCCTGCACATGTTCCATTCTGTCCTGTACACTTTGACTGAGGTACTGTACACATTCCATGACGTCCTGCTCATCCTTACTGGGGTCCTGCACACGTTCCATGTCCTGCACACCTCTGTTGGGATCCTACACACGTTCCACGACGTTCTGCACACCCCTACTGGTGTCCTGCACAGGTTCCATGAAATCCTGCACACTCCTAGTGGGGTCCTCCACACGTTCTGTGATGTCCTGCACACTTTCACTAAGGCCCTACACACATTCCATGACGTCGTGCTCATCCCTGAGGCCCTGCACAGGTTCCATGCTATGTTGCACACTCCTACTAAGGTCCTGCACACGTTCCACGACGTCCTGCACACCCCTACTGAGGTCCTGCACAGGTCCCATGATGTCCTGCACACCCCTACTGGGGTCCTGCACAGGTTCCGTGATGTGTTGCACACTCCTACTAAGGTTCTGCACAGGTTCCATGATGTCCTGCACACTCCTAGTGGGGTCCTGCACACGTTCCATTCTGTCCTGTGCACTTTGACTGAGGTACTGTACACATTCCATGACGTCCTGCTCATCCTTACTGGGGTCCTGCACACGTTCCATGTCCTGCACACCTCTGTTGGGATCCTACACACGTTCCACGACGTCCTACACACCCCTACTGGGGTCCTGCACAGGTTCCGTGATATCCTGCACACTCGTACTGAGGTCCTGCACACATTCTACGAAGTCCTGCACACATTCTCCGACGCCCTGCACACCCCTACTGGGGTCCTGCACAGGTTCCACGATGTGTTGCACACTCCTACTAAGGTCCTGCACACGTTCCACGACGTCCTACACACCCCTACTGGGGTCCTGCACAGGTCCCATGATGTCCTGCACACTCCTACTGAGGTCCTGCATACGTTCCACGACGTCCTGCACACCCCTACTGGGGTCCTGCACAGGTTCCATGATGTCCTGCACACCCCTACTGGAGTCCTGCACAGGTTCCATGTGTTGCACACTCCTACTAAGGTCCTGCGCACGTTCCACGACGTCCTGCACACCCCTATGGGGTCCTGCACAGGTCCCATGCTGTCCTGCACCCATTCTACGACGTCCTGCACACCCCTACTTGGGTCCTGCACACGCTTCATGGTGTCCTGCACACTCCTACTGATGTCCTGCACACATTCTACGGCGTCCTGCACAGGTTCCATGATGTGTTGCACACTCCTACTAAGGTCCTGCACAGGTCCCATGATGTCCTGCACACCCTACTGGGGTCCTGCACAGGTTCCGTGATGTGTTGCACACTCCTACTAAGGTTCTGCACAGGTTCTATGATGTCCTGCACACTCCTAGTGGGATCCTACACAGGTTCCATGATGTCCTGCACACTCTAGTGGGGTCCTGCACACGTTCTGTGATGTCGTGCACACTTTTACTAAGGCCCTACACACATTACATGACGTCCTGCTCATCCCTACTGGGGTCCTGCACACTCCTACTGATGTCCTGCACACATTCCATGAAGTACTGCTCATCTCTACTTTGGTCCTGCACACGTTTTGTGATGTCCCTCACACTTCTACTAAGGTACGGCACACATTCCGTGAAGCCCTGCACACCCCTACTAGGGTCCTGCACACGTTCCATTCTGTCCTGTGCACTTTGACTGAGGTACTGTACACATTCCATGACGTCCTGCTGATCCTTACCGGGGTCCTGCACACGTCTGTTGGGATCCTACACACGTTCCACGACGTCCTGCACACCCCTACTGGGGTCCTGCACAGGTTCCATGATATCCTGCACACTCGTACTGAGGTCCTGCACACATTCTACGAAGTCCTGCACACATTCTACGACGTCCTGCACACCCCTACTGGGGTCCTGCACAGGTTCCACGATGTGTTGCACACCCCTACTGGGGTCCTGCACAGGTCCCATGATGTCCTGCACACTCCTACTGAGGTCCTGCATACGTTCCACGACGTCCTGCACACCCCTACTGGGGTCCTGCACAGGTTCCATGATGTCCTGCACACTCCTACTGAGGTCCTGCATACGTTCCACGACGTCCTGCACACCCCTACTGGGGTCCTGCACAGGTTCCATGATGTCCTGCACACCCCTACTGGAGTGCTGCACAGGTTCCATGACGTGTTGCACACCCCTACTAAGGTCCTGCGCACGTTCCACGACGTCCTGCACACCCCTACTGGGGTCCTGCACAGGTCCCATGCTGTCCTGCACCCATTCTACGACGTCCTGCACACCCCTACTTGGGTCCTGCACACGCTTCATGGTGTCCTGCACACTCCTACTGATGTCCTGCACACATTCTACGGCGTCCTGCACAGGTTCCATGATGTGTTGCACACTCCTACTAAGGTCCTGCACAGGTCCCATGACGTCCTGCTCATCCCTACTGGGGTCCTGCACACGCTTCATGGTGTCCTGCACACTCCTACTGATGTCCTGCACACATTCCATGAAGTCCTGCTCATCTCTACTTTGGTCCTGCACACGTTTTGTGATGTCCCGCACACTTCTACTAAGGTACGGCACACATTCCGTGAAGCCCTGCACACCCCTACTAGGGTCCTGCACACGTTCCATTCTGTCCTGTGCACTTTGACTGAGGTACTGTACACATTCCATAACGTCCTGCTCATCCTTACTGGGGTCCTGCACACGTTCCATGTCCTGCACACCTCTGTTGGGATCCTACACGTTCCACGACGTCCTGCACACCCCTACTGGGGTCCTGCACAGGTTCCATGATATCCTGCACACTCGTACTGAGGTCCTGCACACATTCTACGAAGTCCTGCACACATTCTCCGACGTCCTGCACACCCCTACTAAGGTCCTGCACACGTTCCACGACGTCCTACACACCCCTACTGGGGTCCTGCACAGGTCCCATGATGTCCTGCACACTCCTACTGAGGTCCTGCATACGTTCCACGACGTCCTGCACACCCCTACTGGGGTCCTCCACGGGTTCCATGATGTCCTGCACACCCCTACTGGAGTCCTGCACAGGTTCCATGATGTGTTGCACACCCCTACTAAGGTCCTGCGCACGTTCCACGACGTCCTGCACACTACTGGGGTCCTGCACAGGTCCAATGCTGTCCTGCACCCATTCTACGACGTCCTGCACACCCCTACTTGGGTCCTGCACACGCTTCATGGTGTCCAGCACACTCCTACGATGTCCTGCACACATTCTACGGCGTCCTGCACAGGTTCCATGATGTGTTTCACCTCCTACTAAGGTCCTGCGCACGTTCCACGACGTCCTGCACACTCCTACTGAGGTCCTGCATACGTTCCACGACGTCCTGCACACCCCTACTGGGGTCCTGCACAGGTTCCATGATATCCTGCACACTCGTACTGAGGTCCTGCACACATTCTACGAAGTCCTGCACTCATTCTCCGACGTCCTGCACACCCCTACTAAGGTCCTGCACACGTTCCACGACGTCCTACACACCCCTACTGGGGTCCTGCACAGGTTCCATGATGTCCTGCACACTCCTACTGAGGTCCTGCATACGTTCCACGACGTCCTGCACACACCCCTACTGGGGTCCTGCACAGGTTCCATGATGTCCTGCACACTCCCTACTGGAGTGCTGCGCAGGTTCCATGATGTGTTGCACACCTACTAAGGTCCTGCACGTTCCACGACGTCCTGCACACCCCTACTGGGGTCCTGCACAGGTCCAATGCTGTCCTGCACCCATTCTACGACGTCCTGCACACCCCTACTTGGGTCCTGCACACGCTTCATGGTGTCCAGCACACTCCTACTGATGTCCTGCACACATTCTACGGCGTCCTGCACAGGTTCCATGATGTGTTTCACACCCCTACTGGGGTCCTGCACAGGTTCCACGATGTGTTGCACACTCCTACTAAGGTCCTGCACACGCTCCACGACGTCCTACACACCCCTACTGGGGTCCTGCACAGGTCCCATGATGTCCTGCACACTCCTACTGAGGTCCTGCATACGTTCCACGACGTCCTGCACACCCCTACTGGGGTCCTGCACACCCCTACTGGGGTCCTGCACAGGTTCCATGATGTCCTGCACACCCCTACTGGAGTCCTGCACAGGTTCCATGATGTGTTGTACACTCCTACTAAGGTCCTGCGCACGTTCCACGACGTCCTGCACACCCTACTGGGGTCCTGCACAGGTCCCATGCTGTCCTGCACCCATTCTACGACGTCCTGCACACCCCTACTTGGGTCCTGCACCTTCTACTGATGTCCTGCACACATTCTACGGCGTCCTGCACAGGTTCCATGATGTCCTGCACACCTACTGAAGTCCTGCACAGGTTCCATGATGTGTTGAACACCCTACTAAGGTCCTGCGCACGTTCCACGACGTCCTGCCCACCCCTACTGGGGTCCTGCACAGGTTCCATGATGTGTTGAACACCCTACTAAGGTCCTGCGCACGTTCCACGACGTCCTGCCCACCCCTACTGGGGTCCTGCACAGAGTCCCATGCTGTCCTGCACCCATTCTACGACGTCCTGCACACCCCTACTTGGGTCCTGGTCACGCTTCATGGTGTCCTGCACACTCCTACTGATGTCCTGCACACATTCTACGGCGTCCTGCACAGGTTCCATGATGTGTTTCACACTCCTACTAAGGTCCTGCGCACGTTCCACGACGTCCTGCACACTCCTACTGAGGTCCTGCACACATTCTACGAAGTCCTGCACACCCCTACTGGGGTCCTGCACAGGTTCCACGATGTGTTGCACACTCCTACTGAGGTCCTGCATACATTCCACGACGTCCTGCACACCCCTACTGGGGTCCTGCACAGGTTCCACGATGTGTTGCACACTCCTACTAAGGTCCTGCACACGCTCCACGACGTCCTACACACCCCTACTGGGGTCCTGCACAGGTCCCATGATGTCCTGCACACTCCTACTGAGGTCCTGCATACGTTCCACGACGTCCTGCACACCCCTACTGGGGTCCTGCACACCCCTACTGGGGTCCTGCACAGGTTCCATGATGTCCTGCACACCCCTACTGGAGTCCTGCACAGGTTCCATGATGTGTTGCACACTCCTACTAAGGTCCTGCGCACGTTCCACGACGTCCTGCACACCCCTACTGGGGTCCTGCACAGGTCCCATGCTGTCCTGCACCCATTCTACGACGTCCTGCACACCCCTACTTGGGTCCTGCACACGCTTCATGGTGTCCTGCACACTCTACTGATGTCCTGCCCACATTCTACGGCGTCCTGCACAGGTTCCATGATGTGTTGCCCACTCCTACTAAGGTCCTGCGCACGTTCCACGACGTCCTGCACACTCCCACTGAGGTCCTGCACACATTCTACGGCGTCCTGCACAGGTTCCATGATGTCCTGCACACCTACTAAGGTCCTGCACACGTTCCATGATGTCCTGCACACTCCTACTGTGGTCCTTCACAGGTTCCATGATGTCCTGCACACTCCCACTGATGTCCTGCACAGGTTCCATGATATCCCTGCACACTCGTGCTGAGGTCCTGCACACATTCTACGACGTCCTGCACACATTCTCCGACGTCCTGCACACCTACTAAGGTCCTGCACACGTTCTACGACGTCCTACACACTCCTACTGGGGTCCTGCACAGGTTCCATGATGTCCTGCACACTCTACTGAGGTCCTGCACACGTTCCACGACGTCCTGCACACCCCTACTGGGGTCCTGCACAGGTTCCATGATGTCCTGCACACTCCTACTGAGGTCCTGCATACGTTCCACGACGTCCTGCACACCCCTACTGGGGTCCTGCACGGGTTCCATGATGTCCTGCACACCCCCTACTGGAGTGCTGCACAGGTTCCATGATGTGTTGCACACCCTACTAAGGTCCTGCGCACGTTCCACGACGTCCTGCACACCCCTACTGGGGTCCTGCACAGGTCCCATGCTGTCCTGCACCCATTCTACGACGTCCTGCACACCTACTTGGGTCCTGCACACGCTTCATGGTGTCCAGCACACTCCTACTGATGTCCTGCACACATTCTACGGCGTCCTGCACAGGTTCCATGATGTGTTCACACTCCTACTAAGGTCCTGCGCACGTTCCACGACGTCCTGCACCTCCTACTGAGGTCCTGCACACATTCTACGAAGTCCTGCACACCCCCTACTGGGGTCCTGCACAGGTTCCACGATGTGTTGCACACTCCTACTGAGGTCCTGCATACGTTCCACGACGTCCTGCACACCCCTACTGGGGTCCTGCACAGGTTCCACGATGTGTTGCACACTCCTACTAAGGTCCTGCACACGTTCCACGACGTCCTGTATACCCCTACAGGGGTCCTGCACACGTCCCATGATGTCCTGCACACTACTACTGTGGTCCCGCACAAACTCTACTACGTCCTGTACACCCCTACAGGGGTCCTGCACACCCCTACAGGGGTCCTGCACACATCCCATGATGTCCTACACACCCTACTGGAGTCCTGCACAGGTTCCATGATGTGTTGCACACTCCTACTAAGGTCCTGCACGTTCCACGACGTCCTGCACACCCCCTACTGGGGTCCTGCACAGGTCCCATGCTGTCCTGCACCCATTCTACGACGTCCTGCACACCCCTACTTGGGTCCTGCACACGCTTCATGGTGTCCTGCACACTCCCTACTGATGTCCTGCACACATTCTACGGCGTCCTGCACAGGTTCCATGATGTGTTTGCACACTCTACTGAAGGTCCTGCGCACGTTCCACGACGTCCCTGCACACTCATACTGAGGTCCTGCACACATTCTACGGCGTCCTGCACAGGTTCCATGATGTCCTGCACACTCCTACTGAGGTCCTGCATACGTTCACGACGTCCTGCACACCCCTACTGGGGTCCTGCACGTTCCACGACGTCCTGCACACCCCTACTGGGGTCCTGCACAGGTTCCATGATATCCTGCACACTCGTGCTGAGGTCCTGCACACATTCTACGAAGTCCTGCACATTCTCCGACGTCCTGCACACCCCTACTAAGGTCCTGCACGTTCCACGACGTCCTACACACCCCTACTGGGGTCCTGCACAGGTCCCATGATGTCCTGCACACTCCTACTGAGGTCCTGCATACGTTCCACGACGTCCTGCACACCCCCTACTGGGGTCCTGCACAGGTTCCATGATGTCCTGCACACCCCTACTGGAGTCCTGCACAGGTTCCATGATGTGTTGCACACCCTACTAAGGTCCTGCGCACGTTCCACGACGTCCTGCACACCCCTACTGGGGTCCTGCACAGGTCCCATGCTGTCCTGCACCCATTCTACGACGTCCTGCACACCCCTACTTGGGTCCTGCACACGCTTCATGGTGTCCAGCACACTCCTACTGATGTCCTGCACACATTCTACGGCGTCCTGCACAGGTTCCATGATGTGTTTCACACTCCCTACTAAGGTCCTGCGCACGTTCCACGACGTCCTGCACCACTCTACTGAGGTCCTGCACACATTCTACGAAGTCCTGCACACCCCTACTGGGGTCCTGCACAGGTTTCACGATGTGTTGCACACTCCTACTGAGGTCCTGCATACATTCCACGACGTCCTGCACACCCCTACTGGGGTCCTGCACAGGTTCCACGATGTGTTGCACACTCCTACTAAGGTCCTGCACACGCTCCACGACGTCCTACACACCCTACTGGGGTCCTGCACAGGTCCCCATGATGTCCTGCACACTCCTACTGAGGTCCTGCATACGTTCCACGACGTCCTGCACACCCCTACTGGGGTCCTGCACACCTACTGGGGTCCTGCACAGGTTCCATGATGTCCTGCACACCCCTACTGGAGTCCTGCACAGGTTCCATGATGTGTTGCACACACTCCTACTAAGGTCCTGCGCACGTTCCACGACGTCCTGCACACCCCTACTGGGGTCCTGCACAGGTCCCATGCTGTCCTGCACCCATTCTACGACGTCCTGCACACCCCTACTTGGGTCCTGCACACGCTTCATGGTGTCCTGCACACTCCTACTGATGTCCTGCACACATTCTACGGCGTCCTGCACAGGTTCCATGATGTCCTGCACACTCCTACTAAGGTCCTGCGCACGTTCCACGACGTCCTGCACACTCATACTGAGGTCCTGCACACATTCTACGGCGTCCTGCACAGGTTCCATGATGTCCTGCCCACTACTACTGAGGTCCTCCCCACATTCCATGACGTCCTGCACACCCCTACTGGGGTCCTGCACACTCCTACGATGTCCTCCACACCCCTACTGGGGTCCTGCACAGGTTCCACGATGTCCTGCACACTCCTACTGAGGTTCTGCACACATTCTACGAAGTCCTGCACACCCCTACTGGGGTCCTGCACACATTCCACGATGTCCTGCACACTCCTGCTAAGGTCCTGCGCACGTTCCACGACGTCCTGCACACCCCTACTGGGGTCCTGCACAGGTTCCATGATGTCCTGCACACTCCTACTGAGGTCCTGCATACGTTCCACGACGTCCTGCACACCCCTACTGGGGTCCTGCACAGGTTCCATGATGTCCTGCACACCCCTACTGGAGTCCTGCACAGGTTCCATGATGTGTTGCACACTCCTATCGTCAGGTCACTGCGCACGTTCCACGACGTCCTGCACACCCCTACTGAGGGTCCTGCACAATGCTGTCCTGCACCCATTCTACGACGTCCTGCACACTACTTGGGTCCTGCACATTCATGGTGTCCATGCAGCTCTACTGATGTCCTGCATCAGTGATTTTACGATACGGCAGTTCCTGCGCACGTTCCACGACGTCCTGCACACCCCTACTGGGGTCCTGCACAGACGTCCTGCACATGCTGAGGTCCTGCATACATTCCACGACGTCCTGCACACCCCTACTGGGGTCCTGCACACGCTTCATGATGTCCTGCACACTCCTACTGATGTCCTGCACACATTCTACTGGCGTCCTGCACAGGTTCCATGATGTGTTACACTCTACTAAGGTCCTGCGCACGTTCGACGTCTGCACACCCCTACTGGGGGTCCTGCACAGGTCCCCCGATACTGCCTCCTGCTGACCCATTCTACGACGTCCTGCACACCCCTACTGGGGTCCTGCACAGGCTTCATGGTGTCTGCACATCCTACTGATGTCCTGCACATTCTACGGCGTCCTGCACAGGTTCCATGATGTCCTGCACACTCCTACTGAGGTCCTGCATACGTTCCACGACGTCCTGCACACCCCTACTGGGGTCCTGCACAGGTTCCACGACGTCCTGCACACCCTACTGGGGTCCTGCACAGGTTCCATGATATCCTGCACACTCGTGCTGAGTCCTGCACACATTCTACGAAGTCCTGCACACATTCTCCGACGTCCTGCACACCCCTACTAAGGTCCTGCACACGTTCCACGACGTCCTACACACCCCTACTGGGGTCCTGCACAGGTCCCATGATGTCCTGCACACTCCTACTGAGGTCCTGCATACGTTCCACGACGTCCTGCACACCCTACTGGGGTCCTGCACAGGTTCCATGATGTCCTGCACACTCCTACTGAGGTCCTGCATACGTTCCACGACGTCCTGCACACCCCTACTGGGGTCCTGCACAGGTTCCATGATGTCCTGCACACCCCTACTGGAGTCCTGCACAGGTTCCATGATGTGTTGCACACCCCTACTAAGGTCCTGCGCACGTTCCACGACGTCCTGCACACCCCTACTGGGGTCCTGCACAGGTCCCATGCTGTCCTGCACCCATTCTACGACGTCCTGCACACCCCTACTTGGGTCCTGCACACGCTTCATGGTGTCCAACACACTCCTACTGATGTCCTGCACACATTCTACGGCGTCCTGCACAGGTTCCATGATGTGTTTCACACTCCTACTAAGGTCCTGTGCACGTTCCACGACGTCCTGCACACTCCTACTGAGGTCCTGCACACCCCTACTGGGGTCCTGCACAGGTTCCACGATGTGTTGCACACTCCCTACTGAGGTCCTGCATACATTCCACGACG
This sequence comes from Aplectana chamaeleonis, assembly GCA_029168955.1. Lineage (NCBI taxonomy): Eukaryota > Metazoa > Nematoda > Chromadorea > Rhabditida > Cosmocercidae > Aplectana > Aplectana chamaeleonis. Next base: position 246,980 of record JAPDOI010000900.1, read on the forward strand.
TCCTGCACACCCCTACTGGGGTCCTGCACAGGTTCCACGATGTGTTGCACACACTCCTACTAAGGTCCTGCACACGCTCCACGACGTCCTACACACCCCTACTGGGGTCCTGCACAGGTCCCATGATGTCCTGCACACTCCTACTGAGGTCCTGCATACGTTCCACGACGTCCTGCACACCCCCTACTGGGGTCCTGCACAGGTTCCATGATGTCCTGCACACCCCTACTGGAGTCCTGCACAGGTTCCATGATGTGTTGCACACTCCTACTAAGGTCCTGCGCACGTTCCACGACGTCCTGCACACCCCTACTGGGGTCCTGCACAGGTCCCATGCTGTCCTGCACCCATTCTACGACGTCCTGCACACCCCTACTTGGGTCCTGCACACGCTTCGCTGTGTCCTGCACACTACTGATGTCCTGCACACATTCTACGGCGTCCTGCACAGGTTCCATGATGTGTTGCACACTCCTACTAAGGTCCTGCGCACGTTCCACGACGTCCTGCACACTCCTACTGAGGTCCTGCACACATTCTACGATGTCCTGCACACAGTCCATCGCCTCGACGTCCTGCACACCCCTACTGAGATCCTGCACACGTTCCATGATATCCTGCACACATTGACTGAGGTCCTGCACACATTCCATGACGTCCTACTCATCCCTACTGGGGTCCTGCACACGTTCCATGATGTGCTGCACACTTTGACTGAGGTCCTGCACACATTCCATGACGTTCTGCACACCCCTACTGGGGTCCTGCACAGGTTCCATGATGTCCTGCACACCCCTACTGGTCCTGCACAGGTTCCTGATGTCCTGCACATTGCGTTCCACGACGTCCTGCACACACCCCTACTGGGGTCCTGCACAGGTTCCATGATGTCCTGCACACCTCTACTGGGGTCCTGCACACGTTCCATGATGTCCTGCACACTTTCACTAAGGTCCTGCACACATTCCATGATGTCCTGCACATTCTGAGGCGTCCTGCACAGGTTCCATGATGTGTTGCACACTCCTACTAAGGTCCTGCGCACGTTCCACGACGTCCTGCACACCCCTACTGAGGTCCTGCACAGGTCCCATGATGTCCTGCACCATTCTACGACGTCCTGCACACCCCTACTTGGGTCCTGCACAGGTTCCATGATGTGTTGCACACTCCTACTGAGGTCTGCTGCACATTCTACGGCGTCCTGCACAGGTTCCATGATGTCCTGCACACTCCTACTGAGTCCTGCACACGTTCCACGACGTCCTGCACACCATTACTGAGGTCCTGCACATTCTACGGCGTCCTGCACAGGTTCCATGATGTCCTGCACACCCTGCACAGGTCCTGCATGATGTTCCCTGCACACTCCTACTGGGGTCCTGCACACGTTCCACGACGTCCTGCACACCCCTACTGGGGTCCTGCACAGGTTCCATGATATCCTGCACATTCGTACTGAGGTCCTGCACACATTCTACTGAAGTCCTGCACATTCTCCGACGTCCCTGCACACCCCTACTAAGGTCCTGCACACGTTCCACGACGTCCTACACACTTTACTGGGGTCCTGCACAGGTCCCATGATGTCCTGCACACTCCTACTGAGGTCCTGCACACGTTCCACGACGTCCTGCACACCCCTACTGGGGTCTGCACAGGTTCCATGATGTCCTGCACACTCCTACTGAGGTCCTGCATACGTTCCACGACGTCCTGCACACCCCTACTGGGGTCCTGCACAGGTTCCATGATGTCCTGCACACCCTACTGGAGTCCTGCACAGGTTCCATGATGTGTTGCACACTCCTACTAGGTCCTGCGCACGTTCCACGACGTCCTGCACACCCTACTGGGGTCCTGCACAGGTCCCATGCTGTCCTGCACCCATTCTACGACGTCCTGCACACCCCTACTTGGGTCCTGCACACGCTTCCATGGTGTCCTGCACACTCCTACTGATGTCCTGCACACATTCTACGGCGTCCTGCAGGTTCCATGATGTGTTGCACACTCCTACTACGGTCCTGCACACGTTCCATGATGTCCTGCACACCCCTACTGGGGTCCTGCACACGTTCCATGATGTCCTGCACACTCCTACTGGGGTCCTGCACACGTTCCATGATGTCCTGCACACTCCTACTGGGGTCCTGCACACGTTCCATGACGTCCTGCAGACCCCTACTGGGATCCTGCACAAATTCCGTGTTGTCCTGCACTTTTTTTCTAAGGTTCTGCACACATTCCATGACGTCCTGCAGACCCCTTCTGGGTTCCTGCACACGTTCCATGATGTCCTGCACACTCCTACTGCTGTCCTGCACACATTCTACGGCGTCCTGCACAGGTTCCATGATGTGTTGCACACTCCTACTAAGGTCCTGCGCACGTTCCACGACGTCCTGCACACTCATGCTGAGGTCCTGCACACATTCTACGGCGTCCTGCACAGGTTCCATGATGTCCTGCACACTCCTACTGAGGTCCTGCATACGTTCCACGACGTCCTGCACACCCCTACTGGGGTCCTGCACAGGTTCCACGACGTCCTGCACACCCCTACTGGGGTCCTGCACAGGTTCCATGATATCCTGCACATTCGTGCTGAGGTCCTGCACACATTCTACGAAGTCCTGCACACATTCTCCGACGTCCTGCACACCCCTACTAAGGTCCTGCACACGTTCCACGACGTCCTACACACCCTACTGGGGTCCTGCACAGGTCCCATGATGTCCTGCACACTCCTACTGAGGTCCTGCATACATTCCACGACGTCCTGCACACCCCTACTGGGGTCCTGCACAGGTTCCATGATGTCCTGCACACTCCTACTGAGGTCCTGCATACGTTCCACGACGTCCTGCACACCCCTACTGGGGTCCTGCACAGGTTCCATGATGTCCTGCACACCCCTACTGGAGTGCTGCACAGGTTCCATGATGTGTTGCACACCCCTACTAAGGTCCTGCGCACGTTCCACGACGTCCTGCACACACCCCTACTGGGGTCCTGCACAGGTCCCATGCTGTCCTGCACCCATTCTACGACGTCCTGCACACCCCTACTTGGGTCCTGCACACGCTTCATGGTGTCCAGCACACTCCTACTGATGTCCTGCACACATTCTACGGCGTCCTGCACAGGTTCCATGATGTGTTTCACACTCCTACTAAGGTCCTGTGCACGTTCCACGACGTCCTGCACACTCCTACTGAGGTCCTGCACACCCTACTGGGGTCCTGCACAGGTTCCACGATGTGTTGCACACTCCTACTGAGGTCCTGCATACATTCCACGACGTCCTGCACACCCCTACTGGGGTCCTGCACAGGTTCCACGATGTGTTGCACACTCCTACTAAGGTCCTGCACACGTTCCACGACGTCCTACACACCCCTACTGGGGTCCTGCACAGGATCCCATGATGTCCTGCACACTCCTACTGAGGTCCTGCATACATTCCACGACGTCCCTGCACACCCCTACTGGGGTCCTGCACAGGTTCCATGATGTCCTGCACACACCCTACTGGAGTCCTGCACAGGTTCCATGATGTGTTGCACACTCCTACTAAGGTCCTGCGCACGTTCCACGACGTCCTGCACACCCCTACTGGGGTCCTGCACAGGTCCTATGCTGTCCTGCACCCATTCTACGACGTCCTGCACACCCCTACTTCATGGTGTCCTGCACACTCCTACTGATGTCCTGCACACATTCTACGGCGTCCTGCACAGGTTCCATGATGTGTTGCACACTCCTACTAAGGTCCTGCACAACGTTCCACGACGTCCTGCACACTCCTACTGAGGTCCTGCACACATTCTACGAAGTCCTGCACCCATTCTACGACGTCCTGCACACCCCTACTGGGGTCCTGCACAGGTTCCATGGTGTCCTGCACACTCCTACTGATGTCCTGCACACATTCCACGACGTCCTGCACATCTCTACTGAGGTCCTGCACAGGATTCCATGATGTCCTGCACACTTTGACTGGGGTCCTGCACACAGGTTCCATGATGTCCTGCACATCCCTACTGGGGTCCTGCACAGGTTCCATGATGTCCTGCACACCTCTACTGAGGTCCTGCACACGTTCCCACGACGTCCTGCACACCCCTACTGGGGTCCTGCACAGGTTCCATGATGTCCTGCACACTCCTACTGGGGTCCTCCACACGTTCTGTGATGTCCTGCACACTTTCACTGGGTCCTGCACACATTCCATGACGTCCTGCACATCCTACTGGGGTCCTGCACAGGTTCCATGCTATGTTGCACACTCCTACTAAGGTCCTGCACACGTTCCACGACGTCCTGCACACCCTACTGGGGTCCTGCACAGGTCCCATGATGTCCTGCACACCCCTACTGGGGTCCTGCACAGGTTCCGTGATGTGTTGCACACTCCTCTACAGGTCCTGCACAGGTTCCATGATGTCCTGCACACTCCTACTAAGGTCCTGCATACGTTCCATTCTGTCCTGTGCACTTTGACTGAGAGTACTGCACACATTCCACTGAGGTCCTGCACAGGTTCCATGATGTACTGGGGTCCTGCACACGTTCCATGTCCTGCACACCTCTGTTGGGATCCTGCACACGTTCCACGACGTCCTGCACACCCCTACTGGGGTCCTGCACAGGTTCCATGATGTCCTGCACACTCGTACTGAGGTCCTGCACACATTCTACGAAAGTCCTGCACACATTCTCCGACGTCCTGCACACCCTACTGGGGTCCTGCACAGGTTCCACGATGTGTTGCACACTCCTACTAAGGTCCTGCACACGTTCCACGACGTCCTACACACACCCCTACTGGGGTCCTGCACAGGTCCCATGATGTCCTGCACACTCCTACTGAGGTCCTGCATACGTTCCACGACGTCCTGCACACCCCTACTGGGGTCCTGCACAGGTTCCATGATGTCCTGCACACCCCTACTGGAGTCCTGCACAGGTTCCATGATGTGTTGCACACCTCCTACTAAGGTCCTGCGCACGTTCCACGACGTCCTGCACACCCCTACTGGGGTCCTGCACAGGTCCCATGCTGTCCTGCACCCATTCTACGACGTCCTGCACACCCCTACTTGGGTCCTGCACACGCTTTCATGGTGTCCTGCACACTCCTACTGATGTCCCTGCACACATTCTACGGCGTCCTGCACAGGTTCCATGATGTGTTGCACACTCCTACTAAGGTCCTGCACAGGTCCCATGATGTCCTGCACACCCTACTGGGGTCCTGCACAGGTTCCGTGATGTGTTGCACACTCCTACTGAGGTCCTGCACAGGTTCTATGATGTCCTGCACACTCTACTGGGATCCTGCACAGGTTCCATGATGTCCTGCACACTCTGGGGTGGTCCTGCACAGGTTCTGTGATGTCCTGCACACTCCTACTGAGGTCCTGCACACATTCCACGACGTCCTGCACACCCCTACTGGGTCCTGCACACTCCTACTGATGTCCTGCACACAGGTTCCATGATGTCCTGCACACCCCTACTGGGGTCCTGCACACGTTTTGTGATGTCCTGCACACTTCTACTAAGGTCCTGCACACATTCCACGACGTCCTGCACACCCCTACTAGGGTCCTGCACACGTTCCATTCTGTCCTGTGCACTCCTACTGATGTCCTGTACACATTCTACGACGTCCTGCTGATCCTTACCGGGGTCCTGCACACGTCCTGTTGGGATCCTACACACGTTCCACGACGTCCTGCACACCCCTACTGGGGGTCCTGCACAGGTTCCATGATGTCCTGCACACTCGTACTGAGGTCCTGCACACGTTCCACGAAGTCCTGCACACATTCTACGACGTCCTGCACACCCTACTGGGGTCCTGCACAGGTTCCACGATGTGTTGCACACTCCTACTAAGGTCCTGCACACGTTCCACGACGTCCTACACACTCCTACTGGGGTCCTGCACAGGTCCCATGATGTCCTGCACACTCCTACTGAGGTCCTGCATACGTTCCACGACGTCCTGCACACCCCTACTGGGGTCCTGCACAGGTTCCATGATGTCCTGCACACCCCTACTGGAGTCCTGCACAGGTTCCATGATGTGTTGCACACTCCTACTAAGGTCCTGCGCACGTTCGACGTCCTGCACACCCCTACTGGGGTCCTGCACAGGTCCCATGCTGTCCTGCACCCATTCTACGACGTCCTGCACACCCCTACTTGGGTCCTGCACACGCTTCATGGTGTCCTGCACACTCCTACTGATGTCCTGCACACATTCTACGGCGTCCTGCACAGGTTCCATGATGTGTTGCACACTCCTACTAAGGTCCTGCGCACGTTCCACGACGTCCTGCACACTCCTACTGAGGTCCTGCACACATTCTACGAAGTCCTGCACCCATTCCACGACGTCCTGCACACCCCTACTGGGGTCCTGCACACGCTTCACGACGTCCTGCACACTCCTACTGAGGTCCTGCACGCATTCTACGACGTCCTGCACACCCCTACTGGGATCCTGCACAAGTTCCTTGATGTCCTGCACACTCCAACTGAGGTCCTGCACACATTCTACGACGTTCTGCAACCCCTACTGGGGTCCTGCACAGGTCCCATGATGTCCTGCACACCTCTGTTGGGATCCTGCACACGTTCCACGAAGTCCTGCACACCCCTAGTGTGGTCCTGCACACGTTCGATGATGTCCTGCACACTCCTACTGGGGTCCTGCACATGTTCCGTGATGTCCTGCACACTTTCACTAAGGTCCTGCACACATTCCATGGCGTCCTGCACACTCCTGCTAAGGTCCTGCACACGTTCCATGATGACCTGCACACTCCCACTGAGGTCCTGCACACATTCTACAACGTCCTGCACACCCAAACTGGGGTCCTGCACAGGTTCCTTGATGTGCTGTACACACCTACTGGGGTCCTGCACAGGTTCCATGATGTGATGTACACTCCTACTAAGGTCCTGCACACGTTCCATGATGTCCTGCACACCCCTACTGGGGTCCTGCACAGGTTCCATGATGTCCTGCACACCCGTACTGAGGTCCTGCACACGTTCCATTCTGTCCTGTGCACTTTGACTGAGGTCCTGCACACATTCCATGACGTCCTGCACATCCACTACGGGGTCCTGCACAGGTTCCATGTCCTGCACACTCCTACTGTTGGGATCCTGCACACGTTCCACGACGTCCTACACACCCCTACTGGGGTCCTGCACAGGTTCCATGATATCCTGCACACTCGTACTGAGGTCCTGCACACATTCTACTGAAGTCCTGCACACATTCTCCGACGTCCTGCACACCCCTACTGGGGTCCTGCACAGGTTCCACGATGTGTTGCACACTCCTACTAAGGTCCTGCACACGTTCCACGACGTCCTACACACCCCTACTGGGGTCCTGCACAGGTTCCATGATGTCCTGCACACTCCTACTGAGGTCCTGCATACGTTCCACGACGTCCTGCACCCTACTGGGGTCCTGCACCCAGGTTCCATGATGTCCTGCACACCCCTACTGAGGTCCTGCACAGGTTCCATGATGTGTTGGACACTCCTACTAAGGTCCTGCGCACGTTCCGCGACGTCCTGCACACCCCTACTGGGGTCCTGCACAGGTCCCATGCTGTCCTGCACCCATTCTACGACGTCCTGCACACCCCTACTTGGGTCCTGCACACGCTTCATTGTGTCCTGCACACCCCTACTGGGGTCCTGCACAGGTTCCACGATGTGTTGCACACTCCTACTAAGGTCCTGCACACGTTCCACGACGTCCTACACACCCCTACTGGGGTCCTGCACAGGTCCCATGATGTCCTGCACACTCCTACTGAGGTCCTGCATACGTTCCACGACGTCCTGCACACCCCTACAGAGGTCCTGCACAGGTTCCATGATGTCCTGCACACCCCTACTGGAGTCCTGCACAGGTTCCATGATGTGTTGCACACTCCTACTAAGGTCCTGCGCACGTTCCACGACGTCCTGCACACCCCTACTGGGGTCCTGCACAGGTCCCATGCTGTCCTGCACCCATTCTACGACGTCCTGCACACTCCTACTTGGGTCCTGCACACGCTTCATGACGTCCCTGCACACTCCTACTGATGTCCTGCACACATTCTACGCGTCCTGCACAGGTTCCATGATGTGTTGCACACTCCTACTGGGGTCCTGCACAGGTTCCATGATGTCCTGCACACCCCTACTGGGGTCCTGCACATGTTTTACGACGTCCTGCACACTCCTACTGGGGTCCTGCACAGGTTCCATGATGTCCTGCACACTCCTAATGGGGTCCTGCACAGGTTCCATGATGTCCTGCACACTCCTACTGAGGTCCTGCACACATTCTGTGATGTCCTGCACACTCCTACTAAGGCCCTGCACATTCATGACGTCCTGCACATCCCTACTGGGGTCCCTGCACACTCCTACTGATGTCCTGCACACATTCCATGAAGTCCTGCACATCTCTACTTTGGTCCTGCACACGTTCTGTGATGTGTTGCACACACTTCTACTAGGTCCTGCACACATTCCGTGAAGCCCTGCACACCCCTACTAGGGTCCTGCACAGGTTCCATTCTGTCCTGTGCACCCATTTGACTGAGGTCCTGCACATTCCATGACGTCCTGCTGATCCTACTGAGGTCCTGCACACGTCTGTTGGGGATCCTGCACACGTTCCACGATGTCCTGCACACCCCTACTGGGGTCCTGCACAGGATTCCATGATATCTGCACCTCCTACTGAGGTCCTGCACACATTCTACGACGTCCTGCACACATTCTACGACGTCCTGCACCCCTACTGGGGTCCTGCACAGGTTCCACGATGTGTTGCACACTCCTACTAAGGTCCTGCACACGCTCCACGACGTCCTACACACTCTACTGGGGTCCTGCACAGGTCCCATGATGTCCTGCACACTCCTGCTGAGGTCCTGCATACGTTCCACGACGTCCTGCACACCCCTACTGGGGTCCTGCACAGGTTCCATGATGTCCTGCACACCCTACTGGAGTCCTGCACAGGTTCCATGATGTGTTGCACACTCCTACTAAGGTCCTGCGCACGTTCCACGACGTCCTGCACACCCCTACTGGGGTCCTGCACAGGTCCACCCATGCTGTCCTGCACCCATTCTACGACGTCCTGCACACCCCTACTTGGGTCCTGCACACGCTTCATGGTGTCCTGCACCTCCTACTGATGTCCTGCACACATTCTACGGCGTCCTGCACAGGTTCCATGATGTGTTGCACACTCCTACTAAGGTCCTGCGCACGTTCCACGACGTCCTGCACACTCATACTGAGGTCCTGCACACATTCTACGGCGTCCTGCACCCATTCTACGATGTCCTGCACACTCCTACTGGGGTCCTGCACACGTTCCATGACGTCCTGCACACACTCCTACTGAGGTCCTGCACACATTCCACGACGTCCTGCACACCCCTACTGGGGTCCTGCACAGGTTCCACGATCTGTCCCTGTACACTTTGACTGAGGTCCTGCACACATTCCACGACGTCCTGCACATCCTTACTGGGGTCCTGCACAGGTTCCATGTCCTGCACACCTCTGTTGAGATCCTGCACACGTTCCACGACGTCCTGCACACCCCTACTGGTGTCCTGCACAGGTTCCATGATGTCCCTGCACACTCCTACTGAGGTCCTGCATACGTTCTGTGACGTCCTGCACACTTTCCCTGATGTCCTACACACATTCCATGGCGTCGTTGCTCATCCCTGGGGCCCTGCACAGGTTCCATGATGTGTTGCACACTCCTACTGAGGTCCTGCGCACGTTCCACGACGTCCTGCACACCCCTACTGGGGTCCTGCACAGGTCCCATGCTGTCCTGCACCCATTCTACGACGTCCTGCACACCCCTACTTGGGTCCTGCACACTCACTACTAAGGTGTCCTGCACAGGTTCTACTGATGTCCTGCACACATTCTACGGCGTCCTGCACAGGTTCCATGATGTGTTGCACACTCCTACTGAGGTCCTGCGCACGTTCCACGACGTCCTGCACACTTTGACTGAGGTCCTGCACACATTCTACGGCGTCCTGCACAGGTTCCCTGCTGATGTCCTGCACAGGATTCCTACTGAGGGTCCTGCATACGTTCCACGACGTCCTGCACTACTGGGGGTCCTGCACAGGTTCCACGACGTCCTGCACACCCCTACTGGGGTCCTGCACAGGTTCCATGATATCCTGCACACTCGTGCTGAGGTCCTGCACACATTCTACGAAGTCCTGCACTCATTCTCCGACGTCCTGCACACCCCTACTGGGGTCCTGCACAGGTCCCATGATGTCCTGCACACTCCTACTGAGGTCCTGCATACGTTCCACGACGTCCTGCACACCCCTACTGGGGTCCTGCACAGGTTCCATGATAAGTCCTGCACACTCCTACTG
>JAPDOI010000901.1:0-257150 GCA_029168955.1 Aplectana chamaeleonis
TCATTTCAAACCGCTCTTGTTCCATCGATAATGTTTACTATTCCAAGGTAAATAATCATGGCCCCAGACAATTTTACTTCAAGATTAGATTTTTCAGCGATATAGACATTATTTTAGATGGGTCAAAAAAAATAACGACCCCCTCCCAAAAATTTCAAGTTTTCCCCAAAAAATGACGACCCCCCTCGGTCCCACGGTGGTCCGCGTACCTCCGTGAGCTTGACCCTGATACAGGGAGCGGTGAAAATACGGGCGGGGCCAAACTTGCTACTCATGTAACGGCATTGTGGGTAGTTTTTGACGCTTCAAATTGCATAGGTGTTGTGTTCTGAGCCATGCGATTCTATTTCCGCAGTAATCTCAAATACTTTCACGAGCGTGTATGCTGCCTTTATGTTTAAGGCAGTGGTCGCGATGATGCGAAACCCGGCCATCCATTGGAAAGCAGATTCGGTCACGTAGGTTAAGATGGTCCGGCCACGTGTGCTGGGTAATTTCGAGTAGATTGCCGTACAGACTTTTTTTGGAGGAATCTAGCCGCAGAGTGGAAGATTGAAATAACATCCCTGGGAGAAATTGGCTCAAGCAAATCACCGAGGATCTGGAATCCATCCCATGCATGTCATTGATGCCAAGAACGTTTGCAGAAATCGCCAAGGATGGAAGCGTGTTAGTCAGCTGTCCGAACTCCGGTGGCACCCACAGCAGTATATTGGTTGACAGGTCAACCTGCTCCATCATACGTCAGTTAGGGGATGAGTGAAGTGAAGTGGTCTCGAGAAAATGTGGTTGTCAACTGTCCCTCGTTTGAACCTTCTCCGGATACAGAGTCAAAGGAAAAGCGCCATTTCGGGCTGAATATAGAGCATCAAGCGGCGGCTACCTAATGAATTGTTCAAAACAATTCCATACTAACCGATAAGGAGCGTATTCGAACGCTGTTCTCAACTATATTCGAAGGCAGTGTCCACAATGGAAACAGTCTTCAAGGTTTTGACGAAAATCGAAATGTGTAGGGCCAAAATAGCCCCTCACGGTCCTGAACTTCGATGTGAAGCGCAATAGCCGCTCACTCCTCCTGACGGTCACTGATCGAAAAAAGTTACTGAAAGATGGACTCCGAGAAGAAAACAATATTCAAATGGTTTTAATTTGTTAAATCCGTGCATCCAAGGGATTAGTTGGATCATTTGGTAATCGTATATTTGTAAGAGGTAAAAATTTCAAGGCACAGCCCAAACTCAGAGGCAAAATCTGAGATTTTCACACGAAGCAGACCCACCCCATATAACAGCTGCCGAGTGCGGGCCTTCAATTACTTGGAATAAGCGGGGGATATAGGAGGAAGCCACCCAGGGCGCCCATATCAGGAAGCCAATTTGGCTTTTACGATCTTTCGAACTCAACAGTGTCAAGATGAGCGACGAACAATGGCCCCGTTTTTCCCTATATGCTGAGCCACTCTCTTTATTCAGGTCGGCTCGCATACATCGGTTGTAAATGACGGAATTTACAAGTCTCGGACAGCTCGTCCACAATGCTTCCGCATCTCGATTTCTGAGGGGTCATAACTTCGTTTTCAGGGGGTCTTGCGCGATTCAAGACACAGTCAGAGTCGGACCGTTTTTAAGATAGACAGAGAAACATAGGAACAATTTGAAGGTTTGACTGTGCCTTTGAAGACAGCGTGCGCGCTGAAAACCAAAATTCTGTTTTTGTGTTACATCATTTAAGTGGGCCTTGAATGATGTAAGGCCATTCGCTAAGTTTACAATCTCAAATTTTAAACGAAATGAAGTTTTTTTCCAGTTGAAAACAACTTGCCGGGCTTGGGGGTTGGTTTTCGGGTCGATCATCTGTTACGTCCGTTCAACAAATAAGAAAAGGAAGTAACTGATCAACAAGTGATATGTGTAGTACGAATGAGTGGAAGTTGAAGAAATACAGCATATGATTACGTCATGTATGTCTTTTCTGTAGGTCTTTTCTCTCTTGAATATCAGATGAATGAAACATGAGCAGGATTTGATTAGGAGATAGGGAGTCAACACAGCCATTTGTAGCAATCGACTCTTTCTTTCTCGTGGGTCGATTGATTGGATGGGGTTTGAAAAAGAAAAGAAAAAGCGGAAAAGCAGTTTTCAGTAACTTTTTCGCCGTGCTTTCAACGTAGTTGTTGTGCAGGGTACTAGAGCTTCCATTGTACAGTGAAAACTCAGAAACGAATTACATCGCGAACGATGCTTTGAGGAGAGATGGGGGAGGGGGAAGAGGCGCCAATGTGGCTTCTTGCAGTGGGCTTGCCAAACAGTCTCTGTGTCTCATTTACTCGTACAATTAAGATATCGCACTTCTAAAATTCGCCCCTCTGAGGTAAATCTGTGCTCTCAGCATGGATCTTCTTTACAAATAGAGGATTTTCGGGAGGTCTCTTCCTCTTCTTCCATGGGATCCTAAGGGCCTATTCAGGAACCTGAGAAGTAGAGGACGATGCTTTGAAGGGCGGGTTCGAACGAGCTGTCGCGAAGCGCTTGTTTCTATCGCGGGTCTCCCCGGGCCGCGGGGTAAGTCCCGCCCCTTGCTCGGCGGCTGCGTCTCTGCCTGCGTAGCCGTCAGGCCCCGCCTCCGGTTCGGGCAGTAGTCTCCTCTCCGCTGCCAGCCGAGTCGGTGGCAGGCGGCGAGCTCTCTCGCCGCGCCGTGATGTCAGCGGGGCGGGTCGTTAGTCCCGACGTTGACTGAGCGCCGACACCGGCCGTCGTCCACTGGCGACGTATCGATCGCGGAGATCGGGATGTTGGGCGAGGCACACCTCGTGTATGAATACGCTACCATGTGGGATCTTCCTTATAATACGCGAGCGATCAGGTTCCAATCAGAACAGCTCATTCCGTTCCTACTAGCTCTAATATCATAACATCTTCCGGTTCTACTACGCTTTCTTGTATTTGCATTATTGCTCGTATCGTTTCTTAGCTCGAATTCTTCGCAGTGACCATCTTGCAATATGCATTACTGGATGTACCGGATAAAAGGATGAGTGAACGGGTGTACCATAGTTTGCCGGTTAACACCGAGAGTTATCGATTATTACCTATGGTTGTTGTTTGATTACTGGTGAACCAAGGATGAGTACGCGTAAAGTGAACGGTGCAACCGGGGCCAGGGAGTCCCCAATGCCAGTGTCAAGAACCAGAACCACCTTTGCAGATCGCGCTAACTCCCTAGGCAAGTCGGTCATGGGGTCATGCCCGGTTTGCCGCTAGAGAGATTGTGGAATCAATACGCCAAAGACCCTTAAATAAGTTATAGTTTCTCTCTTACTCCGCGACATGGTGCATGCGACCGTAGTAGAACAAACCCAACGAAAATACGCCACTACCACTGCCCTTGAACCGTTCAGAGTCAAAATTTTGGGCAATTTTTGTGATTTCCGTTTTTAGCGACTGTAGTACGCTGAGTTTTCACGCTGCTAAATCACACCAGGGTGCTAAGCAGACCCTCCTGGCGCAGGTGCAGAAGTCCAACGGGACTGTGGCAACCTGCCGACGGACGCATCACCAGCTGGTGCGCCGGGAGGATTTGTGATACCTGGAGGTGGCATTGACACTAGGGGCGCAACTTATATTCGCTGGACCGGCTGCTTAATAACCCCCTAGTAGGAGGACTGGAGGGGTGCCCTACGCAGCGTAGGGGCGATAGAAGGCCCTTAAGAGCGCGGAGCAGGACGCTCAGGGAGTCATTGAAAACTCAGAAGCTCCGTTTATAACTTGTAATCCGATGTCAATCTTCACGTGCATTTAGCGTAAAATCCAAAAAACTCGCGAAAAAAAACCGTCGAGATTAAGAAAAATCATAATTTTTCCCTAGTACGCTTATTTCGAGTTCCTTTTGTATGATTTCGATTCATTTCTCCAATACGCTGTACGATTTTTGTTCGTTTCCCCAATACGCTAATCATTTCCGACTGTTAACACCCTAATTTCGCTCCTAATTACTAATTATTACGCGTAGTAGTCGAATTATGCCTAATTGTCCCTCTCCAGTTCGTATTCAATCGATAATCCTGTAAGTTGTCGTCGCTGGCCGATGGTCCCTCCGATGACCTAGTTCCCACGGAAAATCGATGCGCTCGTGCGTAAACAACTCGTGCAGGCACAGCACGGGGCAATAAATACGCGACGCGTACGCACGCGGCCCGATGTCGATCCGGCACTGCATGGCGCAATCGATGCGCTCGGTGCCCGAGTGACGGGCCTCGGTGCCGCTCAGCCGAATCAATACGCGACGCGAACACGCACGCGACCAAGCAGTCACTCTCGTCCCTCACTCTGCCGTATCGATTAATCGTTAACAATATATCTTGTCTAACACTCATTCAGCAATAGCTGTACAGCATAGATCTTAGAAGGTGAGCCGTCACAACGGCGGTGAAAAGCCTCATGCAGGAGACGGTGGACAAGAATTCGCAACTGGAACATCGACGTAATAGGTGGGCAAGGACTGCGAACAGGTAAGTTGATTTCGGGTTCTGAGCTCGACAAAGTTTCCAACCCATGCTAGGCTAGAAGGTCGCATACATATCTAGTGCGCTCGCAAAACATTTCACTGCAGTGAATTCGCTATCTCTTACTACAACCAACTCATTCCGCCTAACCTGGTTACAGGATTACTTTCGGGTTGACTCTAAGAATGTATAAAATGCTCAGTACGCGAGAATAATATGAAGAATAGCTCAAAATTCGTCCCACGTTCGAATTAGGGCGTGAGATGAAGTGTTGTGTAATCGCACAAAATAGTGACACACGCTATATTACGCGCAATATTGAAAAATCCTCGTCTTCATTACGCTTCACATCACATCTTTGCTTGCGCGTGTAATACGCGATACAATTCAAAATCAACATCTGAAACCAACATTCGTATATTACGCGTAGCAAACGTTTTCGTTAGGAAAACAACTCTGTAGGCCATGAAAACCGAAACCCGTAGGGAAATCATACGCTGTTTTTGGAACATGTTTGGAGGGTAATGATTCTCACTACGCCTGCATACATTCCGAATTACTGGTTGTAATTTTTATTCTGAATTGAGGTGCACATCAGTTCTATTAAGACAACCGTACAGTGTTTTGTTTTTTCGTTTTGTGTCCCACCCAGGCTCGCTACCTACTCATTCCGAGATCATTACGCAACAGGGCTGCAGTAGATTTGTATCATCTTTCCAGTATTGATGTTCATTGAATCATAGTGAACCCTGTGCGCCAACAGCAATGACGGTAGGGGGTCAGTGGTGTTCCGAACGCGATTCGGTCAATGGTTTCCGGTCTTAGTTTGCGTTGAGGTCACACACCTCGTCGTTTCCAACATCCACTACCACGTAGGGGCTGATGAAAGCAATGCATCGCCTGGGAGATTCGTCTGCAAGAGACTTGGAGCTTGTCGGGACGCCGACACTCTAGGTCAGACTAACGGCGAATCTAATGCCCTGGTCGGTAATCGTCACTACGCTACACTGCAAAGCGACAAAGGCAAGCTTCAGAATTTTCCAACACCCGCATCACTAAGATCCGAACGACGCTACGCGCGTTTTGTAGTTAGAGAATACTTGTGAGCCACGATCCCCTCTTACATTTCGTATATTGCGCTTTAGACGAATTTTTGACACATTTGTTCTTTTTTGACTGAAAAAAAAAACGCGCTCAGAAGAAATACGCAGAAGTCATTACGCAACAAAATTCTCGACAACGCTCACGCTGAGAACGCTCTCGTCGGTACTGACCGCACAAGCGAGTGTCTCGTGTTGCAAAGCATCTGGGCATCCATGAGGATACCAGATTACGCTTCATATGACAAAAGTTAACTACGCATCCAAAGCAAGTAATTCGAAATAGATTAGCTTATAATTTTGACCTTTTTTCTCTTTAATCCGCACTTTATATTTGTGGAAATTCTTATTCAGGATCTCCGAAAAAAAATTAAAATGACTTGGATACGCTCACAAAGACTTACTCCGCCAGTTAGCAAGAAACTGCTAGCGAAATTTACAGGTTTTTTTTTGCGAGTCCGCTATTTTTTGACCTTCTGCAGAATGCGATTTCCTCGGGTTCGCGGACGCGTCAAAAACGAGTTTACTCCGCTATAGCACAGTCTCGCTGTTAGCCTTCGGGTGATATCGTCCAGCCATATCTGCTGACTACGAGGTCCAGGCTAGTTCCTCTTGAGCCTGCAGCAATGCCTCGCTTGAAGCTGATAACTCACGATGCCGTGGTTACCTTCCCGAAATCCCATCAGGAGACTTTTTATTTCGCCAATGGCCATTAGGCTATTTTCAGACTTACAGCTTTACACCGGGCTAACAAAGATGGACCACTGTATCTATCGTTGGTTATCGTGTGATCATTTTCACGCGGTAATCTACAAGCTGGTCGTTGCAAAGGTTGCAGGTAGGTTTAGTCTCTGCACGAGAGCCGCAGAACTCAGCTTACAGTGCCGTCCAGGGTCTTCCTGCCCGCCAGATTTTTGATCATATCTGGCGGAAAGGCCAGGATTTTTGTCTAGTGCGCTGTTTTGCTTGTCAAACGCTGACTTAGACCCTACAGTGAAACCTCCAACGACATCGGAGGTTGAGTTGTAGCTGTGGGTTGCCGTTGCCTCTAATGCGCACCCTTTGACTCTTGTGTAAATTGCAAAAATGTGCCCTTACTTCGCTCATTAGCCGTGCCGCTCCTAGTCGGTAATTCTTTGGCTGGAGCATGTACGACGGCTCTCGATTTGTAAAGCGTGCCTTGGTAATACGCTCCCAAAAAAAAACATTTCAAGCGCGCTACCCATGATGATTCACGATTCAGAAGCAGTTCAGCTGCTCCTCCCTCGTGATTATCAATGAGAAAGTCGTAGAGTCAGTCACCAGTTCATTACGCAAACCTTAGGCGTTCCAAGATTCTGGTGGATCACAGGGGTCAGAACGAGCAAGAGTAACTCCGCATCACGTTTGTTATTGAGGGACGCCATTCCTTTGCGGCCTGATCACCCGTTGGAAAGTCTGGTTATAATCCACTCGCATGAAAACCTAAGCCGTGCAGAAGTTCCTCATCTCGTCTCTGAATCACGCTTGCAATACGCTACTCGGTCAATTAGTAGAGCAGCTTACTCCGCTAGAACTGCATGTAGAAATCGGCTAGTCTCTGTAGCTTACCGATATGGGAAGACACCCATCACCCTTGACAAGATTTCAACCAGAGAGGATAGTTGAAAAGCGTAGAGGTGCCTCCTATGCTAACGTGCTCAACATCAATGAGCAGCCACTGGCACGAGAATGATTACGCAAGATGACTTGAACTCTCTGTGGTAAGACTACGCTCTTGAGCAAATAACGACTTAGCCCGCGAGGTCGTCTTTGTGCCTTCTCCTTTTTTCGGGGCCGGAGGGAGGACTGAAGTCCACTTCTCATGAAATACTGTTCTGTATACGACACAGAGGAAGTTGCATGTATATAAGTACGCTGATAAACATAAATTCACTGTTAGAATACGCTACACAGGCAAGGAGACTTATTACGCGACAGACAATATAATTCGCAGTTTTTATTCAATTTTTTCCTTTTGATTGTTTGTAGCCTAGATATGAAGACACGTCAGAAGCCGTCGGAGTCGCAGTCGTTCTTGAGCCTGCCACTCAACTTGATGGAACGACGAAGTGGCATAGCCATTCGGCTTCTGAAGATTATTCCGGTCGAAGACCGTGTATACAATAGACACTCATCATCCGGTACTGTAGAATTCACTTTGTTGTAGTTGATATTTTTTGCCAGCATTATAAGTATTTGTAGTCATTACGCCACTTGTCTGATTATTTTAATTTGTCATACCAGTTTTATTTATTGCGCACAGACCGATTTGAATGTTTTCATTTTTTTTTGTTCTGGTACCCATCTATTAGTCTGTGTATAGTCCTCGAGACAACTTGTTACTCTATGACTTGCTAGCTCGTTTAAAACGGGTCAATACGCCAACATGGCCACTTCTTAATGGTCTGCCCGTGTTAAGGAAAAACCCTTAACAGCGATGGCTTTGGGCATCGCCGCCCTCGAGAGCATTCTTTTGTCCCGGGAGTGTCGCAAAGCGCTTGTTTCTATCGCGGGTCTCCCCGGGCCGCGGGGTAAGTCCCGCCCCTCGCTCGGCGGCTGCGTCTCTGTCTGCGTAGCCGCCAGGCCCCGCCTTCGGTTCGGGCAGTAGTCTCCTCTCCGCTGCCAGCCGAGTCGGTGGCAGGCGGCCGCGCCGTGATGTCAGCGGGGCGGGTTGTTAGTCCCGACGTTGACTGAGCGCCGACACCGGCCGTCGTCCACTGGCGACGTATCGATCGCGGAGATCGGGATGTTGGGCGAGGCACACCTCGCGTATGAATACGCTACCATGTGGGATCTTCCTTATAATACGCGAGCGATCAGGTTCCAATCAGAACAGCTCATTCCGTTCTTACTAGCTCTAGTATCATAACATCTTCCGGTTCTACTACGCTTTCTTGTATTTGCATTATTGCTCGTATCGTTTCTTAGCTCGAATTCTTCGCAGTGACCATCTTGAAATATGCATTCCTGGATGTACCGGATAAAAGGATGAGTGAACGGGTGTACCATAGTTTGCCGGTTAACACCGAGAGTTATCGATTATTACCTATGGTTGTTGTTTGATTACTGGTGAACCAAGGATGAGTACGCGTAAAGTGAACGGTGCAACCGGGGCCAGGGAGTCCCCAATGCCAGTGTCAAGAACCAGAACCACCTTTGCAGATCGCGCTAACTCCCTAGGCAAGTCGGTCATGGGGTCATGCCCGGTTTGCCGCTAGATTGTGGGATCAATACGCCAAAGACCCTTAAATGTGTTATAGTTTCTCTCTCACTCCGCGACACGAGCTGAGCTTCGCAGCCTTCGGTAAGGTCAGCTGCGGGTCGCCTGAAGCCTTTGTAACTTTGAAGGAGCTTCTGATCAGGACGTGTTCTGTGCTGCAGATATTTTTAAACTGCGATAAAGGAAAGTGGAGGTTTTTTTCACCGTAATAGCTCAACCTTCTTCTCACATTGTTCATGTAATAAATGTCTGTCGATCGTGTAAACAGCTGATGCGCACCGCGTTTGAACTCACGAAATAAATGGAGATTGGAACAAACTAATCGCGAACCTCCACGCATGCATTTTTTTTTGCAGTGAAGTTGCCCGGTAAGCAGGGCTGGTACGCAAACAACTGAATGTGCATTGGGTAATGAAGAAAGGTAATTGATTAAAGCGATCATGCACTTTCCTCTATCGTTTTCAAAGAAATGATGTGCAACGGAATCCTCTTCCCATCACAAATAATATCTCGTTGTTCCCCTCTGCAATTTAAAGTCATTTTTGTTCCGGCATGATGTCCGTGAAATGCAGAATACTTTGATGGCCGCGAAGTTCGAACCCAGTCCGTTTTGCGTGCCTGACCGCGATGCGCATCGGGGGCAACTTGGGGTAAAAAATGAGCAGTGAACTCAGATGTCCGCAACCTTTTTATGTGACTAATTGAATCTAAACGAGTGCGTACAGATAATACAGATTGATAGGGGCAGCACATCACTGATTGTGAGGTAATCTGATGCAAGTCATGTATGGTTCTGTGCACATGGGCGGAGTGTAATGGACAGGCGGAGCTCTAATTTCCGGATTAAGCGATTACGAAACCGTGGCTGTGATTCTGAAGGATCTGCAAAGAAAATGTGCCATTTGATCTCACAATAAGCGACAGGCCGGAGGTTGTAGTCTAAACCTCTGCCTCGGATGGCGCCGACACTCAATGTTTTTAACCATTAATCTTCGCCGTCGGGCGGATAGTAGCAGCCACAACACTCTGAAACCTTTCTTTGCAATCGCCCGTTTAAGGTGAATGCTACTAAACACTCTGGAGCGGCATGCACGTACTCGAGTGTTATGGGAAGATTGGGGCAGGGTTTGGAGCCTTCTTTTTTGGCAGGAATGGCAGCATCAAGCTCCTAACAAAATCTAAAGTTGATGGTATAACATTATGGATTATTTCCGACCTAAAATGTCGATTTTCGTGATCAATGCATAAAATGTGGTAATGACTGGGTATTACTGATGGTTTGGGTCGCTACGCTTGAGAATTGTACTCGACCCACATTATTGGTCGGCACCGATATTGTTCCCACCGATCTGTCAGAGGTTAGCCTGTTTAGAAGAAAAACCACTGAGCGCAAATAACGTCGAAGAAGTTAGCTCTAGGAAAAATAAATGAAACTCTTTAAAGGTGAAGCCAGCTTCCTCACTGGGACCTTTTGTTTTTTTTTCTTTTCAAAACTAGAAGCTCATTGGTGATCGAAGGACAGGTGAAGAAAATCCTGAGGAAATCTGTCAGAAGCACTACTACACAGCATCTCTAAAAATGTTGAACTCCGCCTTTTTCATTGAAAACCGTCTCTGAATGAGAAATTCAGGTCATTAAATAAGCTGATTATCACGAAGAGTAATCCTGGCAAATGAAGGCTGATAGGGTAGACTGCCTGACTACATTCAAAAGCCGACGCCGGTCATGCTCCTTCACCTAAAAAAGATTATGGTCTGAAAATGTGCGGCCGTATTCAAGAAAATGTGGGTGCTCCCGGAGAAGGTTTTCAGAGCCAATGGATGGATGCTTCGTGAGGACCCAAAACTGTTGAAAGAAAACGTAAGAAATAAGGAGAACCAGGAAGATTGAAAAACAACCCACATTATAAGCTGATGAGGGAGGGTCGCGGAAACTCGTACGAGTTCGATGCGCTGCGTACCCGCAGCGCAAATTCGCAATCTTCTTTTTCTTCGTAGCGTCTGTCCCACGAGTTCGCGGGGTCCGCTTGTTTGCACTCTGCTCGCCATTTGTTCCTGTCAGCGGTGTCCCTCATCGTGGGTTGCGCTGCAACCACGTCCGTTTTCACTCGGTCAAGTCATCGGGTTTTCGGTCCTCCGCGAGGTCTGGTCCCTGCAACTTCCAAGATGAGTGCGATTTTAGCTACTGTGTCGTTGGCCATCCTTTGAGCATGGCCAAACCACCTGAGGCAAGTGAGAGAATCTTCAGGTTTGTGTTGGTTGAATTTTCGAAATCCTTCATTTAGGGTCTTGGGTTTTCCCAACAACTCTCAGGTAGTTCTCGAGCGTGTTAAATGAAGGCTTTCGAAAATTCAACTAACACAAACCTTGAGATTCTCTCATCTGATTAAATTTGTGAAAAAAGTATACAGTTTTCTCTTCCACTAAATACTGCTCAAGGTTTAGCCGCACTTCGCCGCAAGCGACGCTTTTGAAAAGACGGTTGCAAAAACTATTTTCCTAAAAGACAAAGCGATTTTAGGAAACTTCGACCTACAGGTCACATAATCAGGTAGCGTCTTGATCTGTAAATATGATAGCGTTCTCAGAACTCAAAACAGTCGTCATTAAAAAAATATATGCGCCGACACTTTTTGGCAAACTTGCCAGGTGGTCCCCGTTTTTACAAAACTTAGCGCGGGTATTGTATCTTCCTGTCACACGTTACGCCAGTTTTCGCTCTCCACTCTGTCTACGCCGCATTGACGCGCCGATGGGCATCCAGTAGCACGTCGCCGGCAGATCTGATCCTCAAACCGAGGTGTTTCAAACTGTCCACCTTCTTAAAGTTGGTGCCATTAATGCAGATGGATTCTCCTCGAATCTCGGTTCGCACTCTATGTGTTCGGTTTTGACGTCATTTAGACGTAGCCCATAGCGCTGCAGGCGGTCATTCCATAGTTTTACTCCAACTTGCAGCTCCTTTCGCGACTCGGCAGCTAGCATCACGTCGTCAGCGTATAGTCCATGGATGTGGTTTCTGCAGTTTTGAGTGATTTTATCCATGCATAGGATGAACAGCAGCTGTGATAGGGCTGATCCTTGGTGGAACCCAACTCGGATAGGGAAGGGGCTACTGGCTCCTGGTGAGCACCTCACAACACTGCTCGGATTAGCGTACAGAAACCTCACCCAGCGCCCGCACTCTTCTGGCACTCCATGTGACTTCAAAGATATGGATGTAAGATCGCGAGGAACGCGATCAAAAGCTTTTTCGAGGTCGAGAAACGCGATATGAATGTTACTGCTCCTCTCCCGGGTTTTCTCTATCAACAGCCTGACTGCATAAATGGCGTTGACGGTCCCAGAGTCCTTGACAAACCCACATTGATTTGCTGTCATTATCACGATATCCCTAAGTCAAATTTCCAGGATCAGCTCGAAAATCTTTTTGGTGCGGCATTGCAAGCGGATCGGCCTATTCGAGAGCATATAGCAACATCTCCTTTACCCTTCCAGATCGGTATCGTTACACTTGTTTGCCAGATATTAGGGGTACTGCCTTCAGCGATTATCCCATTGAACAGTTTGGCACGCCATTCAGAACAACGCTTGCCTAACAACTTCCACACCTCAGCAGGCTAATCATCCAGGTCAGTTGCTTAGTTCAGCTTTATTTTAGTTGCTGCTTTACTGAATTCATCTGCTGTAATACGAAGGGCAGGATCTTGCACACAGCTCACAGACTGGATATGCAAATGTGGAAACTCCTCATTCGAGACGACGTTGAAATGTTCTCGCCATCTTTCTAGCACTTCACTCGGGCGTTTAAGAATGCTACCGTTGGCAGCGTTGACGGTATTGATGTGCTCTACGTCCAATGTCGAGCGACCGCGTGCCTTAGCTAAGCGATATATACATTGCTCTCCCTCCAGGGTGTCCAGCTTGTCGTAGAGATCCTTGTAGTGATAAGGCTTTGCCATAGAAACAGTCTTTTTTCGCGCTTCGTTTGGCTACTAAGTAGACAGCACGATCCTGGTCAATCCGAGTTCTCATCCACAGCTTAAATTTCCATTTCTTCTCCCGAATTTTTGCTTGGACATCCTCAGACCACAACCAAGTGGCTTTATCGACCTCAGCCTTTCCGGGAGTCGTGCTCCCTAGGATGCTGACAGCTGAAGTCTTCACGGCATTCGACATTCCGCTCCAATCTTATTTATTGGCTAAGCCATCGTAGCTTGTCAGACAAGACAGCCGCAGGGTTACGGGACTGCGTTCGTATTACTTCAACTTTTACCACTTGTTGCGATTTATGTCAGCTGTGTGCCTGACGTTACTGGGTCGGTTCTTCTTAATGTCTATGAGGAGAAGGTGATGCTGAGTAACATTTTGATCGGTAGGTATGAACTTGGCGCCAATTAGAATTTTGCGGCCTGTCCGGCGTAGCATCCAGTAATCAGTCTATGTTTTTCGGCTACCGCTACAGTAAGTGATGAGGTATGAACTTTGTTTTCGGAACTGTGTATATGCAATAATCAAATCGGCTGCTGCTGCGTACTCCAAGATTCCCAAGCCCTCTTCTCTGTGGACAACGAATACATGCTCTCCGTGCTTTTCCTCGAATCCGTCTCACTCACAGTACACATGTACATTCAGGTCATCTCCAAGTTCGCAATGACGTACACTAAATTTGACCCAGAACCAGAGGATATCGATGGCTAAACTGTGATCGACCACCAAATCGTATTTTCATATATTTCACTAAATTTTGCAGCTTCTCATGAGTTACTTCTGGTTATTTCGCGATTTTCTCAAATATTTCAGAACATTTTTATTTACTGGGAAATGCTACACGTTGGATTTTGGCTGAAGTCACACATTTTATCCCTTGGAAGTATGGCGATGACAATTGTAACTCTGATCAGAAACTCAATTTTTGAGGAATT
Organism: Aplectana chamaeleonis; assembly: GCA_029168955.1. NCBI lineage: Eukaryota > Metazoa > Nematoda > Chromadorea > Rhabditida > Cosmocercidae > Aplectana > Aplectana chamaeleonis. Next base: position 13,770 of record JAPDOI010000901.1, read on the forward strand.
CCTATTGAGTTCTCGGAGCGTTTTGCCTACGTGATTTGCTAGATACATTGAGGGAACTGTAGCGGAATGTCATGTCTGTGTGAGGTGTGATGCGCTATGAAGCTCAGAAAAAATTAATTGTCGCGGACGTTTCCCGATGCTTGTTCGCAATTTCCAGGAAAAACGAATTAGGTTCTTTGCTAGCCTGGACTTTTTCGCTTTTTTTTGCAAGGTTTGGCTGCAGAAATCTTCTCAAGGCTCCACTTTTCACTCACGAATACACGTTGCATTTAGTCTTCCTCAACGAAGAGAAAAGCATTGTGATTAAAGGCAGCATACACGCTCGTTAACGTGGTTGAGATAACTACGAAAATATAATGGTATGGCCCAGATTACAACGCCTACGAATTTTGAAGTGTCAAAAACGACTCACAATGCCGCTACATGAGTTAGAAGTTGGCCACTCCCGGTTTTTCACGCCCCCTGTATTTGCCCTTTTCCTGCAACGCAAGGTTGCTGGGCCATATTCACCGTCGGCACTGTTGGTAGATTGCCTAACAAGTGAACCACACACGTCACTTACGGAGAAGACGGCCCAGCAACCCTGCGTTGGAGGAAAATGGCAAATTGAGAGGGCGTGAAAATACAGGGCGGGGCCAACTTCTAACTCATGTAGCTGCGCTGTGGGTAATTTTTGACACTTCAAAATGCGTAGGCATTATGGTGTAAGCCATACGGCTCGATCCACTTTGTTATCCCAACCACGTTTACGAGCATGTATGCTGCCTTTAAACCTGGCGGACAAGGAGCATTTGGAACGAATAGACAAATGGGGCAGCCTACCCCAACCGTCAGAATTTTGAAGGAGCAAGTTACATGGTTATCGGCAACTCTCAACAGCATTGGTCAGGTCGGTATTGAAGTCGTTGCGAACAGGATGAACTCAGAAGAAGATCGTGGTGTCTTGGTCCCCCATCTACTGCCATTCGTACATGCGCAACGACGTCATCGACTCCTTCACGCACAGGACAATGTCACAAACCAGATGAGCCGGTCTTTGAAGTAGTTCTTGACTACATGCCATGCCCGTCTATCAGCCCCGATCTGAATCCCATTGGAAACCTGAGGGTTTCATTGTGCGTAAGATATAAAACGACTGAAAGCCGTGCGACAGCGTCAGTGTTCTGAAGCAGGTCATGACTTTGACAAAAACGTTCTCAAAAGCAGTGGTCACAATAAAAACGTTATCAAAAAAAAATTGAAAAATCACTTTTTATGGAAAGCGGCTGAAAAGCTATGAGGGTAGCGTGGTGAGAAAGGGGCGAAAATTGAAGTTTCTCGGGCCCGAAGATGCCAGTTCGTGCACATGTGCACAGCGCCGCCTGAAAAGGTCGCAGTCTCTTGCCGAGCAGTTAAAAATCATCGCCACTCACAGGAAGAAATGAATGCAAATTCACCTAATAAAGACAGTTGAACTACGAATCCAAGCACTTCAGTCAAGGTTTTTGACTAGATGAGTTCATAAATATTCGTACAGGTCAGTCCGAAGATTAGTTTTAATTGATTGGAATTCGAATTCAAGCCAGCTGACGTTGTTAATATTAGAGATCATCTATGACGATGATGTGGAGTGGGCTCGTCCACCATCAAATAACAAGAAAGTTCAGGCTTGAAAAAACAGCGGTTTTCTAGCGATTTTTTCGCGTAGTTCCTACTACTCTGAACACAGAAAAGGGTTTAGAGAGGGAAAGAAGGCGAGCATATTTGATCGCGACCACTGCCTTTAGGCGGTCCAGCGACAGCCTGCCAGACAGGCTGTTTGAACCCATCACACGTAAAGGAGCTGCCACTTCGTAATGAGAAAATTTTGTCCATGGTTGTGTGCTATTGACCTTTAATTTCTTCTAGCAATGATCAAGATTGTGACAGACCTCTTTGTTAAGGTCGTTTCGCGAGTTTTGCCGTCTTCAAAGCCTGGAGAAACCGAAATCATTTCCGAAAAACCGCCATATCAACGTAAGCCACTGCGTGTCAAACGCTGAAATTCCCCGGTACGGTAGCGGGCAATCGCGTCAGGACCAACTCCGCATACAAATGCATGACCCGCGCAGAATTGTGCGATTGTAGCGCGCTGGTGTCAAATTGATAATACTTGGCACGTCATCGATTGCAAAGCTGGATGAAAAGTCATTGTTAGTTAGTGAAGGTGATGCTAAGAATTTGGACTGTTGCGATTACATCGTTGTTTTTGGAATGGACAACCTGTTTTGAACCCTTATTCACAATCTGTAGTTATCAAAATTGATGTGCTGCCGAGCATTCCAGTACAGATGCTTCAAGTTTTTCTGGATGTCGCACTCATCTCTACCAAACGCCAGCTGGAAGCAAAAATATTCTGCAATAAGTATTTTTGCTCACGTCGCAAATTTCAATGAGTTCATAGCTTCGACCATCCACAGAAGTGGAATTTTTTCTTCTTTTCATTGATGATGAGAATAGGCACTTCGTTTTTATCTTTCAGAATCATGTACCAAGTACTCAGAAAAATGAAAACAAGTTACTTGTAATATTAATGTAAGTTACTTGAATGTCTAAAGTAACTTACATTTATATTACATGTAACATACATTTATATTACATGTAACTTACATTTATATTACATGTAACATACATTTATATTACATGTAAGTTACACTTATGTTACCTGTAACTTACATTTGAATTTTCACTATGGGTGGCCATCACATAACGCAGACGACACGGGACGCAGAGGGCGCGTCCCAGGCCACACACTACGCCAAAAAAAATGCTGTGCAGGTCCGCCCCTGCAGGTTTGGGTCAAGTACCTCAAACTTGGGTAATTGAACCAACAGCAACGCCAGTCGTATGGCTGACCCCGCGAGTGTGTCGTACATCAGCCTTGGAAATATGGTTTCCGTTTTTGATTTAGTCTGACGTATGGACCAAGCGGCTGGCAGTGTGGTGTTGGCGGCCTCAGTGGAGAATGGGTTTTAATCGCGCCGAGAGATCTGCCGTCGCAGCCCCGTCCATTCATCAGACTAAAATTATCACGCGAACTCCATATTATTGGCCGATTTAAGTTACTTGCGACTTATATTGTGCCATTTAAGTTACATGTAACACATCTGAGGCACACTGCACACAGTATCATCTCAGAAATTAAAAATAATTTACTTGTGACATATCTAAGCTGATGTTAGTTACTTGCGACTTATCTCAAGTCATTTAAGCTACATGTAACATATCGGAGGCGCAGCGCCCGCAGTATCCCACCGATATGTTACATGTAACTTAAATGACCTGAGATAAGTCGCAAGTAACTTACATTGGCTCAGATATGTTACAAGTAACTTGTTTTCGGCCTTTTTTGTTATAAGTAACTTGTTTTCATTTTTCTGAGTAGGTGTCGTCGCTTCCAGCTCCCAATACCGGGCTCGCTGTCGTGATCTCCTCGAGAATGTTGAGACCTTGGTCAAGCAGGAACATTAGGAGTGGAAATCTGCTTGCACTATCAATGTAGAACATTGCGGTTTGGACAAACACATTATAAAAACCACTTTTGATTCCGCAACACTAACCCGCAGGAAGCTCGTTGGCAACTAAATCTCCCACAACACCGAAAAACGCATGAGTGTTTGTAAACGGATCACTTATTCCAGCAAGTTTGGACTGGGACACGCTGCGATCTTGGCGGAACACCATTTGTTACTGAAGGGTCATGGAAATAGAATAAAACCCAGTCGCAATGTTGGATTTGCGCAAGCGCGCCCCAATCACATAATTCTTCGCGCGTCATGTATTGTATGCGGAGTTGGTCCCGACGCGATTGTCCGCTACCGCACCGGGGAATTTAAGCGTTCGACACGCAGTGGCTTACCATATCAACCCATTTCATCTTACAGGCTAACATTCTCACGGAAGTGAGCACACGACATGATGTCATAGCAAACACCACGTTTCCAAATGTTTGATAAATGTTAACGTTTGTTAAGTGTTCGGATGCTTATGTGGCGTGCAAAAACTAATTTTATTTCACTTTCGAGGGCGTGTTGGACAAGTTGTGGTCACTCAGAATGCTTCATTGTTTTAGACGTATCAGAGAGCCTAGAAACTCGTTTCCATGTCTGAACTGTCCGCTCATTTTCCATCAGTGCTTGAGCGGTAAAAATTGAAAAAATTGAGCTGAGTTTGATACATTGAGGTACTAAGGTAGACGTACACTAACCAATTGCATTTACCCTGAAATCGATCAAGAAAAGCGGGGCTGGTAGTTACCCGATAGAAGCCGCGAGTTTAATGAGACATGAAGCCGTCCGCAAGTCGCAGCCAAACGACTCTGAGGCCAGGAGTTAAACGCCAGTCGATCAATAACTGTTCAAACTACTAAAACAGGTGCAAAGCTGAAATTGAGAAATATGCAGCAGTCGTCTGAAAATGAGCAGGACTTCGTGGAAGCCGCACAGGACAGCAAAGAGAGTTAAAAGATTACTCTGGAAGTATGCGGGAAACCATAAAGGGTGTGCTTGATTATTCTGAAAAAGGGCGTGACGCAAGAGAGTGTGCAGAATTATTCCACTAATATGCAGGACACCATAGAGAGTACGCGTACGCAGGAGAAATTTGGGAGTTTCCAGGACATATCAAAGGGGTGAAGTACATAATAGAGGATGCCCAGGAAGAAGGTGCAGTATGTCATTAGGAGTGTGCGAGACGTCGTGGGGTGCGTGCCGGACTCTAATGGGAGTGCGCAGAACGTCATAGACTACCCATGGAGTCCTGCACACATCCTGTGCACATGCATGTTCCCACTAGGGTCCTGCACACATCCTGCACACTCAGTCTCTGTGGCGTCCTACACACCTTCTCAGCGCTCCTGCACACTTTCTATGATGTCGCGCACACTCGCAGAATACTCCCGTACACTCTCTATGATGCCATGCATACTTCCACAGTATCGTTGGTGTCTCACAGAGAGATAGCCGCGCTCAGCAGTTGGGCGCGAAAACGTTCGATCAATAGCCACTCTCCCTTCGTTTTCCCGCGCGCAATTTTACCCGCCAAACAGTGTCGCGGCGATCCCTCATCCAGTGATTGACGATACTCCTGAGTCGACATACATCATTGAGTGCTCGCGTACACTTCAGTCGAAAACGCGCACATTTAGAGGGCGTGTTTGAAAAATTCATTCACGATTGCAAGCTCGCTGATCTCAGTTTTCTGTAACAGTATTCGTTTGCTCTTAAAAACACATGAATGTAAAATCTCATCCGTGAGTTTCTGCACTGAATGTGCGGTTGTTTTGACTTTAAGAAAAAATGTCTCTCGGCCAAAAACGGAGTGTATCTACATTTGACCACGGATGCAAACTCTCACACTTAACGCTACAAAATACGCCTCATTCTGGTTTTCTGTAACAGTATTCCTTTGCTCTTAAGCACACATGAATGTATAATCTCATTCGTGAGTTTCTGCACCGAATGTGCGGTTGTTTTGACTCGAAGAAAATTTTCTCTCGGTGGGTTTCTGATTTCCGGTAACGGTTTCTACGAAATACCATGTTTCTGCGGCACTATCTGTGTATAAGAAACGCCATGTGATTTCTCAGCTCGGCGTAGCTTAAGTATCTTTATGACTTCAGCAGAGAGCGCCAATCTGATGAACGGTTCCATTCAATCATGTGCTCTCACACTAATTGAGCACAAGTCTGGTATAACACAACATGTCCATAAATACTCGCTAGTCTGAAGTTTTTTTTGCCATGAATTGACTTGATTTATTCATGAGGAATACTTATGTGTAAAAAAAGGGAACAACAAAGTTGACATGATCGTATACAATTCCGCTCGTAGGATTTGGTCAGAAGGCGAGCGAGGTCGGGTTTTCGCGTCTTTTTCGTCTTTTTTGTATAACTCGCTTCAAAGTCAAATTTGAGCGAAACTAGGGAGATATTCGTGATCCTCTCGTTGAGGGCTACCCAATGGTTTAGCTTTTGTGGTGATTACGTTGAGAACTACAGAAGTTTCGCAATCACCCAGGTTTGTGATTACGGTACCGTGATGGATGGTGCGCTACCGTCTCCGCCTGCGTTTCCCTGTGTCTACCGTATATAGAGAGCTGGTTGATTGCGAAATTTCCATGGTTCTCAACGGAATCCTTACAATAGCTACACCATCGGATAGCCCTCCACGCCTGGATTATGAATATCTCCCTAGTTTCGCTCAAGTTTGACTTTTTAGCGAGTTATACAAAAAAGACGAAAAAGACGCGAAAATCCGACCTCGCTTGATTTCTGACCAAATCCTATGAGCGGTATTGTACTTGTAAATTTTTCGAAAGATTCTTCGAAAATTTGAACGAATTTTTTTCAAATTTTGTTCGATCGAAATTTCGTCGAACGATTTTTTTCAAACAAAATTCTTTCAATTTTCGTTCGTTTGAGATCTGATTTTCCGAAATTCTTCGAAAACTCGTTGGATTTTGAAATCGCTCCTCGAACCCTAGGTTACGCTGTTTCGTTCTTTCTCGGGCCGAGTGGTCGTGGGCATGAGCGAACAACTCACCTGCTCGAACAAGTTGTGCTTGGAAACGGGGAATACAAAGTCTTCCTTGCTCCAATGAGTGCGGGCGGAACAAGCTGCGGAGCCATCGGTCAAGACAGAATATAACACTGATTATAACACTGAAGATTAACAAATATAACACTTATTTAACATTTGAACGAGTTTGGAAAAAAAAACGGAATTTTGAAAAGATCGGATTTTCGAGGTTTTGAAATGCGTAAGTTCAAAATTTTTTCGAACGGACCTTTTTCGTTCGTTCGAAAATATTTCGAACGGAATTTTTTTCTTTTCGGTTTTCGTTCGTTCAAATTTTTTTCAAACGAATTTTTTTCACTTTCCGTTCGATTTATATGTTTTCGAACATTTTTTTTTCATTTTCCGTTCTTTCGATAATGTTTCGAATAAAAAATTTTCAAATTTCGTTCGTTAAACACTTTTTCAAATTTGTACAACTATATATCATAGCCTTAAAAACCTGCACAAACATGAGAATATCGTTCATGACTGGATGGGCTGGGGAATCCGCGACGCTGCTAGGCGGGGAAATTGCACGCTGGAAAACGGAGAATGGCTATTGATCGAATGATTTAGCGCCGGTTACTGAGCGCGGCTCCTTTGAAACTCTGCATGTAATGAATTTCTCGGAAGCTTAGGGCAAACGCGCTCCAGCGAATGCGCGAACGAAGCAGAATCCCGCCGCGTGCATAGCGTTCCAGCGTCGTATTCGGCTTCTGCTCCTCCTTTGATGTGTGCTGCGCTAACAACCTGATTGAAGGCACTGCTCACAATAGACTTCATTCTTTAGTTTTCAAAAAAAATCCTCTCTGGCTATTGAAGTAGGGCTGAGCGCACTCATTAGGACGAGAGCCGTACAGAATGGTGTTGCAGTGATTGTCTTGCGCTCCTGCGAATCCTGTTTGCTATCATCGGCACCGACACGGCTCCATCATCACCTCTTTGCGATCTAGATTTTTACGGACCGCGCAAGCTCGATATACCTGAAGCTCACAAAATGCGAGACATCACCGCTCACACCCAACGTTTTGAACGCAAATTCGCCGCCAAGTTATTGAAGCCGTAGTATGCCGTATACTTTCCCTCCTTTCCCTTTCATGTCTCGGAAATCATCATTTATCATTACAACTATTCGTATGGCTCTTATTGTACCCTTTTTAGTCTTATTTATGTGTGTTTGTGTGTATATTTATGTGTATATGACGTTTGCCTTAAGTGACGTAATAAACAAAGCGAAACAAATCATTGCCAAGGTTCGAGCTGCGATCATCAGAAGCGGTTTTTCATTAAAATAGACAATATATTCGTGACATGATTTTGACACTTACATAGAAACTTAGCCAAAGTGGCAGGTGAAGTGTACATTACCAGAGAGCCCATTCTGCATATAAAATTCAAATGTGACAATCAGAGCTGCCTGCTATAGCTCTGAACGGACTAGTAGATGTCTTCCGCTGATTTATTTAATTGGTTGAGTGTCTACATACCATTTAGCAAGCTACAGTGTAGTGTATATATCAAGTTAGACAGTAGTAGCTGTCAATTCACTCTTTGTGAGTCAAGTCTTCTTCTTCAATGGTTCATCCCTTCAGAAACTGGGGCACCTCTAAAGACCTTGCATCCCTGTAATCGTCTGCACCGTAGGTCTCAGATTTTATTCCAATTTACTGTCTAGAAAGACCTAAGTTTTTTTTAAAATAAAAACAGGGCACTCAAAATCATTATTTGTTCTCTACCTACACCTTCACGACACCCATTTTACGACAAAACACTCAATTTATTCAGAAGTTAATCTGTTGTCGATAAGTCTGCAGACGAGAATGAAATGGCTCCTATAAATAATGCCATTCCACTGGCGATGAGAAACGTTTGGTACGAACTTCCAGCTGGCGAAAAACAAATGTGACAGAGCATCTGCTGACAAAATATACGATATTTTTACGAGCTAAAACAGTTCTTAATAACATCAGTCGTTTAAATTAGTGAAAAAATCTCATTTTGGACATACATGCATAATATAGGCTGTTATAGGAATGAACAAACAGAGGTTTTTCACCTTGTTGAATTCATTTATGAACAGTATTGATAGCCAAATAAAACATGATTTTGGAAACCTTGATTTTCGGGGGTGTCCCTATACTTTCTGAACGCACTGAATAGCACACCTAGCTCAGTTGCGGACGTTTACGATCCGAAGTAGTCTAGCGCTTCAAGCCTACTCAGCGTTTTAAGCAACATATACTAGGTCTGTGGCTTGTTTCCGCAAGAAAAAGCATTTAAATCTGAACCGCGAAAAAATCGGACCTAACCATATAAGGTATTCCACGGGATTAACGAAACTCTTGCTCCTCTTTCTACAGGTATTACTACTTTCTACTAATTTGCAAGCACAATCAATCAATCCTGCTCATTATAAAATATTTTACGCGAGAAACAATATTTACAATTCAATTATTAAGTTTTTGCACTCATTCGTATTCACCTTGACAATCTCTGAGAGGAAATAACATTATGAATGCGGACGTAGTGAGGAACGTCCTCAGTGCATCTACCCGGTAGCGTCATAAGACTTGTAAACATCTCGAGTTCTTTAGCTTTTCTTTGCGGGCAGTTGCTTACTGAGGATTTCTTTTAAAAAGGACTGTAGCTTGGCTGATAGAAAAAATCATGGTGATTAAAAACACATACAACATCCTAGAACCTCCATCTATTCATATCACATGAATCATGCACAAATTAGGAAAAAAACATAAACCATACATCAATGAGATCACAAGAAGAGAGCCTTGGTGATGTTGCATCGTTCCATGCATTGCAGTTGTGCCATGCGATCAGGCAGTAAGAGATCGCATTCGAATGAACAGCCTACTGCTATCTGAAATCGATTCCATCATCACGACAACTCAACTGTTACCAACATAATATCTGTTCCCCATGTAAAAGTTTCCCTACCTACAGGCTATGAAACGGCAAAAGTCGTCTCGTTCCTACGCGTTCTGAGGCGGAGCGGAGGTTAGAGACAGTGAGAGAGCGTAGGGCAGACGGAGGCCGAGGCATCGCGCGCGCCGCTCGCGCCTCGAGGGTACGTATCGTCCCCTCATCCAGTCAAGGACCCCACTAAGCTATAGCGTGCGGAAACACAGTGCGTTTCAAAACTCTAGTTGTATCATATTTACCCGAAATTCTCAAACTCACATTTAGTATGGAGAACCTAGTTCAATATTCTACCTCCGTACACGTACTCTGCCATATTGAGATTTTTCCTCCTAGTTTTTATTATAAATATTTTCGGAGCTTTTGATTTTACACTGTTCCAAATCTATGAAAGCGCTAATGAATTAGTTGTTTTTGATGATATCGTCAGAGTCGCTCGCCCAATCTTTACTGGAGCATGTATTTTTCGTATTTGCTGCATATTACAGTCAGTTAATTACTTTCTACCAGAGATAAAGATCGAGTGGACGTGTTTCAAGAACGCTGACACTACCATTTGAGAAACCGCTGCATATTCGAGGTTTTTCATCAATTGCATCGACGCACTTTTATGTTCTCAGCCTACATGTAAACCCAAAAATAGTGGGGGAATACCGAGAATGCTGAAATCAAGGCGAAAATGGCGGGCATGTTGGCAGTTGTCGAGTAGCAAGATCAGCTTCGCGCAGGCCCGCGTCAATCTCCTGCCGGATTTTTCCAGGGCGACTGTCTGAAGGTGAATCAAACCGATTGGAGAATAAGAAGGTCTTAACTGCTCGAAGGACATAAAGGAGCAGCTCAGGTGCTCTCTACCAATAAGGATCCTAGCAATAAAACCAATGAGGACGTCATCCATGAACCTGGGCCAGTAGCAACCTCCCCGAAATGTGGCAGCTACCGACTGTCACTGCGTGGTGACTGTGTCAATTACTGATCGGGTATCAATGTGAACGGGCCGGCGTAGAAATGCACATGCGGCGCTCAAGTTAATGACCGTTGTAGTCAGCCACCTGGCAGCGGGTAGCATTCTTTTGCAAGTTGGCTGACAGCAAAGAAAAGAGAAATAGCGCGCGATGCGAAGGGGAATTTAGCTCGATACCGCGGACGTGGGTCGTGGACGTGAAAGGGTTGCGTCTTCTTGAGCAAAGTGCGCCCCGAGAGAGGGCAGTGGAGCGCTTGCGAACCGAGCAGTCCGCTGTCGACTTAGCACCGCAGCACAGCAGGGTGGCCATTCTCATTGTCTATAGCCATGTTTTGAATGCAGGTTGTCGCTGCGGCCAAGCGTGGGACGACTGTTCCTTTTTCATCGCGCGTAATAGAAAGGCGCTCCAATTATAGTCGCTTTACGTCCTACATCGCTAGCAAACGCAAACGTCCTACATCGCTGGGTCGCGACGGCGACGAAATCCTATGTTTTACTGCTTCGCTGATGGAGAAGCAATTCTCGATGGTCGCTAATCAACGCTCCATCGCTGCCATCATGGCAGCGATGGAGCGATTGCCAGCGAATGTCACGTTTCGTCTAATAAATGTTGACCCTTGCACATGACGAGGTCAGTGTTTGCGAGTCGATACGTGTTATTGATGACTACCAGTCATTAATTTCACTGATTGATTGAATTTCTTCGATCGTCCGTGAGGCTACGCACTATGACCAAAATTGCTGCCGCTGCCAGATCGCTGCAGCAGCGGGAGCAAAATCACTGCGATCAAAAACAGCAGCGATGCAGTCAAAACATGGCTTATGGGGCAAAGAAAAATTCCACCTGCCGGCTGGCCACCATCCAGCTCCGCTGTCAGCTGATAGGAATGACATGCGAAACGTTCGAAGGTTCAATTGATGATTCAATGATTCCTGGCAAAAATTGGCAGGAGATTTACTCAGATTTTTTTAGCTGTCATGAATACGCCTCCATTTCAGATTTTACATGCTCTACTCCTATTCTGAGCTCAACTTGAATTTCCTAGAGGTTGTTGCGGCCATATTCAAGCAAATTAGGTTTTTTTATTAATCGCTCATCGCAAGTAAATCAATGAATAAATACGTAAAATCAGATTGGCTAAGACAGCCGTCTGAGAAAGATGGCTGCAAAATAGTTTATTTCTCTAGAAAAAGCATAAAAATTAGGTGATCCGCGTGTAATAGATACTAAATTCTGTATAATTGTTCATCTGACTGTGAGTGCGGTTCCGTTTTCCACTTCTAGGAACAGTTTCACTACTTTCTACGCGAACTGGGAGGCGTGAAACAGACTAATAAAAAAAATTTCATAGTTCAAACAAAAATCTTTTGAACACTTTGGTTTACCTTGTGAAGAAAAAACACAAGGTTGCCTCCTCGACAATCATATCACAAAGTATTGCGTGTCGTGGTTTTGATGATAAGCGGCCATCTAACGAGAGAATCCCAAAATCGCTTCATAAATCGAGCATTTTGTCGCCTTGATAAGTTTCGCGGATACTTCTAAAATCTCATCATCCAACGCTGAAATGCTGTGATATCTGAAAGATTTCCGGATTTCTTGGTATGATGTGCTGAGAGGCAAAATGCGTGACCAAATGTTGTTTCAGAACTTGGAAGCAGGCTATTTTTTTCAAAACAGGGGTTACAAACGAGTGCTTCCACCAACTTGGCACTTCACCATACATTAGCGAATGATAAAATAAACAGCCTTTCAATCGCACATGCCGCTTTTTTAATAAGGGAGAGCGGGATTCTATCGGGGGTAACGGAAAAGGACTTGGGTCAATTGATTATCGAGTCATGAACCTTTCTACTACAACCAAACCACCGATTGTCCTTTGAAACGCACTGGAGAACTGATCAGCAAGCATATTAGCCTTATCGATAGGAGTTGTCGCTAAAACATTCCCATTTCGCAAACAACCAATGTGCCGTTTTCGCTGAGCTTTATTATTCAAATATATATAGAAATCCCGATTCGTCAACCTTTTTCTCGACGTTACAATTATATTTAGCAAGTTGAACAGCGAATTTTGTGGCAGACTTCACATATCTTCCCCAGTTATTTGTTCTTCTAGCTTCATGGAACAAACAATCTCGGTGCTCGAGCCATTTCTGTGAGTACCCAGGTAGGCGGGTTGCCTTCACAGATGAGACCATTTTGCAATGAAGATATGCCAGACTTCCATAAATTCAAAACCCGAAAACACCCTGCGAAAGACTGACGCTGCCTGACTGGCAGCACTGTATATCGAAGGAAATACTGTAGTGGTCACTCTGGCTAGTAGGAGGCAACAACGTAATATCGGTAACTAACGCGAGACTACTGGAAACACTAGTTCGAGTATATGACTACCCCTTGTGGTCGCTTGTATGTCGCTTATCTGAAGGAATTGAGATCTAGCATTTGACATGTGTTATACAGGAGTGATCTTCAAAGGCAGCAGACATGCTCGCAAAAGTTATCGAGATAACTACATTAGTGGGGTCGTGCAGGCCTTAGAAGAGCCCTCATGAAGTTTCAAGCGTCAAAAACGAGTCAAAAGGACCGTATTTGAGCCGTATTGAGTCACCAAATCATCCTTTCTCCGCCCACTGATACGGCCTACGCCTTTCAATTCAGATATTCCATGCTCGATAACGGTCTTTTTGGATTACTTTTATGGCTTATAAGGGCGTAAGCGTTTCAGAAAACGCTGTACGAGTACATAAGCGTCGTTATTCCAACAAATTTGTCGCTAGCTCCTCTATTTCAGCCAATGCGGCACGACTCGTCCACTTTCGGATCAATATAGGACGAACTGTTATATCTTCATTTCAGCCGAATTTTTTTTTTCGGTTTTTTCGTTACTTTTGAATACTAACAGCTTCAGACCTTCGATTCATTTCATAAAATTGGTATCATTTTTGAGCGTGTATGCTGCCTTTAACACAATAACGTGGAAATCCTAAAATTCATGTATAAGGGTGTACTGTGCCTTTAGGGATTGTGGAGGGTCTGAGTCAAGAAATTGGCAGAGAGATGGCAAGAAGTAGCAATGCGCAACACAGGTGACATGTTTTTTCAGAACAATGATTTGTGCAGTTTTTTTTATTGGGGCCCTCATACGAATGATACCGAATTACAGTGACCAAGAAGCAAAAGAAGACGCATTATCTGGTAGGTCACTTCTATGATTCATCCGCATGAAGCCTTCCATTTCAAGTCCACCCTACCACATAGGTCTCTGAGACCTGCCCATCCCTTCATCTTTTCTCTCCTTCTCTCTCTCTGTCGGTTTTTTGCGTGCTAAAGATTTCTCCTCATTCCCATTACTGAAACAACTGATAGTTGGTGATAAAATAAAAATAGATCTGTACCTCTCGTCGTCGTCTCAAGCAGCCGTATCCCTCGTACGGTATTCGACACTCGGAGCACTGCAGTGTGGCGGTTGGCCCAGTTTCGTCGCATAACTCGGTGCAGTGTTCATAAGCTTCCCGCCGCTCCGCTTCTTGTTCTGTTTCAAACTGAAAATTTTTAACACTTAATTGACCCTGAAGCGAGATAGTCAAACATCTTGTAGAAGCATCAATTGGCAAAAGTTCCCCGTGCCTGCTCCTTGTATCTGAACTGAATTTAATTTCTGCCGACTATATTCTGTCAAGAGCTCATTACTTTTTTGTTGCTTGTTTCATGTGTTTCGGCTATAAAGGTAATTCTCAGCGTTGAGACGCTCCTCTGCAACACTTTATTTCTAAAGGGAGTCTAGGATAGCGTTGCCATTAGGGGCGAGGGCACGTCGCGATTCAGTTATCACTCGTAATCTGCGGCAGAAAAGCATACATGATTTCCCGTAACAAACTCTGCCTTCAAGAGGGTTCCTATTAATTCGATTTACAGCAACATTCAACTCACCCTGATTTCGTTGCACATGAACGGAATTCGAGCTAGTGAAGAAGCAACCAGAATTAATATCAAAAATATCAACATATCTAAAAAAAAAAGTTCTTGATAAGGAAGATGGCGTATTCATGGAAATGCTGACGGAAAAGATTTGGTTAGACAGGATATTGGAGGAAGCCCTGGGTACTGCGAGGTCTGCAATACTCGAGGAGCAGGATTACGATAAGGTAGCACAACATAAGACAGAATTATTCATGAGGCTCATTCCAATGAGGTATTCTCCATTAAATCTTACCTTTTATGAGCGTCGTCAAATTAAACGTAGTGTTCTGCGTAATTTTCAAAGATCTTTAAGATGATACCAGTACATATTTGAGAGGGTTCCGCCCCCGGAAACTTCTCCGGACCTCAAACAAAGTTTAGGCTACACATCTGCGACTGACCACACATTATTGGTGATAACACTTCGTCCTCAAACAGTTCAGGGGATAAGGACTCTCTACACGCAGAGGGAGGTTCGCAGTTGCCGTTGACACGTCACGCCACACAATTTTAGCGTCCCGAGTAGAATTAGAGCTGCGAAAGGCGAGACAACTCCTATTTCGGTGTGTAGAGAGCCACTATTCCTTCAGTGCAGCTCGAAATCTTTTGGGAGTGTACGGGTTTTAGAGTGAATTCGCAGGGCTGAGTTTCTTTTAAAAGCAATTCCTGGAGATGCTTTCAAACATTGTCTCAATCAATATCGTCTTCAATCGTGTTGTTAAACATGCTCCGAGCAATTAAGCAATGCGACACGTCACCAACAGAACTGGCATATCGTAGCCCAAACGCAGCTACGAACGCAGCTTTCACGTTTTTCTTGACTTCCTCTATATTTATGGATCAACAGCCCACCTTTATGTCAAAATACGAACCTGTCAAAACGCTGCTTCGTTTACCGCGAATCACAGAAAGCTCGTTTATAGTCGGACCAAGTTGTGCATAATCCAACCCAACCCGGTATTACTTTGCTCCAATAGACATACTCCATTGGGTCCAAGAACTACTGAAATTGATTGAGGCGGCAATATTTTTAGCCTCCCATTACCCTCAATGGGTGGAATGACCCCTAAAAAAGTGAAAAGAAACTGAAATCTAGATGGACCAAAGATAACTCGATTTTTTTCACAGCACAAAAAAACGACCTCAACTAAATTTGGGATTTTTTTAATTAAAGTGCCTGTGCTCACTATTGAAAATACGTGGACGGGTTCCTTTTCCATCTCGTGCCAAAAACAACCGGCCAGCTAGTTCTACCCCAAAACCTTGTTATGCCTAAATCTTCTTTTTCTTACCCTCACCTTGCTTAACGGCAGTGTTCACGATGGAAAACTTGAGCTAAAACGTAAGAATACTACGAGCATATGTGATGGCTTAGCGCGCCTAAATAGTGTTGAAACAAATATTGGTAATTTTTCATCCATTGATCGGTGCGAAATTGACCGGATAACAGATGTGGGATAGACCTCCATTCCCAGATAACAATCGGACGGATAGCGGGTATTTTTTTTACCCACTCGTCCTGGTGTGAAAGTGGCTCTGTCTGGAGGGTGTCTGGTGGGGGTAACCACTACAGTTAATATGAAAGTCATGAGTAAGTGAAAGCAGTGCCTAAGAACATGTTTATGTCCGATTGGCCATACTAGTCCTGGGTTTCTGTCTGTGATACAGGTCCAATGATGATAGGGAAGGGGTTCCTCAGATTATGTTTGGTTCCTAGTTCAAGAGCTCTCGGAAAATGACTCTTAGTGACCAATAGTTATTCTCATGATCATATAAATTTCACATATTCCATATTGCTGTTTCATAGATAATCAGAAAACTTTTTGCCCTCTTCACTGAAGAGGCTCGTGGCGGCTATTGATATGAATTATCTGAATGAAAACAAATTAGTGAGCCGAAACAAATGCTATAATGTCGAACCTTTCTTCCTCTGATTGTAGTTCAGTGGTGTTAATAAAGTTGCAAATTGATTAGACCAACTATGCGGTTCCGGAAACGTGCTATGGAAAGAAGGATCGGGAGGATATTTTCAGAAAATCATTAAAAAAATAATTATACTCTGTCCCAAACGAATTGGTGAGCGAAGAGTCCAAATATGCAGCGCTCCCTATGCGTCTCTGACGTCTCGTAACTCAGCATCTGTGTTACCGTAATCCAAAAACCTCAGGGACGCAGAGGGAGTTCTTTGGACTCTCGGCTTGCCAACTCGTTTGGGACACAGTTGCCAATTTTTCCTATGGATGTAATCTCAAAGAATGATAAATAGTTGCTGGACGAGGAAAAAGGAATACTGTAGTATAGGTAACAAAAAATTAAGATACCGAAAATTGGTTGGCTCCTGCGGGACATGAGACGACGTCTACTTGACCACATCTCGTTGGCTCCGTCCAGATCAAAACATTCACGAGGAATTATTGTCTGCGGCTCACACACACAACAGACCTCCGCGTAAATAATGGGCGATTAGGTAGTAGTTTATCGTTAGCACTGAAGATTTATGGTTGCGTATTGTGTCATCTATTTCTCCTCAACTTGATCTAACTGCAGTATTGAATCTGGACAATAGCCCTATATGTCTAAAATGTCAACACCTCCAGAAGGACGACAGGCAGCAGAACTGCCTTTTCGTAGTGTAGCGCTCGTATCTGCGTGCAAGTTATCCAGCTCCTTGCCTTTTAAATGCATGCACTCCACTTCTTATTGTAGATTATTCTGCCATTTTGAACAGGAACTACATCAAAATGTTGTTGTTTCTACTGAATAGGATTTCCAGCTGCTGATAATCAGCTGTCATTTTTGTTGAAAAAACCTTGGTGAGCATTACTCTATACGAGTTCCTTCTCTCTTCCCTCTATCCTACATTCGCTCATTGCTTGAGGTGTAAAGAATATTACTCCCGCCCATTCTTTCGAAAGTGTTCCTACTAGGGGCATGCTTCCCAACAAGGTTTTACAAAACCGTGTTTCGATAGTTTTGGTGGGCATAGAATTTCATGAGTGTTTTAGGGTATCACAAAAAAAAGAGCACTCCCATAGCTTTGCGGAAGTGTGAGAAAGGGGACGGTTGTCGAGGAATCTATAAGGTGTTTTTTTTGTTGATTTTCCCAGATAGTTTCTCTCCAAATCCGGTTTGCACTGAGCACGGATATGCCATCCGATTGTCGATATTATGAGGTCTTACGATGGGCACAATGCCGTTTGACTGAGGTTTACTAGCTTACAAGGGAAGTATACAAAGCGTAGGTCGGATCTGCCAAAATGACTAGTATCGTTAGTATCTCTTGTGGCTCATTAGTAAAACTGTGCAGTTTCTCGCCCCGAGCTGCAGGTTCCAAGAAGTTACAAGCTTAAAAAAGTTGTTTTTTTGTGCTTTTTGTACCTTACAAAAAGCGCATTATTCTTTGGAAAATCCGGAGACGGACCTCATAAATGTGTTCAACGCCCAAAACTACCCTCCCTAAGGAAAGTTTGGGTGAAGGCACATGTCCCATACTTTGTCCAGACTGACAGCGTTTTGGATTTTCGGTTGCTCGATAGCTTATGCCGATTACAGGGCTCTGGAAACGTTTTAGAAACATGTTGTAGATTTGACTTAAAATTCTCCCAGCATGGTTTTTTGGGGCGCTGATCACGAATCTGTGGTTTATTCATCGATTTTCAACGTTTTCGGCTAATTTCGTTCGAAGCTTCCCAACCGGGGCGAATTTCGCGGCAAAAACTCCACCTCCGAGATTTCCGGATTTCTACGATAGATGTGACTCAAATTGTTTTTTAGGGGGTTACTTGGAGTGCTGAATACAAATCTGGAGTCCATTTATCGATTTTTTTGCAGATTACGGTAGATTACGGTGGGTATACGGTGGTTTGTCAAAATCTCCGATTTTACTAAAAATTTGTGTACGGGGGTTATTCGGGGTGGAGAATACGAACTTAACGTCCGTTTGATTTTCAAAAAAAACTAAGGTGGGTTTTGCCCCTTAAATGACATTTTACTTACCGCAACCTTCAGTAGATCTCAAAATTTCGACAAAAGGACTCCAGATTCGTGTTCACCACCCTAGATTACCCTTACATACAACTTCTGAGGAAAATCCGAGAAAATTTTTTGAAAATCCAAAAAAAAATGACTGCTAGTAAAATGCCTTGCCTTCTCGCGAGGCTTCAAAGATGCTCATAACTTTTTTGAACCTGCAGCTCGGGGCGGGATACTGCGCATTTTTACTATTGAGCCAGAAGAGATACTAACGGTGCTGGTCGTTTTCGCAGGCCCGACCAGCGCATTGTATACTTCCCTTGTTAGTTCGTCGAAAGTCGACAAATGGACGTCAAATTCATGTTGACTATCCCAGATAACCTCCACAGCGAAATTTTAGGCAAAGCTTGAGACATTAACCGCCCTACCAGACTACCTTTTATCCACAATTACCTACCGCAGTCTATTAAAAATCGATAAATGGACCTCAGAATGCTATTAACACCTCCGAACAACTCCTGAAGACAAATTCTGAGCCTAATCTGCCATAACTTTTCAGCAATCATCAACAGTCGCCTTTGGAAAACAGAATTTTCCTTGATTGGACACTTTACACCGAATGAGCCGCGATTTTTTTTAAATCAACGCACGGTCCTCAAATTTGTAATAAACATTCAAAACAACACCTCGAAGAAAGCTTTGGTCAAAATCCCGAGCAGGCTACCCAAAGAACCCAAAGAAAGCCTTCGGAGAACCCTTTTTTGGCTGGCTTTGACAACGGCTTCGGCAACGCTCCTATCTGGAATCCCCTGTGGTAGTCATTGAACTTTGAGCGTGGATTATTTAGGTTGTGTCTCACACCTGCAGCTATCGAAACACGATTTTGTTGAAACCTGCAGAAAAATAAAAGCAATCCGCAGTAAGTAACTGTGATACCTGCTATACCATTTCCCAAACGAGGTGGCAAGCGGAGAGTCTAAGGAAGCAGCGCTGTCTTACGGGCGCGCAACGTGCGCAAATCACACACGCGACGCAACATCTGGGCCAGTAGCAAACCCCTCGGAAGGTGGCAGCTACCGGCTGTCACTGCGTGGTGACTGGGTCAATCACTGATTGGCTATCAATATGAACGGGCCGGCACAGAAATGCACAGGCGGCCCTCAAGTTAATGACGATTACAGTCAGCCACCTGGGAGCAGTGAGCGTTCTTTTGTGGGGTGGCTGACTGCAAGAAATGGGTGGTGACTTTGGTCACCGCCGCAGAGGAAAGAGAAATAGCGCGCGGGGCAAAGAGGAGCTGGGTTGATACCGCGGTCATGGGGTCGAGCACGTAGAATGGTGCTGAATTTTTGAAGCAAGTGCGCTCCAAGAAAGGGCAGAGGAGCGCCTGCGAACCGACAAGTCCGCTGTCCACTTATCAATCCAGCAGAGCACGACGGTCTATCTCGTTGTGTAGGTGAGCAAGGAAAATTTGCACTCGCCGGCTGGCGTCCATCCAGCTCCGCTGCCAGCTGGTATGAACGACAGGAGAAACGTTTGAAGGTTTTATGGATGTTTCAGTGATTCCTGGCGAAGATTACTGGGAGATCAAACACAGCAGCCACGCTCAAAAAAGTTGTTGAAATAACTACATTAGTGGGGTCTTGCATTCCTTAGAAGAGCTCTCACGAAGTTGCAAGCGTTAGAAACGAGTCTAAATGACTGTATTTGAGCCGTAGTCAGTCACGAAATCATCCTTGCTCCGCCCATCGATACGGGCTCCGCTCCTCCATACAGGTATTCAATGCTCGATTGCGGCCACGTTAGATTACTTTTTAGGCTTCTAACGGCGTAAGCGTTCTGGAAAAGGCCGTACGAGTACATTAGCGCCGTTTTCCCAGCAAATTTGTTGCTAGCTCCGCTATTTCAGCCAGTGCCGTACAACTCGTCCATTTCTGGGCCAATAAAGAACATACCGTTATATCTTAATGTCCGTCGATTTGTTTTCGTCTTTTTCGTTATTTCTGAATACTAACAGCTTCAGACCTTCAGTTTAATCCATAAAATTGATATCATTTTTGAGCGTGGCTGCTGCCTTTATCGTCAAACTGTACGTAGCTGTCGAAAATACGTCTCCTTCATAGATTTCACGTGCTTTACTCCTATTCTAAGCTCAACTTTAAATTCCTAGAAGTTGTTCTGCCCATATTCAACCATTATCAGATTTTTTTCCAATAATCGCTCACCACAAATAAATTCAGGTTTGCTTAGTAAGCCGTCTAAGGAAGATGGCTGAAAAATGATTTCGCTCTTCAGAAAAGTCATGAAACTTACGTGATCCGCGTGTGCTGTATAATAGTTCATCTGAGTGCGGCTTTTATCTACACTTCGTTTTCCTCATTCACTTCAATTTCACTTCTTTCTATGTTGACTGGGAAGCGTGAAACAGACTAAGGAAAAAAATAGTCCATAATTCAAAAATTTCCTAGGAACTTTTTGGTTCACTTTGTGAAAAAACACGAGGTTGGCTTCTCGACAATCATACTACAAAGTATTGTGTGTCGTGGTTCAGTGGTTAGTGGTCATCCAACAAAACTTTTTCACAATCTTTTTTTTTTAAATTCTAACATTCTGTCGCCTTGGTGATTTTCGCGGAAAACTTCGAAATCCCATCATCCAAGGTTGAAAACCTATTAAACCAAGAGATAGACACATCTGCACGCTCTCGAAACCCATATTTACTATTGATAGTTCGATCAAAGTTACAATGAATACGAAGAACTATGGAGGGAGTGTATGTAGAAAAGCAGAAAAAGTCCCTCACACATGAACATGTAGCCTAATGGTCTAAGGCGCTGCAATGGGCATCCGTCTCGAAGGTTGGTTGAATCGCGTCGACTACTGAGAGTTCTGCATTCAACACTACTCTTCGAGAATGATTCTCGTTCTAAGGTGGCAACTACAGGAGGCATCTAAGTGCCATCGACCTCATGTTGGCTGTCTCTTTGAAGTCACCACATTGGGGGATTGCTACTGACCCTGTCTTACCTAATGCAAAAACAGAATCCTTCGATTTTTAAAGCGCTCATTTTCTTTTTCGGCATGCTTCATTACTCTTTCGCATCATTCGCCCTCAAAATGCTCGTGATTATCGCTACTCATTACTCATTTTTTTAAGCTTTTCATTTTTTACGTGACAGGTAGTCTGCTTCAGGGTATGGGAAACAGCTCTGAGGACACTCAGTTTTCGAACCCAACGATTCTACCATGCGTTAGTCACAAACTAGCTGTTTCGAACAATTTAGGCACGTTATTTCTTGTTATGAATTGGAAAATGCTAAAAAATGATGAAAAATGCGAAAAAAAGGAGGTATGTCAGGAAACCGTAGAGTTCTGTTTTTTTTTTGTTTCACCGTAAAGCAGATGCTGCGTCACATAGAGTTTGCGTAATAATTTTAGGGGTCGTTTATACTTCCGCCGCCGAGCGGCGCGGTGAGGTGCAGCACTATAAGGGGTTGTTTACACTTTTGCCGCCGAGCGGCGATGCGAAGTGCAATCCTACAGTATCGATCGAGCCACGCCGCGTGATCAATATTGCAGAAATGCACTTCGCCGCGCCGCTCGGCGGCGGAAGTATAAAGGACACCTAATATTGATCGTGCCGCGTGATCAATTTTAAAGAAATGCACTCTGCCGCATCGCTCGGCTGAGGAAGTATAAACGACCCCTTAGTCTTATGAATGGACATGGCTGCGGCGGTAGATCACCCCGTGCGGATCGAAACCCCATTCTTCAGTGAGGCCGCCAACACCGCATGGCCAGCCGCTTGGTCCAATCGAAAACGGAAACCATACTTGATTTGCGTATGTTGCGCGCCCGTCAGAGACGCAGAGAGATCACTGCTTCTCTGTAATTTGCGCTTGCTAACTTGTTCGGGATAGAGTATATCAATCTATCCCTCCTAAGGTTTTTGTCTGGGCTAGTATTCATGAACGCTAAACCGGGGGTCCCAGCAGGGCTTGGGTGGAAACGTTCGTAAGCCAGCGATTCATTATCGCTAGGCTTGGTCAGGACTGGGCTACGCCTGGGTCCCATACAACTGCACCTCTGAGGTTTTGGTTTGGTTCGGTTTAGTCCCAGCTGGGGCAGCTAACAAAACCAAACCAAAGCAAACCCCGTCAGGACCCAAGGCTTTCATGGATTCCAGCCCTGGTGGCTTTCACACTTTGACAGCGTCACCCTTCAATTGTGTGGTATAGAAGCCTTTCGGTGATAAATGTAAGTGATAAGGAGAGAATGGGTAAACCCAGCTTGCACATGGAGGATGTCAAATTATTATGAGTCAGATCCCTAAGATGATTAATTATTAGTGAATCAGGCAGGATATTCATCAAATCGCCTTACTGTATCATGCTGTTCGACAACAAAAAGGGCAAGCCGACGCTTTTGCTCGGATATCATGGGGCAATCAAAGCATTGCAGGAACGATGAGTCAGTTATGCATCGTGGTTAACAAATTATTGGGTATACTTGATGCCTTTGAATAGAGGAGGCTTTAGCATGTTGATTGTTGAGCCGGAATGGAAAGTGAGCCTTTCGAATCTTGTCGAACCCGGCCATTGGCCTCAGCGGGATGCGCGCCATCATCTTGGTCCCAGTGTCCATTACAATTCTGCAGAGACCTGCTGTCAGTCCCTGAAACATTGTGAGGGAAGGTAGGGTGACTTCTCTTAGGCTACTGAAAAGACATGAGAACTCCGGACCGCTTGTGACAACCCCGCTGCATTTTGATCCAAGGGAGGAACGGTATACAGCTTTGGGGATTCAAACGGCTCAAACTCGTTTGAACACGATGACAAGTCTTAACACTGTGATAAGCATCACAACGTAGCTTGATATGGTGGTTATCAACACGTAATCACGTTGTGACGTGCTTATCACGTGCACAGCCGGTATAAAAAGCGCCTCTTTTCACTCGAGTCCAATTTCCGCACTCTGATGCCGGCCCTGGGAGGTGACTTCGAGTCACTCTCCGGAGGCCAGCATATTTTTGACCGTAGGGGGATAGGGGTATCCTCTCGGCTGAGATGGAGGCGGTTTTCGCCGCGATCCGTGGGGAGAGTGGTTCCTCACCGCAGACTGCGGCGAAGATTACGTCCTTGTCGTGGACACAGGCGGGGTCCTTCTCCGCCGTGGGACCGCGACTATCGGGGGCGACATGCTTGTGGTGAGTATTAAAATGAATAACCCGTGAAGTCAAAGACGTCATCGTTGGGCTACTCGTTGCGGTCTCTCGCTAAGCATTTAGGTAGTGTTCCAACCGTGATTGTGACGTCATCACGAGCGTCGCGATGCTGTACTCCCGCTGCCCTTCATCGTATGACTCCGCATAGGTCTGTGTTTTTTCTCCTATCGGGATTCTTACGCGGAGTCAGGGTCAAACGGAGCGTTGCGTAATTTTTCGAAATCGGAGCGGCCCCCCGCCAGATTTTTTTTTCAAAATCCGAAATTTTCGCGATCCCCCCTTCCCGAGGCCGGGCAGTTTATAGTTGATTACTAGAAGTGTCACGCGCAGAAAATTTGTTCAGTAGTCGAGCTCAAGCGTCGAAAACCGAATGCTACGATCCTTCCCTTGAGGACCAGAAGTAATCGAGAATTTATGGGATATCCACGAAATTTTCATTTTTGGACCGAAATTTCTGCGATCCCCATAACATTTATTTTCGGACCCAAATTTTTGCCACTCTCCGTTGCGAAAGTTTGCAACCCCGCTTGACCCTGCGCGGAGTGTCCCCCGATTTCCCTGAAATGCGCTTCTCACTTCCGAAGACTGAGCACGCTCCAAAAATAGCGCTTCTCACTTTCGCTACTTATTCGCGCAGTACTTTTCCTGGTGAGAGCTGTGCACTTTTCACACAGCGCGCTCGCCCCCGAACGATGCGCTATCTCGATCCCAATGACGCGGCGCACGCTTCCGAAGTTACGCTAATCACCTTCAAAAACTGCGCACACTCTGAAAGGAACGCTACTTCCCAAAAAGCGCACACGCAGTTGACGGAGCTTTGGTTATTTTCCACGACTCTGCCCTTGTTGATCGCTTCCCACTTCTTATAATGCATGCTTACTGTGAAACGTGCTCTAGTGCATGCTTCCTGTGAAACGCTACCGTCATGATACGGCATACAGTATCATGAAAAGCTACACACTTGACGACGCGACAAGTTTGGAATTTGAGAAAAGCGAAAATGAGTGAAACTTCGCCGAGTTCTTCAACGAAAATACCATGATTGGTACACTTTTCGATCATACAAAATCGACTTGATTCAACTTCGACGCAATCAGAATTATTGCTGATTGGGCGCTATTCAAACTCCTCAACGCCAGCGCGTTATGCGCAGGCGTGGCGTTGGAGTATGAATGGCATGACGACACGCCCACTCGGCACGCATCTAACGCCCGCTCCGCAGTGGTTTGTTAATACGCCACCAATTTCATTGCGTTTCATAATATTTATTTATTTAATAATTTATTCATATTTACGTCGCGAGCGACGTGCATTTATGCGTTGTAAAGCGCGTCGCTCGCGACGTAAATATAAATAAATAAATAAATTTTATCCCAGTATTATCCTTTGCTATCATGGTGATGGACTCGTGCACAGAAATCGCGTGTTTAGAGGAGTCAAAGTCCACTTTTTTCCCGCTCCGCCATGAAGTCCCTGCTGGCGTTTTCAAAGTCTCCGCAAGCGCCTGACTCGCGTAGCGCGCTGGCGCTGACAAGTATGAATTTCACCTTACAACGACTCGTCCAAACATTGTTATCTACTATTGGTGCAGAGCTCGTCCAGACACTGAGCTGACCAAACTTGTTAATGATTTCGTGTTTGAAGAAGAATGAGCCGTTTGAATCCCCAAAGCTCTGTACCGAGCGTCGATCCAAGGCACGCCCGAAAGCTGTCCTTTGGGTTTCGTTTCTTAGAAAACTGCAAACTTTTCAGTTGATCGTCTCTGACGAGAAGTTCAATCTAGTCGGAAATGGCCTCCCGGGAAGCTTGAAACCTTTGAGAGCAGTGTCCACAATTCTCGTTCTCGAGGTTCAGTGTGAAACACTAAGTTGGCAGATGCTGGAGGGGATAGGGTCGAAAAAATCAGCGAAAATGGGTCAGAAATCAATACAAAAGGCTCTAAAAGTTATCCCGGTCCGCCCCCCGCCCCCCCCCCCACTCAGACGAGCTTGTGGCACCGCGCAAGTTTCTGATGGCGAATTGCCAAGCGACTCTGCCGCGTCCAGCCTGATCGATTCGCGCACTTTTCGCGTTTAGCACCGGCTTGCTGAGCGTTTGCGGAAACTGGCAGGGCCAGTGGGCTCGTCCACGCCCTGAACGTTAGAAATGATTGTTTTAGATTATTCTGAACGTTTTTCTTCGCTGTTTTTCGACTATCAAATGCCACATATTTGGGTCGAACTCGAGTGTGATATTCATTCACGAAGAAAAAGTAGCACTTTTTTTGGCTAAAACGTAAGCTTCGGGCCCCTCTAAGCAGATTAGGAACAAAATAGCGACGAAAAATGGCCGGTAAGTGGGTGAAAATCTCGTGGGCCAGCCAACCCATTGGGCCACACGCCCACGTCTTATGACAGTTTTCTTGAATTCGTGGTTAGATAAGCGATGGTTTCCGATCGAAAGCCCCATTTTTCCCTTCATTCTCAACGTCTCTATTTACTCAGGTCAGCTCGCACACACCGGCTGCAAAAAACAGGAGTTACAAGCCTCGGACATTTCGTCCACAATGCTTCCCTAGCTGAATTTTGAGGGGCCATAACTCCGTTCCCAGGGGGTCCTGTACAATTTCAAGAACATCATTGAAGTCAGCATGAGACCGTTTTCAAAATGGGCGGAAAAACAGAAAAACGAATTTTATCGTGAACACTGCCTTCAAGGAAAAAAAAACAAGGGACGACTCATGGGTGTGCCTTGTATCGGAATAAGGCAAACTGGTCTCGAGTATTCCTCAGCAGAACGTCCCTACGCCTTTCCAGAAGCCTTCCTATCACGGCTCATCAGCCTCTCCCACTATTCAGAACGCTTTCTCTAGTCATGGCATCAAGGTTACAAATTAATCTGTTCAACACGACGCATAACTTTAGTAATATATCCTACGGATCTCCGGTTGCTCAATCATATCTGAGCATCGCCGATGGCTTGCCCTTTTTCGTCGTCGAAATGCATGGCACAGTGAGGCATTTCCGAGACTACTCTGCCTGAGACACCAGCGGTCATTTTTTCAATGAATTTGAGTCGTAACAATTTGATGTCATTCCTGAGAGAACTGGTACGTTTTTGCGCGTACGCTGTCTTTAAAGGCAAAAAACCATATCATAAAGAGATCACTTAAAACACTCGAGCTTCAGAGAAAAACTCGTTCGAGAATCTCGGAGCATTCAGCTTCCTTTTTCTGACGTCTGTCCGGTGTGTATTGTGTATTACACAAATATCGGAAATTTGAACGGCTGAATTGGTTTAGCCCCCTTACCTTTTTGGGTTCTTCAATTGTTTCCCCTTTCTGCTGTCAGTGATCATCTAAAAATAAGAAGCTTTTATTACCCACGTCGGAAGTCGAAGATCCCTCGGAATAAAGAATGTAGAAAATTGGATTTACGCTGCTTGTCAAAGCCTGTCGTGGGGCTTCTGTTCCTAGTGTTAGATGATCAACCGGAAAAACGCCTTTTCAGACCACGGAGCGATTTTCACGAGCCCGTAGCATTACGAATACGCAACATTGAGAACAAGCTTCGCCAACTATCTCCAGTTGGTTCAAACATTGGGTTGAGATGAAAAACCCGAATGTGGATTTCTGCGCGGACGCTGCCTTTAAAGGCAGTGGTCGCGATCAAATATGCTTGTCTTTCTTTCCTCTGTGAACCCTTCTCTGGTTTTCGAGTAGTATACAAGAAAAAATCGCGAAACAAATGTCAGTTCAGGGCCACTTTGAAGCCTGAATCTTGTCTTTCGATGGCGGACGAGTCCACTCCACATCATCGGCATCGATGATGTATAATATCAAGAACATCAGCCGGATTGAAATTGAATTCAATCCGTGAACATTACTCATCTAGTCAAAACATTCACTGAAGTGCTTGCTTTCATTTTTCAACTGTTTTTATTAGGTAAATTTGCATTCATTCTTCCTCTAAATGTCGACGATTTTAGACTGCTCGGCTTGAGACTGCGATCTTTTTAGGCCACGCTGTGCACGTGTGCACGAACTGGCATCTTTGGGCCCAAGAAACCCCAATTCTAACCTTTTTTCACCGCGCTACCTTCATAGTTCCTCAGCTGTTTTTGATCAAAGCTGATTTTTTTGTAGTTTTTTCGATAAAGTTTTTCATAGTGATCACTGCCTTTAAAGGCAGTGTTCGCGATATGAAATGTGTTTAAGTTCCCACAAGTAATGGGTAGTGGAGGGGCGCACTGTAACGCTAACCTCGATAGAACGCATGAAAACGAGCCAGGAAGAGCCTAGAAGAGCCCGAAGTTGCCACTTTGAGCGCAAGGCAAACCCCAAAAGCGCAATGCGCACCCTCAACAAGGGCAAAATCGAGATCGTGAGATGAGCTATGGTTTCCGATCAATAGCCTGGTTCTTCTTTTTATTCTCAACTTCTCTCTTTTTTAAGGCCAGCACGCATACAACGGCCGAAAAAGACGGGAGTTACAAGCCTCGCACAACTCGTCCACTATGCTTCCCAGCTCAATTTTTGAGGAACCATAATTCCGTTCCCAGAAGGTCATTGACGGTTCCAGTGACAACATTGGAATCGGCAGGAGATCATGTTTAAGATAGAAGGGTAAACAGTAAAACGATCCTGAGGTTGGAGTGTGAATTTGAATGCAGTGTTCACCATGAGTATCATTTACGAGTTTGACTCAAAAATAGGGTTGTTCGGTCGTGCGCTATCGAATAGTGAAGAAACAGCAAAGATAAACGTTCAGAATAAGCTAAAATAACTGAACTTTAGTTCAGGGCGTGGACGAGCTTATGGTTTCCGTTTTCATTTTAGTCTGACGCATCAACCAGGCGGCTGGCCGTGCGGGGTCGGCGGCCTCACTGGAGGAGTTTCGATTCGCGCGGGGTGATCTATCGTCGCAGCCCCGTCCATTCATCAGACTAAAATGATTGCGCGAACCCTACCTGCTAGTTTCCGCAAACGCTCAGCAAGCGGTCGCTAATCGCGAAATGTGCGCGAATCGATCAGGCTGGACGTGTCAGAGTTTCTTGGCTATTTGAAATCAAAAACTTGCGCTGCACCGCAAGCTCGTCTGAATAGGGGACGGAGCGGGATAAGCAGGCGTATTGGGATAACTCTCAAAACCGTTTTGTTTCGTTTTTTGTCCCGTTTTCGCTGCTTTCTTCGTCCCGATCCTCTCCAGCATCTGCCAGCTTGGTTTGTCACACTGGAAACTCGAGAACGAGACTCATCATGAACGCTGCCTTTAAAGGACCTGTATTCATGGAAAAAAGGTGTATTCGTTTAAAGGCAGTGTTCACGACAAAAATCGTTTTCTGTTTGTGTGCCTATCTTGAAAACGGCTTCATGCTGATTCCAATGATGTCTCTGAAATAGTACAATATCTTCTGGGAACGAAGTTATGGTCCCTCAAAAATTGAGCGGAGGAAACATGGTGGACGAGTTTTCCGAGGCTTGTAACTGCCATCTTTTGCATCCGATGTATTTGAGCTAACCTGAGTAAAGGGAGAGGTTGAGAATGAAGGGAAGAGCGGGGCTTATGATTGGAAATCACCGCTCATGATCTCGAGCATTCATTTGTTCACGTCGGTGGGCGTGTGTTGCGCTTTTGGGGTTTGTCTTGCGCTCAAATTGGCAACTTCGGGCTTTTTTTGGAACTTTTCCTGGCTCGTTTTCATGCGTTCTATCGAGGTTAGCGTTACAGTGTGCCCCTTCACGACCCATTACTTGTGGGAACTTAAACACATTTTTTTTATCGTGAACACTGCCTTTAAATTTGTTGGAGGAACTGTGTGTTATCTTGTCAGCGAATCTGTATATGTGTACTAGGGTATTCGATAATGCAGAGTCACATGAGAACTATGAAAGTGCTTGAAAATTGGTGCGTGACACAGATTCAGGAAATTCAAATATGGACCCACAGTTATGAAACCCACTGAAGACACAATTTAATTTGATTTCGTGAAAGCTTCTGAAGAATTGAATTCTACTAAACTCGTTGCAAAGCTCGGGACTTCAGGTATACATCATCAAACTGGCAAAAAATCGAAAACTTTATCACAAAAATCTGAAATCAAGGTAAGAAAACCACTTCCCTCTACTCTTCCAGTAACTACCAGGGTCCTCGTCAAAACTTCTCCGAAAATTCCAGAACATGAGGAGTGCATGCGTACAAACAAGTGTACTCTCAAGTGTTGGGCAATAAAAAGAGTTTTTACCGGACTTATTTTGTCAGACTTTTTTTTCATCAACGCGTGCTCCAGGCACGCACCTGTACCTACCAATGTACGAAAAAGAAAGAGACCTTCAACTGATTCTTGCAGAAAAGTTCACATTGTGAACTACGAACTGCTTCTAACCTAAGGTACATGAAAGGCAGAGAGAAAGTGGGGAACGGGGAGGAAGAAGCGAAGAATGAGCTGAGACGCCCCAGTTTCATAGTGGACCGCGTTAAGTTCGTTTCAAAAAGGAGTGTACACAAATTCCGTTCATTCCGTAGCCGTATGGCGCCAGCACACTATTTATTCCCAAGTAGGGTATGCTGTATATCTAATAGGCGTCCCCAGACGGCATCGAATATCCTAACCCAAATAGCCAGTCTATTGTTTTCAATAATACCATGAGCTGTTGTTCCATAGCAGTGCGCAGAACAAATATACTGCCTAGGTTATGTTCCTGAAGGCATTCATCAAGGGAGCAGGAAGTCGGGCTCGATATATTGCTCGCATTCAGGGATCATTAACAATGCTCATGGCTCGGAAGCTGCGCAGTCAGAGAGTTATACCTGCATCAAAAACAGCATGGAGCCTGAGAGGCAGAGTCCTGAGTTGGTTATCTATCAGTTAGAAGTAGCATTCCACGCTGTGCTGCTGGGAAAATTGCGTCACTCGGTCACTGTTCGATTTGAGCTCTATGTGACTTACTTCAATCAGCTTCTGATAGTAGATAGGCAGAACTATGTACGTGAAAAGCACTCATAAATGTGGAGCAACTAGTTATGCGAGAGACATTAGCGAGGTTCTGTTTCGTTGAAAAGGTGACTACTGGAAGCCATCACGTGGGATCCAAGTTGGCATGCCGATCCAACTAGTGACAACTCGAAGTCACATTCTCAGTTTGTTGTTCGAAAACGCAGGTTAGCGACGAACAATCGCGAGCATTTGGCGGCGACGAAAGGTTTTATTAGGAATTCACTTCAAATCCTCTACGGTTTCCGACATTTCTGAATAAGGTTTTTGCTCAACCCTAATGATAAGCGATTTAGTGGAGCAGAGTATGAGCATGACTTGTCGTTTCGCTCCATAATTTGCCAGAACCTTTATACCGTAAACGTTAGATTCATTTGAATATGCCCTCTTTGTTTTGTGGCCGTATCCACTTGGAGGAATGCTGGCGATGACAGAATATGCACAATTGCGACAAACATGTCTCTTTCAAAATTGCCACCAAATTGTCAGTCAGTTTCTTCAAATTTCGAATCGCATTTGTCCTGTCCTCTCTTGAAGGCATGGTCCAACCACTGGATCGTTGTTCTTTTCTTCTACCTATCTCTAGAAGGGTCCCACGCTGATTCCAGTGATGTCTCTGGAATCGCACACGACCCCCTGAGAACGGAGCTATGGCCCCTCAAAAATCGAGATGGGGAAGCATGGTGGACGAGTTGTCCGAGTTTGTAACTTCCGACATTTGCAACCGATGCATGCGAGCCGAACAGAATAAAGAGAGAGGCTGGCTGAGAATGAAGGGAAGAACGGGGCTATTGATCGGAAACCATTGCTCATTTTGCCACCGTTGAGCTCGAAATATCGTGAAAGGGGCGTGTCAAAGTGGCTTCGTGGTGTGGGCGCGCCATGGTGGCTTCCCTTCTGTGTCTCGCTTATTCGGAAAAATCTAGGGCACGCACTTGGCAGGTGTTATATGGGGCGAGTTTACTTCACAGTTATGTAGAAATCTCAAATTTCGTCCCTGAGCTTGGACTGTGTCTGTCCCAGAAAAAAAATTTATTTTTTTATTATTTCACTCAGATAGGCCTACCAAGTTGCGATATATCGCATAGATGCCCCGAAAACACTTATATTCCGGAGAAAAACGCGTTTAAGGATCCTGGAGCACTCAATTTTCGATCACGATGGACGCGACAGAGTTGCTTGGCAATTTGCCATAGAAAACGTGCGCGGCGCCACAAGCTCGTCTGAATGGAGGCGGATCGGAATAGCTTTCAAAGCCATTTTTATTGATTCATAGTCAGTTTCCGCTGATTTTTTCGACCCTATCCTCTCCAGCATCTGCCAACTTAGTGTTTCACACTGAGAACTCGAGAACGAGATTTGAAGGCACAGTCCAACCTCAGAATCGGTTTTTTGTTTTCCTGCCTATCTTGAAAATGGTCCCACGCTGATCCCAACGATGTCTCTGGAATCGTATAAGACCCCCTTGGAACGGAGTTATGGCCCCTCAAAAAATCAGCTACGGAAGCATGGTGGACGAGTTGTCCGAGGCTTGTAACTTCTGTCATTTACAACCGATGTATACCAACCGACCTGAACAAAGAAATAAGTCGAGAATGAAGGGAAGAACGTTGCTACTGATCGGAAACCATCGCTTATCTCGCTACTGTTCAGCTCGAAACATCGCAAAAGGGCCGTGCCAAAGTGGCTTCCTGATGTAGGCGCCCCAGGGTGGCTTCCTCCTATATCTTGCTTATTCGGAGGAATCGGGGGTTCGCACTTGGCAGGTGCTATATATGGTGGGTCTACTCCACAATTATGTGGAAATCTCAGATTTCGTCCCTGAGCTTGGACTGTGCTTTTAATGTGGACACTGCCTCTGAAGGCATCGTACGCGCAGAACGCAATATGTAATTTTTCCACTTTTTTGTATAGCTTGGCCTCTCTAATGAACGGAAATACCGAGAGGGAAGCAAAACTAGTCCGAATGAACACTGTAGAAGCGAATTTGAGTTTCGCGTCCAAAAATTATTTCTGAAGCGTTTATGGAATCGGGGACCTGGCCGTCGTCATTTTCAAAAATTTTTCTTCATGAAAACGTTTGTGCCATAAACGCTTTCCATGTGGCTTGACAGTTGCACATACATTCTGTAGAAAAAAAGTGCTAGATGATCGACCCCACAGCTGTTTTCAGATTTCCATAATTTTTACCGTGCGCATGTTCAGAGCCTAAGGTTCCGTGGGTGAAGTGAGCGAGCCCGAATGGTTCGATTGTATACGGAAGATTGGAAATGATTTCTAGCGCGTCCGACGTCTTCAAAGGCAGCGTACGTGCAAAAAACCGTGTTCACTTTTCTATTATTTAATACAGATAGGTCTACCAGGTTGTGATATACCGCGAAGAGGTCACCCAGAACACTTATGTTTTAGACAAAAACTCGTTAAAAAATTCTGCAGCATTCAACTATAATTTTCTGCGCCTATCTTGGTGTGTATTGTGTGTTACACAAACGTCAAAAATTTGGGCGTCTGAATGGTTCAGCCCCCTCAACTTCTTAGGTTGCATAATTCTTTTTGCCCTTCTGTTGTTGAAAACCATTCAGAAAAATGAGACGCTTTCAACACACACGTCACGTTTGCATTCGAGGATCGCTAGAAATGAACAACATGGAATTTTGGATTTCCCGTGCCTGTCAGAGAATGTTGTGGAACTTCTGTTCCTCGTGCTAGATGATCGACCGGAAACACGCCTTTCAGACCACGGAGCTATTTTAACGAGGCAATAGCATACTTAATACGCAACATTGAGGTCTCAAGCTTTGCCAACTACCTCAACTTGATTAAAAGATTGGATTGAGAAGTGAAACCCAAATGTGGTGTTCTGCCGGGACGCTGCCTATAATGTCCTTTGCTGTTTGCAAAAACGATCTTAGCTTGCTGACCTAGTATACAGTCATCACGATCAAGAGTGTGACCAAACGGGTTGCACTCTAGTGGGAAGTGGCCTCTTATCAAAGCTCCTAGAAAACCTGCGGCGTGAATTCAGCAAGTTTGTGTTGCGCAAGTCGTTTTGACCAAACACGCGGTTTCTTTTCCGTAATTGCGGTCTACAGACTGCTGCTAGACCTTGATTGTGAGTGCCGTGTCCCACTTCTCTGAATCGTCTAAAAAATTAGAGCAATAATGTGCAAGAAAAGTGAATTGCGCCAGTAGGATGAAGACTGGACCGTGAATAGAGCTCATAGGACATCTTTTTCTCACACGATCGAGCAAACGTTTAGAATAAAAAGGCCCATTCAACATCATAGTCTCGATTATATCTGAAAGGTTCGCTGTAGTGGAGAGTAGCGGGAAGAAACATCGCATTTTCTCATGTGCACACCAGCTGTATGAACACTTGTTAATCAGAACTTAGGACTAGAATTGAGGAAATCGTGAAAGGTGACTAAAATTTTAATTCAAAAGAAAGACTTTTGATAAGAAGACAGCGATAAGAGATTTACGGTCTAAGTGATGTGATGACATTGTTTCTGACCTAACACCCACCTAATGGACCCGAATCTCACGCGCAGAAGCCGTTTTATAATTTTCGTATTTTGATTAGATACATATACCCCGATAGTGAGAAAAACCTAAAGGGTCCTCCAGAAACACACATTTGTGAAGGAAAACCGAGCCTAAAGTGGTTTGATGGAAATTCCGAGTTGACGCCAACATTTGATTTAGAATTGTTGCACAAGCTCGCAAGCAACTTCTCCCTGTGTTGCCGTGCAAAACCATTTCAATGATTAGACCGATCTCCTTTGAAGAAAATTCTGTGTCTCGAGTCTGCCTCAATTTTCGCTTAGATTCCCAGCTGAGAATCAAAGTCCCTTGAAGGTCGCCTACATAGTTCTATATCTCTTTAGGCACTACTACCGTACTGTTTGTTTACACGGCCAAACACATTCTATGGCGTTCAACTTCTAGAACCGTGTACATCACATAGCCGTTTTACACTTCAAACCCTGGGATGGAGACAAATGTGAGCGCAAAGATCGCCAGCTGAGATTATCTACCGGATAAGCTGCCAGAGCAGGCTCGGTCCTAGAGGAAATCAACTTTGTTTCAAATCCAGGGACGACTGTGTTTCTATTCCTGATATAGAGATCTCCTACTGACGTGATAAACAGCAGCTTAAGGGAGAATATGTATGTGTGATTCGATAGCCACTCGTCCTTCAAGACAAATTTTCTCCGAACACTTTTCGTTCACAGCATAATGCAGAGCTTTGGAGATAACTAGAATGTACTGTATGGCACTACAGTTTTAGTGTCGCTTCAAATAAGTCAAATGCTGGAACTGATCTGAAAACATGATAGAGAACAATAGGATCACCCAGGTAGGAATATACCGACGTCACATTCAGACGTGGGGTGACATTTAGCTGCTGACAAAACAACACATAAGCTGCGACTAGATAGTTTCACCTAACAGCTTCGGCAATACTCTGTTTCCTCGTAACACTTGCTTTCTGCTTGTTTGAAATGTAAAATATAACAAATTTTAGTGTTAAAAAAGGGCTTGGTTGAGAAAACTGGATGAGTTTCTCGCTGGAACGGTCTCGCAACCGTCTCACTGTATTGTGCCGCTATATATGTGAGACTACATATTTGTATACAGTGCGTTTGATAACCATAAGATCACCTAAAAAAAGCGTTTCCGTATAAAGGAAGACTCCGATCCACATGTGGTTATTGGTTTTAAATTGTCTGTCTTCAAGAATGGCGAATTACTCATTTGTGGTTCGATACCTCGATATGTAGTTTCACAAAACATTTAATCGATAGAAACATCATTTTTATGTTTTTAAATAATTATTATTTATTCATTAGCATGCACGCTAAGGTGCGTCGAAAAAAAAAGAGAACAGTATGTACAAAAACAAATCAACCAATTGCAGTAGCCACAAGGAATGAAACGAAAAGTGGAGGCACTTCATTATTGAAATCTACAAAGCTCATTGTACCCTTTCTAATGGAGGAGTTGCGCTCTCAAACCTATTCCGACAAAGCATTGTGAAATGAATGATATATAAGACCACGTAATTAGTGTCTTTTTATGGCATGGTATATAATCACAAGATATCACAAGGTTGCTGAGTTGAATACAAAACTTCGTAGTCAGGCAGGAATCGATCTCGCACCGCATCGCGTTCCAGGCGAGCAAAAGTTGGGTTTGGATTTTCGCAAAAGCAGAAGTTTTCATCGTGTACGATGCCTTTCTCAGAATTTCGCGGGGAACTTCCCGAGGACAATAGACCTGATTTGGTCGTTATCACTCGGTCGAGGGGAGAGGAGCGAGACATCCTCCCGGAGGGAGACGTCTCGCCCCTCTCCCCTCGAATTATACACAACGATAAGGCGTTCGAAACAGTCAATTCGGGGGGAGAACAAGGGAAGTTCGCTTCACGGTTGTTCCCATGGCCTCCCCCGAACATGATGAACGCGAAAACAAAGCCGCAGCGTATACGGTGATGCAGACGGGCTAGTCGCGAGGTGGTCTCGCACTTCGCTAGTTGAGGGGGTAGACTTGCCACTCAAGGACTGCGTAAGGCATCTCTGTCTGGTTTTCAACTACGTAAGGCATCTCTGTTTAGTTTTTAGAGGAGCTAATAAGCTTCTCTATAACCTTTGGTCAGAGGTGAATATTTTTGGACCGATCGCAGTTTTTCAGGAGTAGGAGACTGTCGAAAACAGCGAGTTCTAGCAAGATGATTTTTGATCAGTCATTTGATCAGTTGGAAGGTC
Source organism: Aplectana chamaeleonis (assembly GCA_029168955.1). NCBI lineage: Eukaryota > Metazoa > Nematoda > Chromadorea > Rhabditida > Cosmocercidae > Aplectana > Aplectana chamaeleonis. Next base: position 50,143 of record JAPDOI010000901.1, read on the forward strand.
GCGGGAAGACCTGCAGTCGGGAGAACAAGAGAACTCCTGTTGTGGGATCTTCCCCCCTTACTCTGCTGTCGAGACGTCCAACTCGTCTCCCCCTAATTCAGGGGAAGTTCCCCAGTTGTTTCGAGGGAAGTTCTGCTGTCGTTCTCGGGAATTTCCCCACGAATATCTGAGTTTAGGTTCAAAAAGAATTGGCGCATGACCTTAGCTGACTCCTTGGCAATACATACTATCATTCCACTCACCGAAACATAACCCTGGCTATTCGAAGGGCCACAGCTTTGCTCACAAGTTTCTGAAGATTCTAGAGACGGCGGTCAAGACAGCTTTCAAGGAGGACGAGAAAAATGTTTGTCAGGGTACACTGTACCTCTGTGTACGGCAGAACTACAACGGACGATTTTCATGAATGGAACAATTTTCTCCTGCACGGAAATTTATTAGATAATCTCTTTCCGTTTTATACACGAACGTCACTGCTGGAAAGGAAACCAAAAAACTGACATTTTGCTGATACTGTTTGCTCAAAATGCCACAGTGAACAAACTCAAAAAAGCAGCAGATTAGGGTTGAAATTAGAAATGAACATAAATTGGAAAAAAGTAAACTGAAGATTCAGAAAAATCCAAAACAGTTCCGATTGGAAAGTGTTCCACTGATTGCAAAAGTTTGAAACCATGAAGAAAAACGTGCGGTGAGGAAAAGTTTTTACAGAGATCGGACTTTGATTGTGAAGTCAGAAAGGCAACTCAATTGCGTTCTCACCTGCGTTAGAAGGTTGCGAAAAAACTCGTATTGTTAACAATGCTGTAGGCAGGGAACTATGCGCTTCAGTGTACTTGCCGGTAATTAACTGAATAGATGTCTTCAGAGTTGCAGCGACCGGCAACTGGTCGACGAGCGTCAGACATGTCGCGGGTGCAAAAATGCTTCCGAACATAAGGGGTCTACAGAGTTGTAGCGACCGCGAGTGGTCGTCGGGCGTCAGCCTTGACGCAGCAACAGAAATGTTTTTGAAAATTATCGTCGCCGCGTCGGTTGACGCTCGCTGGCAGTGACGCAGTTCCGTTGCAGCTTCAAAACCCTCTGCGGTGCCTCCTCGTCGCCCTTCACGCCGCGTCGGTCGCCCTCGTCGCTAAATGTAATCGATGTTGCATCACTCCTCTTTGTTCGTCGCTGCGAACAACGCCGCAACTTCAACTTTGCTGAGCCCTTCAAGCCCAGTACATACTTCTCGCGACGCGCGACAGTGACAGTGCGTATCATCCATATCGATTTCCACAGACACTATCTCGCGTCTCTGGTAGCGGGAAGTATGCACTATGACCTAGTAACGCAGGAACGGGACAACCCTTTACAACCACTACCCCTCGTGGTCTCACACGCTACATCGGTCGCCGCACGGCGCTATTCATACAACTCAACGCCAGCGCGTCGTGTCATTGGAGTATAAATACTTTTTATGCGCGTCATGAGCTTGCGGAGACCATGAGTATTCCAGCAGCGGCGCTATGGTGCAGCGGAAAAAGTAGACCCTAACTTTCCCAGGCAGCAAACTCTGTACTTTCGTTCACCACTGATAGCAGAGGATAGTAATGAAATGTATTAGTATAAAAAGAAATAAACAGTTTCAAAAACAAGGAATGCATGCTCTTAGAGACCGACCATGCTCGAACTTCCGCATCCAATGACCTCATCAAAAACCTTTGGCGCGATTCGTTATCGATTTTCTTATAGGCACAGGGCACGGAAAAAGTTATTTTCTACATTTTTGACCCTATTTTATAGAAAAGAACGCGCTGATCACAACGATATCTCTGAAATCGCACAAGGCCCCCTACAAGAGGAGTTATGGCTCCTCAAAAATGCCCATACTTTCAGTGTGAAAATTTAGTGGATGAGTTGTCTCAGCAGAAAATTTCGCGCGCAACTGATACCGAGCCATTTTTGTGAATATTCCGACTTTTACGCGGTATTCAATGCAGATCGATTCATATTTCCGCGGTTGCTATCAACATGGGTTCTGGAATAGCAGGCATGTGCTAGGCCGAGGGAAAGCTTATGCTCGAGTGCACTCCGCGCGCTACAATGATATCTCCACAGTTTTACTTTGACAGACGAGGGCGATGAATGAATCAAGTGATAAAAAGTGCGCGTACATGGCAGGGCTGCTATACGCGGCGAGTTAACTAGAAATGATAAACAATAAAGTTCTCGAGGTATTCAACCTTTCTCTAAGGATGCACCACACATTCGACTGCCATACAGATTCGTAGAGAATTTTGAACTGTGTATTTGGCTTATACAATTACTTGCCGGGGCCAGCTGATGTGAGATCCAAGTATGCTTATCCTCCAAGACAAGTCTGGTATCAATTCACAGGCAACGGAGTGACAAAAGGCTAGGTTTGCCCGGGGCCAGGATCGATCACTCGGCCGTGTTCGTGACAGTGGCACCTCTCGCCACTGGCCGACATGCTAGCTGATGGGCTGCCTGTAATATCAAAAATTATCTAAGAGGAGTGTGCCTTTGAAGGCAGGATTCACTTTCATTGCAATCATCTCCTATCTGCTGTTTCTTCCATTTATTTGGACCCTAACTAATACTACTTTGCGTGAAATAATCCCTCATTCTATTGGGTTGATGCATAACTATCGAACCTTTTTCTGAAAATATTTTTATTCCAGAAAAGCAATAACAATATTCAATCAAAACATGTTTAAACGATCATTCGGAAGCTCACTCTAAGAAAACTTGCATATGGCATCGTAATATGTAACCCAAATGTGACCGGACCGGCCACATGTGGGCTATTTCGATGCCACAAGTGGGGTTTTCTGATGGTGCCCACTCCTTGTGCGGGACCACCCCCCCCAGCCGTGGGACCATCCCCTAAGCTGCCAAAGTTCATTCTCCGGCTTCTAAGTGATCCCTCAAAGGTGACTTGAAATTGCGATCCAGGATCGGCCTCGAAATGCCGAGTGAGCATTCGGTGAGATGGAGCGCCTTTTATACCCTCCGGTTCGCTCACACTGAGCATGACACTGATACCGGAAAAGATCTCCATTCTCAACAAGTTTCAGATTGTAATGCCACAGCGATGCAGCAGCAATGCCGTAGCGATGCTATTTCGCGCACCGCATGAATTGCTAAGCCATAGCGATGCTTTTCCGCGTAGGAGCTGCATTTTGATGCCATAACGATGCTATATCGCGCAAAACCTGCATTTTCCATGTATAGCCATGCAATAGCTATCAAAAAATTATCAGATTAGTCACCGTCCACTTCAGGAACTGCTTCTCATTTGCTTGGAATTCGGTCAATTCCACGTGCAAAGAAGTCACGATTCTCGGAGGCGATCCACGCTTTGACATCAGCCACCAAGTAATCCAAGTCGTCGTGGACTTTGTTTGTCTGTCAGTTTTTCAGAGAGCGATTGACATTATAGTCCGTTGGTGTTCCTGCCGGTGAGTACGGCGGATGTGGGAGCAGACCCCATCCCTTATTGGCGATAGATTCGAATACACGGCGCTCGACATGTGGACGGGCGTTATCGTGATTGAACACGATGCAGATTTTTCGCGCTGTCTTTTCGCCTGGATTGCAGCTTTAAGGCGGTCAAGCTTAGCCGGGTAGACGTCGCTGTTGATATTACACACCGGCTTGCCATTTTTGTCGATTATTCTCCATTGGTGTCTTCGATCTGCGTCGTTAAACCAATAACAAATGCCATTTGAATTGGTTTCCCTATGGATGATTCCGCTTCTGTCCCACCACACACACCACATAGCCTTCTTACAGTGCACGCCTTTTGGTATTCCTTTAGGGGAAACACCTTGCGAAACACAGACTTTCTCTCTTTTAACGTTGTTGAAGAGAAGCAATGACTAATCCCCAATGACAAGATTCTTCAAAAATGGTGTTTGTTGGTTTCGCTGCAGTCTTTGTTGTCGTAGAGCTTGTGGGGCACCCATCCAGCTAATTTCCATACCTTTCCAAGCTTCTTCTAGCGTCGAACGATCGTTTTTCGATTGACATTAAAGTCTTTAGCCAGCATTCGGGTTGTCGGGCTTTCGTCCTCTTCCACGGCTGCCAGAAGTGCTTGATCATCAAAATCCTATGGCCGACCTCTTCCTTCTTTATCCTCCGAAATAGTGTCACCTGATTTAAAGTTAATAAATCACTTCCGTACTACACTAGCACTAATTGTTCCTTCGTCAGAAATATCGTTGAGATCGCGAAATAACTGGGCTGCGGTCCATCCTTTTTCGTAGTGGTAGAACATAATAAAGCAAATACGAGTGTAATTTCCGAGACGCATTTTTCAAACAAAGTATTGCTGATTATTTTCATATAAATATTGAGGACGAAAGGCCGATTTCACTAAAGAAAAACGCGTTAGTAGAAAATGACCATAATTATGCATCAACCCAAGACATTGACTCCATAAATAACCGATCAGAACCACCGAACACATGTTTATCCAACCGGCCAACTACTCAGGGAGTCGGGGGTCCTATTCGGCCACGATAGGCTTTCGATTCGGGTACCTAGTCGAGTTGAAAGGAATTTTGCGGAAGCACGTGCTGCTCCGAGGAGCACGTGGTCTGTTCGATAGGACTACGTGGCGCAGAGAGACAAAACCCTTGCTGCACCCCCATTTCCCACGCTAAAGCACGTGGCCTGATCAATAGGAGCACGTGGCCCAGACATGCAAAACCTTCTCCGAACCCCCGTTTCCCACGCAGCAGCACGTGGCCTGTTCGATATGAGCACGTGGCGCTGGGGGCGGGCTCCAACACCTTCGATGGGAACGGGTCTCCCCCCAACAAGGATACGGTCTAAGTCACGGACCGCAGTAGGGGATCACCCCCACAGCAGTCCACGGCAGGAACATCACCTTCGCCACGGTCGACAGCGAGGAAGCTTCCCTCGCTGAGGACCGTGGGAGGAGACCCCTTAGCGGTTCAAAAATCGTCAAGAAAGTGACTCGTAGTCACCTTCCAGGAGCGGCCCAAAAGGCGCACTGCGCTCTCTTTGGGATCGAGCCCCTTATATACGTGCTGTGCGGCCGACATGCGCCGGGTCAGTTCTGAAGCGATCGATCAACGTGTTCAATCATGGGCAACGTGGCTCGTTCATCGTCCAAGCTCATCGTAGTCGAATCCAAAGCGTATCGTGGCCCAGTGGAACGGCTATGATTGGCGCCACGTGCTTTTCACTTGGACGACGATTAGGCTACGTGGCGCAAGGAAATTACGTGGCCATATCGTCGTCCAACCGCTTTGTAGTCAAGTCGAAAGCCAATCGTGGCCGAATAGAAACCCCGACTCCCTGAGTAGTTAAGGCCAGAGAATAACGTCACTGAAATGAGACGATTTAGTGCCTTTTTCGCTTTTTAGTGCCTTCATAGTTACTCATGGCGGTCAACGCATAGTTTTGAGTGGGAAACCAGGGAATGAAAGTCATCGTGAAGACTGCCTTGAAAGGCAGTGGTCACGATGAAACATGTTTGTCTTCTTTTTTTCTCTAAACCCTTTTCTGGATTCGAAATAGTGGGACTTGTACGAAAAAATGCGAAAAAGAATCAGCTTTGAGTCGAATTTTCGGCGTCAACCTTACGGTCTTTTGATGGCGAACAAGCACACTCCATATCAGGCTCCGTCCACTCGTGGCGAGAGCGTGCGATTACGCAAAATCGATGGCCATTGTGGGCACACGATTCGCTACTCTTAAAGAAATTGCCGCTGCGGCTCCTCGATAGTGCCGCTTCGGAACCTACAGGCACTGAAGCGGCACTATTGCGGAGCCGCGCCGGCACTACCACGGAGCAATGGTGGAACTACCGCGGAGCCGAAGCTGTGATGATACAGTGCCGCTTCGGCTCCGCGAAAGTGATGCAGTGGCTCCGAAAGAGGATCTGATATGAAGTTGTTCAAGATCGATAGTACAACTAGGGAGGCCTAAGAACAAAAATACGCACCTGCGCTCATTACGTCATCTGTCTAGTAGGGACAGAGATCACCACCGCTTTTCCGCCCAAGGAAATACGGAATGTACCTCAAACCTGGGTAATTGAACTGGCGAAAACTTCGTTTCACTGTACATGATAGTACAACGTACTCCACGCGGGTTCACTGCTGCATCCTTGGGGAGACGGCGCGGTTCTACCGCGGAGCAGATGCGGTACTATTGCGGCAATGTCGAGGCTCACGACACGGTAGCAAAATCGTCTGATCACGCAGCCGCTGCAGTACTATCGCGGAACTATCGCGGCGCAGTCGAGCGTCGCAGTAGCACTGACGCGGCAAGCGCCGACTCGAGCGATTGATCATCCGATCGAACGTTTTCAATCAAATCAACACGAGGTAGAAGGTGTTTGCGCGTGTTAAGTGGGCACGGCTGCTCCAGCGTTGAGGAGCGTCTAGAGGCGCACAACAGCGGGAACGCCCGCTCTCGCGACGTATGGACGCTGCCTCATTGTCACCGATAATCTCTAGTATGAAGAACATCAGCTGGTTCGAAATTGTGATTCAATCAAGGAACAATGGCCTTCGGAATTGCTTGCTTGATTATTTCTGTCCTCATATAGTTAAAACATTGACTGGAGTGCTCGCTGACATTGTTCAACAGTTTTCATTACCTAAATTTGCATATATTTCCGCCTGCCAATGTCAATGAATTTTGACTATTTAAACACGAGACTACCATCTTTTTCAACAAAGCTGTGCACATGTGCGCGAATCATCAACTTGGGAACTTGAAAACTTTAATTGTAGCCCGTTTCTTGCCCCGTAACCCCCATAGTTTTTAACCGTTTACAAGCCAAACCAATTTTTACGATCTTTTCGACAACTTACCAGACCACTAACTACGTTAAAGGCACTGTTCGTTCACGATAAACTCCATCTTCGAATTTTCCATGACAAACGCTTCTCGTGGCTCTCAGAAGCATAACAGTGTCGAAGAAATGGGACGAAAAGCTACCCAGGAACCGCAAAACGGCTAAGAGAAGCGAGAAATCCCTCCGCTTTTGGCAAGTCCGACCCCTTTCCGCCCCTCGACGTGAACAAAGGAACACTCGAGATCGTGAGATGAGCGATGGTTTACGATCAAAAGCCCCGTTCTTCCCTTCCATCTCAACTTCTCTCTTTACTCAGGTAAGCTCGCATACATTGGCCGCAAAAGACGGAAGTTACAAGTCTCGGTCAACTCGTCCAGCAGGCTTCCCTAGCTCAATTCTTGAGGGACCATAAATCCGTTTCCAGAAAGTCTTGTATCGTGAACACTGCCGTCAAAGGCAGTGGTCGCAATGAAAAACGTTATCTAAAAAACTATAAAAATCAGCTTAAATAGAAAACAGGGGAAAAATATGAAGGTAGCGCGGCGAAAAACGGGCTAGAGTTAACGGGTCGAGTTTCTAGAGCCCAAAGATGCTAGTTCGTGCACACGTGCACAGCGCCGCAAAAAAAAGATCGCAGCCTCATGCAGAGCAGTCAAAAATCATGGACATTCAGAAGAAAAAATAAATTCAAATTTATGCAGTGAAAAGAGTTGACCAATAAAAGCAAGCACTTCAGTAAATGGTTTTGACAAGATGAGAACGAAGCATAATGTTCATTGATTGAAATTCAATTTCAAGCCAGCTGATATTCTTGGTATTAGAGACCATCGATCCCAGTGATGCAGAGTGGCGCTGTGCACGTGTGCACGAACTAGGCTCGTCCACCATCGAAAGACAAGAGAGTTTAGGCTTCAAATTTGGCTCGAAACAACGGTTTTTTAGCGATTTTTTCTCGATATTCCTACTACTCTAAACCCAGAAAAGGGTTTAGATAGGAAAAGAAGACAAACATATTTCAACGCGACCACTGCCTTTTAAGGATTTGTTCACAGTGGTTCTCATTCTCGAGTTCCCCTTTTCAAAGAATGGGTTGGTCGCCATAAGTTACTAAAATCGCGAAGAAACGGCTGAAAACGCACTGAAATGATTTCCTTAAGTAAAATGATTTTCGACATGGGCTAGTTGTCCGATAGGCTAAACGAGTTTCTCGATCGCGACCGGTAAACAATGATGTTAGTTGGAAATGGGAGAATATACTGTGTAAAGCAGAATTAGTTGTGGTTCAAAGTATAGAAGGAAGCGGCAGAGAGTTAACAATTTTTAAGAAGGGTTTCACGAAATATTTCGTCGCCACACCAGACAGTTCTCCCGACTCGAAGAGTGAAGAGGCGGTGTGAGAGCGCTGTATTTCATGTACTTCTAGCGCGTATTTTTTGATTTCTTCGTCATCAAAGCTCTACCCGGGGACCAAGTAATTGCTTTGGCATAGGTTGATCATCGTCAACACTAACCTTTAAAGGCAGTGTCCACGATAAAAACCATGTCTGATTTTTTGGTGGAGATCGGCAGCTGAGGGGCCTAGGGCAACACTAACGTTGAAAAAACTATGAAAAATGAGCTCGGAACGGTCCCGTACGGCCCCAAAGTTGGACACCCGTCAGCTTGCAACCCCCAGATGCACTTTCCACACCCACCGACGTGAACAAATGAAAGCTTGAGATCGTGAGATGAGCGATGGTTTCCGATCAAAAGCCCCATTCTTTCCTTCATTCTCAACTTTTCTCTCTACTCAGGTCTGCTCGCATACATCGGCTGCAAAAGACGGAAGTTACAAGCCTCGAACAACTCGTTCACCATGCTTCCTTAGCTCAATTTTTGAGGGACCATAACTCCGTTCCTAGAAGGTCTTGTACGATTCCAAAAACATCATTGGAATCAGCATAGAACCGTCTTCAAGATAGGCAAAAAAGCAGAGAAACGATTCTTATCGTGAACACTGTCTTTAAGAGCGAAACAGTAGAAGCAAAACAAGCAATCATGAAAATCTCGTCAGGATGGGTTCTTGTAATTAGCGTGCCAGGCTATTGCTTCAATTGAATTGTTAATGAAGTTATGTGGCAGAAATATAAAATTAAGTTTGAGCATGAGCTTAAATCTTTTTGAAAAAACATCATTGAAAAAAGTAAGTGGAACGTTCCGAGGAAAGTAGAATCAGTTGGGCCAACTAATTACTGACTCGAAGAAACTATACGAGTTATGGACGCGTCTTCGTCATGTCTAACAATAGGTATTTAGTTTCCTTTGTGACTCTTCGCATGGAAAAATCGCACTAATGTAAATCCCTTCAAAATGAGCCGTCTTGAGCGACAACAAGTCATAATAATCTTGCACTTCCCATCCATCCGGATAACAACAAATCCATTCCAATGAAATCTGCTGCATACAAATACATTTGCACGCCCCAGTCGCGTGAACGCGGATGCTACAGGTTGGTAGAAAAGTACTGAAAGCGACACCTATGAAGCAGTAGAGAAATTAAAATTCATACGCCACTTTGACATATCATCCTTCATGTGAACATACAAACATTTTTATTTCGATCTGTCAATTCGTTCACTGTTTACAAACCATTTGAATTTGACGTGTCAGTGTGTTTTTGAGAAAGGAAAAAAAACTGAGTATCGTGCAGTGATAAAATTCTTTGTTTTGGGAGGTTTATCAGTCACGGAAATTCATTCAAAAATGGTGAGCGTGTTAAAGAATCTGCTCGTTCATTTCCAACTGTACAGTGATGGGTTTTAGAGTTTAAACGTGGTCGTAGAAGCTTTGAAGATGAACAACGTAGTGGACGACCAAAAACTGCAACAACACCAGAAATCATTGATCAAGCACATAATACTGTTAGTGAAGATCCAAGTTCGACTAAGTGTGACTCAGACGAACGAGTACTCCATATTTTACATAAAGAATCACGTATCTACAAGCTGTTCAGAAAGTTATTGCCGCATTCGTTCATCATCTGGATCTTTCTTATAAAAATAAAACCGATTTTGAGCGTCGTTTTGCAACTATGAAACTAACTATGAAACTTGGATCTACCATAATGATCCTAAATTGAAACAAGAGCGATTTCAGTGGACTGAGGCTGGTCATTCAGTCGTGGAACAGTATTTTGCAGAGCTTCCAGAAAATCATTGCAGAGATGGTATAAAATTATTGCAAGATCGAGAACTCCATGTTCACCTATGGAATCGAGCCAATGTGTCATACAGTTGCCTGGTGGGTCTACACCCTGATGCACTTCAGTTCTTTCATTTTTTTCTGTCAATGTGTTAACCTCTTATCAAAGGCAGTGGTCACGATGAAAAACGTTATCGAAAAATCTACAAAAATCAGCTTAGATCGAAATCAGCTGAAAAAACTATGAAGGTAGCGCGGTGAAAAACGGGCTAGAATTAGAGTTTTTAGAGCCCAAAGAAGCCAGTTCGTACACAAGTGCACAGCGTCGACCAAAAAGATCGCAGTCTCATGCCGAGCAGTCAAAAATAATCGAGATTCAGTGGAACAAATACATGCAAATTTACCTGATAAAAACAGTTGAGCAATGAAAGCAAGCACTTCTGTCAATGCTTCTGACTAGATGGGTACATAAATCCGAAGGTTCATTGATTGAAATTCAATTTCAAGCCAGCTGATGTTCTTGATATAAGAGGTTATCGATGCCGATGATGTGGAGTGAGCTCGCCCACCAACAAAAGACAAGAAAGTTCAGGCTTCAAAGTTGGCCCAAAACAGTGGTTTTCTCGCGATTTTTTCTTGTAGGTCCGACTACTCGAGGCCCAGAGATGGGTTTGAAGAGAAAAAGATGACAAGCATATTTGATCGCGGCCACTGCCTTTAAGAGGGTCACATTCGCAACCGCGGATGTATTTTATATAAATATAAATATAGATATAAATATAAATATAAAAATAAATATAAATATAAATATAAATATAAATATAAATATAAATATAAATATAAATATAAATATTAATGTAAATTGACTTACATTAATATAAATATAAATAGATCGTTGGAATAAATGTATTGGTGTTGAGGGAGATTATATTGAATAAAAAATCTGATTTCATTCAAAAGCTCACATTCTTTCATTTTTGCTTTCAATACGTTTCTACCAACCTGTACAATACCGACCAAGTTTTTTTCTGTGAAACCAGCGTTTCGTGGCGTTTTTTTCAAGCGCGCAAAGCTCCGCATCGCCATACCACCGCCTTCACGATGATCGATTTCCAATTTGAAGTCATTTTCGAATTGCTCTTAAAGGAAGTGGTCGCGACGAAAAAAGTTGCCTAAGAACCCATGAAAATCAGCTCGATCCACAAACGGCTAAAAGGCCATGAAGGTTGCGCGGCAAGAAACGAGCTAAAAGTAGAGTTATTAGGATCCTAAATTGCTCATTTGTGCACACGTGCACAGCTCCACCCAGGCAGATCGTAGTCTCATGCTGAGCAGTCAAAAATCATTGACGTCCACATCCAGAAATAAATGGAAAGTTAAGTGATAAAAAAACTTGAACAATGAAAGCAAGCCGATCACTCAATGCTTAACTCGATGAGGACAGAAATATTTGAACAGGTAATTCCGAAGGATATTGTTCATTGGTTGAATTTTAATTTCAAGCCAGCTGGTGTTTCTGATGTTAGAGATCATTAATGTGAAGCCCAACATCCAAAGACAGAAAAGTTCAGACTAGAAATTTGGTCCAAGACAGAGTTTTTTCGCAAATTTTCCTCACAAGTCCTAATACTCTGAACCCAGAAAAGGGTTTGAAAAGGAAAAGAAGGCAGACATATTTTTTCGCGACCACTGCTTTGAACGAGTACTATCCAACAATTTTAGGAAATACTAGACCCTCGATACTATAGTGATGCTCGAATATTCGCAATCGAATAAACACTCGAATAAATAATTTGATCATTTATTCAAAGAGTCGAGCGATCGAAAAATCCAAATAGTCAATTTTTCTCAAAATTTGACTATAGAAAATCCCCGATATTCGATTATTTTTCGGAATCGGCTACCAAAAATACCAGATTTTCGATTATTCTTCGAAATCGGCTATAAACACTGACAATTCTATTTGATCCTGGAATATATTCAAGTAATATAACGCAGCCTTTACCTTTCATAGAATTTTCTGCAGGGGCAAATGCACCAGGAATACTCTAGATCAGGGATGAGCGGAGTTCCGCGTTCCGCATTCCGAAAACCCCAGGAAACGCTGCGTAGTGCGAAAACATCGGGTGATCTGGGACGTAGGAAAACACTGGATGATTTCTGAATTTCTCCGCGTGACGCGTTCCGAAAACCGCATTTCCGCGCATTTTCAAGCGTTTCGCGCCCGATTCCCGAAACCCGACAAGAATTTTTTTGTTCCTAAACCTGAAAACCGATTTCCGAAATTTCATATTTTCGTTACGCTCATCCCTGCTCTAGATTCTACGACGATTACGCTGGCAACGCCAGCCGTTACTGCGTACAATATAAATGGCAATCTTCAGCTCGTTTTGATGAACGGAAGGTTCTACTCAACAGTCAAGAGAATCACAGACTTCCTTTCAAGAGATCTACAGCCACGAATAGCATTGGAAAGGAAAGTGCAATTTTGTAGAGACGCATAGTTTTTAATGACTGCTACATTTTGTAGAATCTACATTAGTGCTACTTTTTCATGCGGAAAAGCTTTGTAGAAATCTCCTAACTCGTACGTTCCTGAAGTACGTCACTCGTGTATATTCAATGTATAAAGAGAGTTCACCAGAAATAGATTTATCCTTTGTGCGAATTTGTTCTTGCACCTTAAGCCTTTTTCATCATTCGAAGAGCGACCCACAATTTAAACTTCCTTTTCACACTCTCTCACAAAAAATTCGTCTGTGCTTAATACACGAGCCATCTGCTATTGTGAAGGGCATTCGTGAACATCTTTTCTGCTTTCTTGTCACTCCATGCACCATCCCACACGCTCTCACCACATATGTTTCTGGCAGAGGATCTTGTTCAAAGGTTGGTCATTGTCATTCAAATATGAAACTGCGATGCTGCTTGGTGGGAGAATGGCACACGGAAAAACGAAGGTATGATGGCTATCGATCGAATGATGACGCGCCCATTAGGTACCGTGCTTATCTGGGCCAAATTCCGGTCCGCAATTGCGTCTCAAGACGCTTTGCAGCAGCACGCGCTCGAGTCAGTCGGGTTTCCAGCGCCAAAGCCGACTAGGTGTGGCTTTTTTAATCAATTTTCTCCAATTTTTCTTAGTCTCCAGTCTCTGAAACCCACCTAGAATCAGCAGATCGGCGGCTGCGGCGCTGGAAGCTCTTTTGACGCGGGAGCGTGCGGCCGCAAAGCGTGTCGAGACGCAATTGCGGACCGGAATTTGGCCCAGATAAGCACTGTAGCGCGACTTTTTCAATCAGTGACACGAGCGAAAAACAAGCAGGGCGCTGCTCTTGTTGATATCGTTCTTGCTAAAAAACTTCTTCTATGATCAGTGTAATTTAAGTAGGAAGCCGCGACGCTGCTTGGCGAGAAAACGAAGAGAAGATGGCTATCCATCAAGTAATTTCGCCCCCAATTCCTGAGCGCGGCTCCCTAATTTGAAGGCACGTATGATATTATCAATTTGTAATCGACTCTACGTCTTGACCCTAGGAACAGGGCTCGCGGTAAAATTGGCTTTCAAGTTTTCCTCATGAAAAGGTGGAAATCATGAAAATAAGTGAAAAGGTGCAGGATAAGCGCTCACGGACAAGTTAGAATGGCTGAATACTGGGTGTGTCCTTTCACCTGAACAACGATTTGGTGCCAGAATGCTTGCTTCGTCGTTCTTTGTTTACCTGCCAAAAATGTTTGTAGTCTTTTAGAGTAGTCAGCAACTACTAGCGAAGAAGCAGCGCAACAATTGAGGGAATATAAGAGAAAAAAACTGCAGTTCTCCCAAGCGCGCCCCAATGCTAAAATTCATCCGCCCTCGCGCCCTAATCGTAATGTGAGGCCGGACCAAACTCGTTCGACCAAGAGCGGAAAGGCTTAGCGCGAGCAGACTTCGTTGCCCTATAGGGCCCTTCGAGGCCTTTTCTATCTGTTTTTTTTTCGAGCTAATTGCTTGAACTAGACCCCGAGCATTCGGTGTCGGGAATATTTCGAGAATAGTGAAGACGAATTCGTCGTGAACACTGCCTTCGAGTAACGGATGCTAAAGAACGGAGTTTGGTTTCTAGTGCGACGCTGTCTTGAAGGAGGAGATAACTATTTTGATTTTAGAAAATAAAGTTTGTTGAATAATAGGAAGTGAAATAGAGTCTGAAGCAATCGAATCAGGCATGGGTATAGCAACAGGTGTAGCCCTTTCACATAAGAAACCTGCTATTTATTTGTCCTCGTGTGGGCGGGAGTAAACATGGCCTGGTCTTTTAAGTCCTGTGAGGGGAGGGATGAGCTTTGCAGAGGGGATTTTCTTCCAAATGACGTTTGTGCTTATTTCAGAGGTAACATCGGTCGGCATGGATCGGGAAGAGACTTCGCGTGCATTGTTGAAGGTTGGCGCCAATTCGGTGCACCTATGTTATAGCACATGGCACCATGTTTGCGCCAACTTTCAACAGTGAACGCGAAGTCTCTTCAGGATCCATGCCGACGTTATACATCTCAAGAAGATGTCATAAAACTGATGATGTGATATTCAATCTATCTCGTATCACTTTCGCAAAGGGCAGAGCAACTTGGAGTGTCCGACCCTGAGCTATTTTCGTCCTCAATTTTGACGTGCAGCGGGAGCACTTATCGAGTTAAAGGGTCAACGTAGATCAGCTTGCAATCTGGTTAGACGGGGGCGGCTGCGATTTTCGATCGGATTACGATTCTAGAAAGCAGAGGCTGGGAATGGGATGCTTTCTAGGTTGATACAAAAGTTTGCACACTTACTATGCCCGGAATTCCGAAAGCTTTATGAGTATTGTCCGTGTCACTCAATTAGGAAGTCGCACCCAGCTATAGGGCGCTAAATTATTCGTTTGACTTTTTCCGCTAAGCGAATTTGCGACTCCCTAATTGAATGAAGCAAACCACTAAAGAGCCTTTTCAGACAATGAAATCATGAGTTCGGAACAATCGGTCGCACTAGTAAAATGACATACTTTCTAGGCCAACCTACTATTTATTCATTTAGGTATATGTTAATCAAATGATATGACATTATTTCAACGTGTCGTCGCATGCTTTTGTTACGAAAAAGACGATCATCGCGAGCAACTCTCATGAATGTTTCTTTAAAAAACTGACACAAATGAGTCTCGCCATGTTCTCTTCGGTCGACCTGCGCAGCGCGTCCATTCCCAAGGTCTCCATTTGGTTATTGCTTTCGTCCATCGGTCGTCATCTGTGACCCATTGACCCATCTTTCTCAACCACAGCCATTTTATTTTAGTTGATCTTTTAACTATGTTAGGAAGCTTTGCAGCTCCTTACAACCATACGTTTGTATGACGATCGAGAAGCGTCACTCCGAGCATCTTTCTCATCTTTCTTCGTTGAGCTATCTTCAAAATGGTCACATCCTCAGAGAGTCGGGGGGTCCGATTCGGCTACAATAGGCTTTCTAATCGGGTACCTAGTCGAGTTGAAAGGAACTTTCGCAGCAGCACGTGTTACTCCGAAGAGCACGTGGCTTATTCGATAGGAGTACGTGGAGCAGAGAGAAAAAACCTTAGCCGCACCTCCATTTCCCACGCGGCAGCACGTGGCCTGTTCGATAGCACTACGTGGCGCAGCGAGGCAAAACTCTTGCCGCACCCTATTTCCCACGCAGCAGCACATGGCCTATTCGATAGGACGACGTGGCGCTGGGGGCAGGCCTCCACCCCTTCGATGGGAGCGGGTCTCCCCCAACAAGGATACGGTCCAAGTCACGGCCCGCAGCAGGGGATCACCCCCACAGCAGTCCGCGGCAGGAACATCAACCTCGCCAAGGTCGACAGCGAGGGACCTTCCCTCGCTGAATACCTTGGGAGAGACCCCTTACCGGTTCAAAATCGTCTAGAAAGTGACTTGTAGTCACCTTCCAGGAGCAGCCCCGAAAGGCGGACTCTCTCCGGGATCGGGCCCCTTATATACGTGCTGTGCGGCTGATGTGCGCCGGGTCAGTTCTGGAGCGATCGATCAACGTGTTCAATCATGGGCATTGTGGCTCGTTCGTCGTCCAAACTCATCGTGGTCGAATCAAAAGCGTTTCGTGATCGAGTGAAAACGGCTATGATTGTCGGCACAAGCTTCTCACTTGGACGACGATTAGGCCACGTGGCGCACGGAAAGTACGTAGCCGTATCGTCGTCCAACCGCTTAGTAGTCGAATCGAAAGCCTATCGCGGCCGAATAGGACCCCCCGACTCTTTGAGTCCTTCTTTCTTGTGATCCACGTTTCGCACTTGTACAGCAGAGCTGGTTCAACGCACGCTTCAAATGCACGTCGCTTGAACTTCATCGGTATTCTTCTATTAGTGAAGTGCGAGTGGAGACGATTTAGCGAGTTCCATCTTGATTGAATTCTTCTTAGCATCTCTATTGCCAGGTTGCCGCCAAAAGATATTCGATGTCCTAGGTAAACAAAACTGCTGCGATATTTCATGACTTTTGCGTCGATAAGGATGGGTATCTTTTGAGAATTGATCATGACCACGATTCTCGAAAAGTTAGCCTCCAGGGAAAGAGGGTCACCTTGACGGAGTCCACGCTTGACTGGAACAGAAACTAACTGACCACAGACGGTGATGGTAATTGCGGCACAAGTATGGATCTTGGATAGAAGACGAATGATCTTGGGGTGAACTCCCTGGCGATGTAACGACGACCAAATCGCGTCATGCTCCACGGAATGAAAAGCTTTGAAATGATCCATAAAAATAATATATTTTGGCAAATCGCACTCAGGGCTTTTCTTCATCAGTTGGTTGATGGTGTGGATATGGTCGACAGTGGCAAAGCTTTGGCGGAATCCCGCTGGTTGGTTTTCTTGAACTTGGACAGACATTCGTTGTAAAATGATGGAGGCGAAACCTTGTTAATGGAGGATAACAGGACAATGGGACGGAAGTTGCGAAAATTCAATGGATATCTTTTCTTGAAGAGTACCGACAGCGAGGAGCCGGCTAAGGTCAGGGGTAAGGATTCGTTTTCAAGGAAGCCTTTGAACAGTGCCGTTAATGGTTTTTCGAGAAAGTCGTATCCAGTTATCAGCATTTCAGTCGTGATGGAACCGACACCTGGTGTTTTTCCCGACTTCAATATTTTGATCGCGCAGCTGACATCTTTGGGCGAAATGGGGGGGGGGGGGGGGAGAAATGGGTCTTCGATTGTGGGCATGAACGGGAGTGAGGGCGGTCTTCTTGAAGAGAAAAATTCGGTATAGAATTCTTGGGCAATGGCTGCAACACACTCAATGGATCTCGAAACGGCCAGCGAGGCCCTGCCTCCTCCAAACGGGGCTGAAGCGCGTTCCACGAAGCATTTGTGTTTTAGTGGTGCTGCGTCGTCGGTTACATTCGTGCTTATAGGATTCGAATTTTTTTTCAATATGAAATGTTCGCAATTCGTGGAACGTTCATATTTGGCCTTGAAATCCATAGAAGCACAGTTCTAGTTGCACAAAACAGCCGGTTAGCGATCGCGAGATCGTGAAATCAGCAATGCGGCCATGGTAGCCACTTGGAGAGAAACTGCACCCTATTTTTTTCCGTTTTCCGTATTCATTGAAGTTCTCTGAAATACCGAAGGGTCCGGTAGGAAAACGCAGCATCCATCCTTGTTACTTCCTTCGTTCTTTACAATTTTCAGTAGGACGTTTTCCTAAACTTCGCGAGTCTTGCAAGACTTTCTCTAATTAGTGGGAATACGCCGCCGCACAACCGCCTTTTCGCGCTGCCATGAACTGTACGATCGCTTTAAAAGAACAACAACGGATCTCATTTTTGTGTTCAGCACCCGAAAAACCACTATGGGTGAGCTTTTTGGTGATGAAACCTTTTTTTACTTTCGGAGCACCATTTAGTTACGCAATTTCAATTTCGGTGAGCCAGAAGTCGGAGAACTGCGCTCCCGCACTGGGGGAGGGGTTACTTTTTCTGAGCAGAAATATCAGGTCGGTGTGTTTCGGACGTTACTGGTAGGCAAAATCAGGTAGAACGTCATTTTACTACTGCAGCCGATCGACTCGAGCTTATACCTTTTTCTGATGTAGATTCACGCAGGGTGAATCACATTTTTCGCTACCTGTAGCATGGGTATCCTCGCTACACACATACCTCCTTTCGCCAATCTAGGACTACGCTAAAATGGTTTCCCTTGTCATGGAGCACTGCTTTTTAAGACGTTTTCGAACGCGGTTAAAATTGAACGCGGTCGGTTCGCACCTAGGAAAAAAAATTGAATTGCTGGCAGGACCTACCCATGCAGGTGCGGTTGACTTCGAGAAAATCATTGGTATTCACGCGCGAACGGTTGTGGTCCACTTCGGGCAAACAAAATGTTTGAAACAATGTGGACCACAGTCAGTCAAGAACAATGCGGATAGATATTCATGAACGTAATAAAATCAGGGAGACCTTAAATGGAGAGAAGCTAGAGACATACAACTTATGCACATACATATCTGGTAAGGAATAGCCGCGTTGAAGGGATTACCCCTTTGCAGAAAACCCATATCTTGTGACTGCAGCTGTCAATCATGTAATAGTTGGTAAGTATGTTGATCACCTTTTTACCTTCATATCCGACATGCTTGGGTGTTCGCGTGGAAGATAATCGGCGCTTATTAAGGGATTTTATTACAAAACTCATCTAAAACATGCCTTCGTGAGATTGTGTGTCTATGAAGATGTTTGAAGCATGGATTATCTCGCCTAAACCATAGATCGGATGAAATAATCGACATTAGAACCTTTTACAGTATGATGAAAGAGGTATCACGGAAGGATCAATAGATCAACTCTCTCGTCCTGTCTTCAAAAAGTGGTCACTCATGACCATCAAATGTGGCATCTAAATATGTACTTACATACGTAAGCAACAGCGTCGCTCTCCATTAGACAGGCTAGACAGAGGATAGAACTCCGAAAAAACAATGACTCAGTTAATTGTAGTTTTCGAAGAATGTAACGTCACTGGAATAAAACAAGCACGCAGCAGAAAAGAGCATTTTGCGTCATCACAAGTACTTTACAGGTATTGAACTTACTTTGTGCCTGCTTTCTTTGTCAGATGCACATCATATGTTCCGACTCAGAGGCTATGTAGTTTGATAGATGCTTTGAAACTTTCAAGATAAGCAAAACTCCCAACTAAGTGAAAAAAACACCTTAACGGATCCTATCACTCACAAGGGTGTTTTCAGTGGTAAACGCGATAACCCTAGTATTCTTAGTATCTCTTGGGCCTGAATAGTAAAACCGGGCAGTATTCCGCCCCGAGCTGCAGCTTCCAAGAAGCTATAAGCATTTTTTAAGCTTTGCGAAAAGGTAAGGGTACCACAAGGTAGCTGAGTTGAACGCAAAACTCAGATGTCAGGCAGGACTCGAACCTGCATTGCACGCTTTCCGGGGCGAGAGTGTTACAATTACACCGGCGACACCCCGTTCTGCATTCCTCAGCTATTACCACATGAACTGTGTAGGCACAGTAGCAATCACCCGTTTACGGGTATGATCTGGTAAGCACATATTGGCATTAAATCCATTCAAGCTGAAGCCTAATGAAGACAGAGTTTTGCTGTTGTTGAGTATTTAATGCCTTTTTATGACATGGTATATAATCACAAGATATCACAATGTAAATGAGTTGAACGCAAAACTCAGATGTCAGGCAGGACTCAAACCTGCATTGCACGTTTTCCCGGGCGAGAGTGTTACCATTACAAAACCGATACCCCGTCCTGCCTTACATCTGAGCTTTGCGTTCAACTCAGTTATCTTGTGATGTCTTGTGATAATACACCGTTTCGTAAAAAAACATTAAATACTCATAAACGGTAAGGGTACCTTTTTTCTTTTTCATCAGGCATTTTTCTCGGAGTTTCGAAAAAATTTCTGACGTTTTGCTCAATACTTGTATATAGGGATTAAGCAGTGTGCAGAAAACGGATTGTGGGTAAAGGTTTTTGAAATTCTCAGGTTTGTTGTAGGTCACGGTAGGTACAATACCATTAGCATGGGAGCTTCCATTGGGCATAGAAAAATCGAACCACCTCCGAATTGGGAAAGTAATTATGATATTGATTTCACGTATACATTAAGGGGCCAGATCTGCTTGTCCGTTCCTGAAGTAGGAGATCTAGGTGTTCAAATAACCAATGATTTGAGTTTCTGATCACAATACAGAAACTTGATTAGGAAGGCTAATCCCCTCACCTCTAATCTTTTTGAGGCTTTCACTAGCACAAGTGAGATCCCTCAGGGACTTCTACGAGCCTATAAAAAAACCTCTGTTGGGCCCTCAGTTTAGAGTGGAATCACAGTTTTTAGCCCCGTGGAAAAGAAGGACATCGACTTATTGGAATCCATTCGAAACAACTACATACATCAGCAAACTAATGCTGAGGTGTTCTGGACTCGCTTGTTCCCAGGTGCCCAATGGTGTCGAAAGAACTAGGATTTTAAAACTGCCTAGTTTTCATAGGAGAAGGAAAAAGCTGACTGCATAATGATGCACAAATTGCCTAGTACAAGGTTGTCTATAGCGCCAGTAAAATGTTTCGGAACTCCCACTTCAACAAACAGAAACGGGAAGTTCAGGCTCTATATAATAATTTGGAGGTCATAAGCTAGGTAGGTAAAGTTTTTTCAACTGCCGTAGTTGGAGCAAGTCCAACCAAATCCTAGGTGAGAATGCGATCCTGCTGAGTGTGTCTTTAGATGCACCCCTGTTTTGGAGGACGCAAATACAGGGGGCGGGCAGATACAGGAGCGAGGTCAAATTCTTACTTCTGTCACGGCATTATGGGCCGTTTTTGACTCTTCAAAATGATTAGGCGTTGTGTTCTGAGTCATACCACTCTATTTCCGTAGTTATCTCAAGCACGTTTACGAGCGTGTATGCTTTAAGTTCCTCTTAGGAGACATTTGATCTTCCTTCTGCTTGTACTGATAACTCTTTCTTCCCACCTACTTGTTATCACGGGTTTTTTAATGTTATTTTACGGCTGGTGCGTTTTGCTGAATCCTCAGTCCAGGGCCCGTAGTAAACCCAAGTCAGCCAAGTGAGAATGGTTGGCGGCACCCGGGTGGTTTTAGCACGAAGCAACGATCGAAGGTTGTGACGTAAAGTCTGTCCGAATGAGACTGTCCGCCCACGCGGTCGGCATGCGTGTCGGATGGCCGTCGCGAAGGCGTTTTCCAGACGAGTCTCCCCACAAATGTTAACAGCTAACTGGGTGGGGTTCTATTCACTGTGAGTGTCATATTACTGATAATCGATTTAGAGGTCCTAAAAAGTCTTGGCGACAGCCTTTCAGCACGCACGCTTACCGCGTTGTAGACAGTCTCATTCGGGGAGACCTTAGTCGTATTGATACCGGACGCACGCGACGAATTCAGGGTTGGATTCCAACCAGGAGCTTGAATATAATGAGAACTCATCATATTCACCCTTCGCTAAAGAGTATGAACTGTCTTTTGGTTTTTTATACTGCAAGATTCTCCTCAAAGGCATCGTGGGCGCAGGAAACCATATATGATTTTTCCATGTTTTTGTGTAGCTTGGCCTCTCTAGTGAACGAAAATGTCGAAAGGGCCCCTGAAAAACCCTCATTTGTAGAGGAAGGACAATCGGAATACATTGTAAATCTGAATTTGAATTTCGCACCAAAATCGTTTTTGGAGTTTTTCTGTATTCGGAGGTCTGGTCACTGTCATTTTCGAAGTTTTTCTGCATGTGGAGTTTGAGCCGTAACTGTTTTTCATGTTGTCTGATGATCGCATCAACATTCTATGAAAAAGTGGTAGCTGACTGGTGAGAACTGGTGGCGGATCCTCATCTTCACCCCTTCCAACCTCAAAACCCTGCGTTTTTGACGCGCCAAAGCTCACCGGTGTGGTGTACCGGGCTATTTCATGAAATTGAGCCGGAAAAAATGAAAATTAGTTTTCAGCGCGAACGATGCTTTTAAAAGGTACGTTACGGAAGGTAACGATCGGAAGGTCATCAACGACTTCTTCTTGCTTCTTGTTTTCAAAGGGAACCTTTGCTAAAATAAAATGAAAATTGTAACTGTTTTACTTAGCTTCTAAGCGTTTATGATTTGGCATTGAGTAAATTGTGAGAATCTCGTTAAAAGAAGTGAAATACCTCATGCGAATGATTTGGCATGCGATTCAACTCGTGGCAAACGCTAAAAATTCAGTGAAACGATGGAACATCTATATGTACGTGCATTTGTTTAATAAACAGCTAAAATTGGGTGGAGCATTGCAAAACCAAATCACACCCGTCTTACTGAGCACCCACATATCTTCGTGTGGCTGCGATTCATTTAGACGACAACATTTGTGAAAACACACTGTGTGATTTTAATTTCAATTCAATTAATAATGTTTCTCATACAAATTCATTTCACTTGCTTATCCGCTAGCGAACATATAGGCTTGAAGACTTCAGTAATGTTCGGGAATACGTGTTTCTGAATTTTTGGGAGTAAGCCAAAACTTTAGTCTTACCTTTGCGAAATTAAGCTGTAAATATTAGCTTCATTGGATCAAATACGAAGGTGATATGTTTTTCAATGTTACACTCAACTTTCGCTGTTTATTGAACAAGATCACAGCCAAATCGATGGTCCATCACTTGACTGAAATTCGATTCAACTCGCATGGAGTATTTCACTTCTTTCACGAGATTCTCACAAACTATTCAATGCCAAATCATAATCCCTTCGAAGCGAAGCAGAACAGTCATAATATGTATTGAAGTCTAGAATCGTCGGGCTATTATCTTCTCAGAGGTGAAAATCTATCGCGGGAAGGTCAAAATGGAGGGAGTTTGTTGCAAATTACGTCATAATAGCACGCTCGATGCCACAATCGCCCTCGATTTCACCTCTGTTCCGCTTCATAATGAAAATTGAGGGTGGCGCCTAAATCGTGAATGCTTGCCGAGGAGCGTGCCTGCCAAGGAGCCTGAAGGCCTACCATGCCCGCCAAGGAGCGCCTCCAGAGAGGCCGCCAACTGGGCTTCCAGAGGCTGGGCGGGGTCCAAGTACCTCAAACTTTGGTAACCGATCCGAATTCTACGCCGACATCTGAATCGTGCCCCGAGAATGCGTCGTATACTCCCCTTGTCCAATTAGAAGCGCGTCCTTCAAAATGTGAAATTGACGTGACGAGAATTTCGTATCAGAACAATCATGACGACGTCTCGATCATCTCGTACCGTGTATCGCCCTACTGAATGCCCATTTGCGATGATTCACCTTTTTCGCGTCTATGGAGACAAATTCACCTCAATGAGTCACCAATCGCGACAAGTAGAAATTAACGCGACAAGGGAGAAGGGGGCGCGATTGGCCAATCCGTGGTAGGCAACATGCCACTCCGTGGTAGGCAACATTGACACAGTAACAGTAACCATATTTCCTGTAATTAAACACCCGAGTGTACTATTTTTCAACCTCCTCCAAAAAGGGGTTCAATTAGAGGGAGGGGTTCAAATAGAGGAGGAGGCTCTAATTTTCAATCGAAAATTCAAGAGTGAATATAGGCTTTCAAAGTTTATTAGGCAAGCCGAAATGGGACAATAATGAATTGCGCGGCCAATGTTAAGAGATCATTATCAATAAAGACATTGTTCAAGTCTTTCTCAAGATCAATCTCTTCGGAAGCAGTTCACGTCCGGTAGGAATGAGTCTCCAGTGTCTTTTCAGCTTGGTGGGGGGCTCAATAGAGGGGGTGTTCAATTAGAGGGAGGGGTTTAAATAGAGCAGGGTGCTCAATAACAGGAAATATGGTAGGTGTACGTTCGAAATAGGAAGATGTGAAAGACTCCAACGGAATAGTATTACGAATTTGAAAAGGAATATACAGTTCACCTCCGCACTGCCGTTCTGTCCGCAAAGTGCACGCCGATTGCGAAATCGTGCTGCAGCGCGGTTGCGAGCATCCTCAGACAAAGATGTGGGATCACCCGGGCGCTTTTCGCCTTTGGTGCCCAAGTGATCCCACCGCCCGGGTGATCCCACATCCCTGTCTGAGGATACGCAGCACGATTTCGCAATCGGCGTGCACTTTGCGGACTGAACGGCAGTGCGGAAGTGAACTGTAGATACAAAGCACCGTATTTCCTAACTAGCATTATACGACTGTACTAAAGTGGTGCACAAACTACAGGTTTTCACGACTGAATCGAATTTTTGGCGAGAGGCGTAACTCAGACAAAAAGGAGCTCGACGCCCAAGCCGATTCGGCCACTTTCCTCAATATACGCGACAAGCACGTGCTTTCCTTCCTGACACGGGAGAGTGTCTATCGTGTTGGGAAGGGCGGAATAGTGCATATCACAGGCAAAGCGTGCGCGCCAAAAAGAAGCTCGACGCCCATTTTCAAGGGGAGCGTACGACGCACTCTTGAGAAAGGACTCAGATGTCGGCAATGTCGTCGGCTCGATTACCCAAGTTTGCGTTACTTTATCCCGCCCAGCCACTGGCAGCCCCGTCAATCAGCTAGCGAGCCGTGCTGGCGCTCGGTGCATTGGCTCGGTGCGCTCGGTGCTTCTTGCATTCCAATGTGCCGACAGCTCCCGCTGCCGAGGTGCCGGTCGCGTAGCTGTGCGCCGTGTGTATATTCTTGTGCTTTAGGACCAGCCCATATTATTCAGAGGGGCTCATCGCGTGGGCCTTTGAGATTAAAAGGCTTGTTTTATGGGCGGCTTGTTGCTCGGGTATCAAACAGTCACTGCCGCGGGCGACAGAACTTTGAGTTTTGAGCTCTACTACCACTATGCCACTGACATTGTCGGCCTTCTAAATGGGTGTGGAGCGGCATTTTGTCTGAGTCAATTCCAGATTAATGCGCGCGTTCCAGATTTATCGGTCAGTGATCAAATAATGTTTTTTCTTCTCATTAGGCGTGGAGTTAATCATCTGTTGCGTTGATATACTCTGAACCAAACGAGTTGACAAGCGGAGAGTCCAAAGAAGAAGCGCTCCCACCTGCATCTCTGAAAGAAATTGCTGCTGCGGCTCCGCGATAGTCCCGCTTCTGCGCCTACAAGCGCCGAATCGGCAATATCGCGGAGCAGCGGCGGCACTACCGCGGAGCCGCAGCGGCCGAGTACTCTTATCGACCGACTATGACGGGGGCCCTTATCACAGAGGTTCCAGTCATTTTCGCGTCCAAGGAATACGAAATGTTCCTCAAACTTGAGGAATTGAACCGGCGGCAATTTCGTTTTACCACACACAACAGTGCATCGTACTCCACGCGGAATCGCTGCTGCGTCCTCGCGTAGCCGGTGCGGTTCTAACGCAGAGCCGATGCGGTACTGACGCGCCGATGTCGAGGCTCAAGACACGGCAACAGAATCGTCCGATCATGGAGCCGCTGCGGTACTAGCGCGGCATAGACGAGGGTCGCGGTACTTTCCCGGAACTGGCCCGGCAAATTTTGTCACAGGTCCCTGACGTTTTGGATTACGGTAAGACAGATGTTGCCTCGCTCGGGAATCACGTATGCGACGCAGCATCTCTCTTACCGTAGTCCGAAGAGATATTTCACCAATTTTTTCACGCGCTTATTCCTTTTTTCGGCATGCACGGAGATTTGTTACTCGTAACATGGACATTTTTGTTTTGTACTTAAAGGCACAGTACACCCTCAGATATGAATTTTGAGATTTTCATGTAATTGTGTAGAAGACCCCTCCTGTATAACACGTGCCAAATGCCAGATCTCAATTCCTCCAAATAAACGATCTATAAGCGACCATCACAGGCCCGACCCCCTTCACTCACCACCACAGGCCCGACCCCCTAACCGATTTTCGAACTCTATAGCGGCTCGATGGATGGATGAAATCCAACAAGTCGACGTTCTTCAGTCCACTACCGGACTGTCTACTTATCCTGGCTTTCTCTCACGCAACGATTGCGAATGAAGAGAAATACAGGCCTGAGACAACTCGTCCACCAATTTTTCACCCTCAAAGTTTTGGCATATTTGAAGAGCCATAACTCTGTTCAAAAGTGGTCTTGGACGATTTAAGAGATACACTGTGATCAGCGTGTGACTCTCTCCAATATAGGCATGAAATCTGGAAATAAATTGTTTGGGTGTCCTGTGCCTTTAACTTAGCTTAACTCGTACAACCCCAAAATGGTTTCCATTGTTAGTCCAAAATTAGGGAAATCGAATCTATCCGCTAAAAAACAATTTATCCGTCCGTTTAGAGAATACGAAAACCGGCTCCAATATTCGTTTCTCATCAGAATCTAGCTTACTCTTTTGAAGATGGAAGTTGATATTTCTCGAACCAGAAAGTAAGAAAATGTATTTATGTGGATTGAATCCACAATCCAAGCTCAGAATCGACTTTTCGTTTCTCGGCCCATCTTAGAGAAAATTTCACGCTGATCACAGTGGTGTCTTCGAAATCGCTCGGAACTCTCTACGAACTGAGTTACGGCTTCTCAAAAATTTTGAATTAGAGGTGGTAGAAGTTCGCGGACGAGTTGTCTCTATTTTCTCGTTATTCGCAACCTTCATTCTGAAGCAGGTGACAATATAAACCCAGACTGTAAAGAAAAAGAAGGACATAGAGTTTGAATAGAATCATTCGCGCGTCTGTTTCCTACTGAGGTCGGGAACCTGCCAGTGGGCGTTGTCCATTTTTTTCTTTCAAGGGAGCGTGGTCGACTTTTTCCTAGCTTTTCTCGCTTATTTGAGAGAATTGAGAATTCGCGATTGACAGGGTTGCTATAGACGGCGACCGGACCAAAATATCAAAAATTACCTCTGAGGTTGGACTGTGCCTTTAAAGAATGCGAAAAAGGAATTAATCCATTCAGGATTGCAAGCACTGACTTTGCTGGTTTATCCAATCGCAAAAAATCTAAATATTGTGAAATATGAGAATTGGAATTCGAGTTAATTAATTTATGAAAGTGGAAACTTAACTTGTTCGTTGGTCTTATTGTAAAAAATCCTATCAGTAGTTCATTGATTTCGATACTCTATTTCAAGGGAACTCTGGCGATAAATGCTAAAAAGTTGCTTGTCTTTTTTTTCAAAGGATGTTCTTCATATATGTATGGCATGTTTAATGCATACGACTCTCAAGAAAAATTGAATTTCAAATCGAGAGAGTCTGGCCATCAAGCATAAAACAAATGTGAAAGAGAAGCGATCGGTTAAAAGGTTCAACGAAAGCTGCAGGGACAGAATTCAGCACGAGTTGACGCATTGCGAAAGCTACAGAAAGTGCCTTCGAAAATGTAAGTCATGTACAAATATGAGTTCGAATAGAGAAATAAAAGCAAAACGAAACTCAATGAATGGAAGACGGAAACTGTGAAAGCTCATCGACGGGAAGATATTACCCGTCTTCAATCGACGGGTAGACAGGAAGATAATGCGCGGATTTTTAGGTAGCTTTTGAAGATTATTTTCCACGTCTTATCAACGTGACGTTCGCCACGAACCTTCCCACTTACCAGCCGGGTAGCCAGGAACCTACCTGTCTACCCGCCGGGTAGCCAGGGACCTTCCCACCTACCCGTCGGGTAGCCGGGTAGATGGATGGCAGAAAACTTGTCCGACAGCGGGAAGGTTTTAACCTACTCAGGAAGCTTTCTATAGTTTCATTAATACGGCCACTGTAGGTTAAAGGCATCGTACGCGCAGAAAACCGTATAATATTTTTTCATGTTTTTGTGTAGCTTGGCCTCTCTAGTGAAAGAAAATGTCGAAGGAGCCCGTGAAAAAACCTTTATTTGTAAAGAAAAGTCAATCGCAACACAATGTAAATACGAATTTGAATTTCGCGCCAAAATCCTTTTTGAAGTTTTTCTGCTTTTGGAGGCCTCGTCAGTGTCATTTTCGGAGTTTTCCTGCATGTGGAATTCGTGCCGTTACTATTTTTCATGTTGTCTTACGGTCGCACCAACATTCTAGGAAAAAGTACTAGATAACTGGTGAGAATTGGTGGCGGATCTTCATATTTGACGCCTTCCAACCTCATTGCCCAACGTTTTTGACGCTGCAAAGCTTACCAGTGTGGTCTACCGGGCTCAATCATGAAATTGAGCCTGAAAAATGAAAATTGATTTTCAGCGCGAACGATGCCTTTAAGTTTCCAGTGAAAATGAATATTTAATTCTTCAAAAAGTTCAGCGTCACGTACTAGTGAAGCTAACAGTAAAATCAAAGGAATAAAACTTTATGAGTAAACTGTCAGATTTGTTTTGATGGTACTAAAGCCCTTTTCGCGGTTTGGGCACAATAAGATTACCACCCGTACAGGCTGTATACGAAGGTTAGGCTCCTAAAAGCAATGGTTTGAACAGTGGACATATAGTTGAATTTGAAGGATTTGAATCGGATGAAACGATGCTTTTTAATGCACACTTCTGGTTTCACCTCCTTTTCCAATATAGCTCCTAATTTCTAATCTGCCTGCTGCTCAAACTCCAAAAATGGCTCCAAACTGGAAAAACTCTCGACTTTCCGGAAATTCTCGTGCTTGAGTTAGTCTTGATGGCACAATTCGAATCGTTCAGTTCTCAATCACACTTGTTTCATCTTTGTGAGATTCTGTCTCTAGTCATTATTTGTCAGCCGTATTTCTTCTCAGCGCGTTAGCGACGACGTATTGAAAAATCAAAGAGCCAGTAGAATAAGGGATGGCCATCGATCTGAGTTACTTTTATTTTTGAACGTGCCCTGCCATGGCATTGTCTAACTCTTTTCAATTTTTTTGCACCTTTTTTTATTTTTCAGACCCCATTTAACCAATCGACGTTTGAGAAAGGAAAAGTCGATCCCTGCGAATCGCTGTGTAGAGCCGTAATCTTCCGATCAAACCTCTTTCGTTTTTTTTCAGTTGATTTCGAAGAGAGAAAAGGTGGACCGATATGTGCAGAAAAGACATTCATGACGTAATCGTATGATATTTTTCATCATTTTCTACTCATTTTCGCTATATCACTTGTTAATCGATTACTTTCCTTTCTCTTTTGGTGAACAGACGTAACAGATAATCGACCCAAAAACCAACTCCTGAACCCAAAAAGGCAGGGATCATACTTCCCGCGACCAGCGACAGCGACAGTGCATGTTAAGCAAATCGATTTTTGGTCGTTATTGATGGTGAACATTGCGTCGCGTCGCTCATCGTGAGAAGTATTATCCCGGCCAAAGAAGTTTCCGACTGAAAAACTCTATTCCGGTTCAATTTTAAGACTGCGAACTTCGTGTGTGGCTTTATCAAGGCCCACCTGAATGATATAGCACAAAAACAGGAATTTGGTTTTCGCCGCGCACGATGCCTTTAAAGGCACTGTTCGCGATTAAAATCGCTTTTCTATTTTTTTTGCCTTTCTTGAAACTGGTCTCAATCTGATTCCAATGATGCTTCTGGAATCGTACAAGACCTTCTGGGAATGGAGTTATGGTCCCTCAAAAATTGAGCTAGGGAAAATGGTGGACGAGTTGTCCGAGGCTTGTAACTTCCGTCTTTTGCAGGCAATGTATGCAAGCTGACCTGAGTAAAGAGAGAAGTTGAGAATGAAGGGAAGAACGTGGCTTTTGATCGGAAACCATCGCTCAACTCTCGATTTCGAGTGGTCCTTTGTTCACGTCGAGGGGCGGGAAGAGGCCGGACTTGCCCACAGCGGCGGGGTTTGCCCACTTTTCTGAGCCGCTTCGCGGCTCCTTGGTAGCTTTTCGTCGCGTTTCTTCGACGCTGTTCTGCTCCTGAGAGCCACGAGAAGCGTGTGGAGGTCTGTAAAGTTATTACTTAGATGTGTACAGTACCCATCCAACAACGGAATTAGACGTTAGAAACTATTCAGTATTTGTTTCAATGTTTGATTGTTCTCGTATAGTTTTTTTTAAAGAACTATTGCATGGAAAGATTTCAGATCATCTAAGAAATCAGTCAAGACTACTTGTGTCGACATCCAATGTCTTCGTCCTAGCACGATCATATTCGAGTTACGTACTGCAGCAGCGCTTGTCTACAAATGAGGACTAGAATTTTATTCCGATCTGGACAGCAGATTTTCAGAGCACCTTGGCGGGGTGTTGAAGAGTTTGCAAAAATTTGGGTGAATTGAAAAATTTTTGAAGTGTCACACCTTATTTGTTTGAGAAAAAAAAAGAGACTGGAAAAGAGATTTTTTCAGAGAAAAAATGAAGAGAAGAAGTCCAACTCTAGTTATTTTTCTGGGGGCTCTGATAATATATTGATTATCTCTGAGGTCAGGCAATGTTTGTTTTTCATTCCTTAGAGGCAGTGCCAACGATAAAAATCCCTTGTCTGTTTTTCTGCATATCTTGAAAACGGTTCCATGCTGATTCCAGTGATGTCTCTGAAATCGTACAAGACCTAATGGGAACGGAGTTATGGTCCCTCAAAAGTCGAGCTAAAGAAGCATGGTGGACGAGTTGTTCGAGGCTTGTAACCTCGTCTTTTGCAGGCAATGTATGCGAGCTGACCTGAGTGAAGAGAGAAGTTGAGAATGGAGGGGAGAACGGGGCTTTTGATCGTAAACCATCGCTCATCTCACGATCTCGAGTGTTCCATTGCTCACGTCGAGGGGCGGGAAGAGGCGGAACTTGCCCAAAGGGGCGGGGATCGCTCACTTTTCTAAACCGTTTTGCGACTCCAGGGTGGCCTTTAGTCCCGTTTCTTCTACACTGTTCTGTTTCTGTGAGCCACGAGCAGTTTGTCATTCAAAATTCGAGGATGAAGTTTATCGTGAACAGTGCCTTCAAGAATCGCAGAATTAACGTGTTAACGCTCAAACGGATTAACGCGGTTCTTTAGAAAAAAATCAACGAATTAACAGAATGATATTTTTCATACCACACCCTGATGCTAATGCATCTGAAACGGCCGATTACGGACTCGTTTTCATGACCACCCTTCCACGTTTAAAGCTTTACTTTAACATTTTCAGTTTTTTTTTGAATAATCGCCTTACCGAATAATTCGAATATTGGCACTTTTCTGATGATTCGTATATCAGACCTTTCCGTGTATTCGGTTTTTTTAGAAATTGACACAATTCGAATATTCGGTTTTCCGGGTAATTCGGAGATCGGCACTTTTCGGATATTGGGTTTTTCGAATCAATCGGGTATTGGTAATTTTCGAATATTCGACTTCTCGAATGAATGTTCGACTTTTTAATCGACTATCGAATATTTAGCCAGTATTTTTCATTCGACATTGCGGATAAATGGTCGAATTTTTTGATGGGCTGCCAAATCGATAGTCGAATGGTCGACTTTTCGAGTTAATCAAAGAACAAATTCTTTCGCCTCGACCTCTGCTTTTCAAGAAGAGATCAATGATTACAGTTATTTAGCATTTTCCTTTTTCTCGTGAAATCAAAATAATGTTGAATAGGTAAGAAAATAAAGTATTTAAGAGACTGTTAACTATAAAAATATACAAATTGGCACGTATATGCGACAAATTATGCAAACAATCGCTTCTAATCCTTCAATTCAATATGGAAGTAATTACAGCTCAGGTGATTCTCGGCCCCGAGCCGCACCGAATAGGAATCAAAGCTGCCTGACACTCCGGCTCGTTCTTCCAATCTCCGGGCTACTGCTGTTGCTGTTCGAGCCAGCCGGAATAGCCCGGACAGCAACAGCAGTGGCCCGGAAAGCAACAACAGTGGCCAGGACAACAACAGGAGCCGACTCGCCGTCTGAAAAAAAAAAACGAGCCGAACTGTCAGGCGGCTCGGGGCCGATAATCGCCTGAGAGATCATTAGAAGATTTCAAAACAGATCTACGATGTGGGTCAGTTCGCACCAGGTTAGAGCGGAATAAAATTTTGAATTTCGCAAATCGAAAATCGGAAATCGAAACAGATTTAAATTTTTCGGAAATCGAAAAGCGGAAATCCGAAGCTTAAAAACTGCGGATATCGGAATTCGGAATCGGAAATTGAAACAAAGTTAACTTGCTGCTGGCGAAAGATATGTCCGTGATCCTAGGGTTGGAAGCATAGCCATTATCCATTCATCAATCCCTAGATGCCTCTTCATCCTAGACCCTAGACCATTATGAATCAAATGTCTGATCCCATGGGAATGTCATCAGGGATGTGCGTAACTGCGACTAAAGGCTAAGAAACTGACAGGGTTTTTTATGTTACGTCGAACGACTAACGACTAAAGAAATAATGATTTCCGTAAGCAATCCAGAAATTCGTAAGAAAATGAATACTCACTATTATCGCCCCCAGTGGAGGGATCACACCGACTTTGCCCCACATATCGATGGCGGTTGTTCGGGACATGTCGTCCTGATAT
Source organism: Aplectana chamaeleonis (assembly GCA_029168955.1). Taxonomy (NCBI): domain Eukaryota; kingdom Metazoa; phylum Nematoda; class Chromadorea; order Rhabditida; family Cosmocercidae; genus Aplectana; species Aplectana chamaeleonis. The sequence goes on from JAPDOI010000901.1 coordinate 82,573, forward strand.
GTACTCTTCGTTCACTGCTGAAGGCCGGCACAAACTCGGTGACATGTGTTATAACATACGTGCACCAAGTTTGCGCCAACCTGCAAGAGGGAACGAAAAGCACATATCAGTGCGATTCGTGCAAACTGTACATAAAGTGTGCTCGAATGAGAATGGCGGCCCACGCGGCTGGCGTGCTTGGCAGGCGGCCGTCGAATGCGCCGCCATCGGACTAGTGTTGGATCTCAACGACGGCCGTCCCCTCTCCCCGTCTGTAGACTGATTGATCGGCGCAGTGCTTGCTGCCAGCCGGTGCCGGCCCCGTTCGTAGTCGATGGCGGTGGAGACTTTTTGCATGCTCGTCCTAGAGCGGCGAACGCGACGACCGCCTGCCAAGCACGCCGACCGCATGAGCCGCCATTCTCATTCGGACGCACCTTACGCATGTCTTGCAAAACATTCATAACCTACAGTCATTATTTTTTCTAACGAAACGCTTTCAAAAGTCTCAGATATCAATATTATGGCACCAACTTAACGTCACGCAGATGGCGCTGTGTTGCTTCAGTGCTTAAAGGCACAGGACACCCAAAAAATTATTTTTCAGATTTCATGCGTATCTTGAGAGAGCCATTTTCTAATCACAATATTACCTCTGAAATAGTCCAACACTCTTTACGAACGGGGATATAGATCGAAATGCAAGAATGCGTGCATTTTAAGGGCAAAAATTTGGTGGTTGTCTTAGGCCACTATTTCTCTTAATTCGCAATCGCTGCACGAGAGCAAAATAGGATGAGGAGATAGACCGGCAATGGACTGCAGAACAACTACTTATTGAGAATTCATTCATCCATTTAGCCGCTATCGAGTTCGACGATTTGGTAGGGGGTGTTGCCCGTGGTGGAGAGCGAGGGAGGTCGGGCTCATGGTGGTCGCTTATATCTCGCTTAGTTGAAGGAATTGAGATCTCGCACTTTGGCACGCGTTATACAGAAGGGGTCTACTACACAAATACACGAAAATCTCAAAACCCATATCTGAGGGTGTACTGTGCCTTTAAAGGCACAGGACACCCAAAAAATTAGTTATCAGATTTCATGTTTTTCTTGGAGACATGCTTTTCTTAGAGAGAGTCACACGCTGATTACAGTGGTATCTCTGAAATCGTCCAAGACCCCCTTTGAACAGAGTTGTGGCTCTCCAAAGATGCCTACACTTTGAACGTAAAAAATTGGTGGACGAGTTGTCTCAGGCCTTTAACTCTCTTCATTCGCGATCGTTGCGCGAGTGCGAGCCAGTATATAGAGACAGTCCGGCAATGGACTGAAGAACGACGACTTGATGAGATTCCTTTATCCATAAGCAGCTATCGAGTCCGAAAATCTGATAGGAGGCCGGGCCTATGGTGGTGAGCGAAGGGGGTCGGGCCTGTGGTGGTCGCTTATATCTCGCTTATTTGAAGGAATTGATATTTCGCTTTTGGCACGTGCTATACAGGAGGGGTTTTCTACACAATTACCTGAAAATCTCAAAATTTATATCTGAGGGTGTACTGTGCCTTTAAGAAAAGCGCTACACAACTGGTGACATTTCGTGTCATCTTTGAGAGTTTCGGCCGAGAAATAGCCAACCTTGTTCCGCAGTGGGTCCTAGTGGGCTATGTCTCGGTTATTTCTCGTTTTTTACCCGAAACGGACAAGGAATAGCCGAGAAATAACCGAGCAATAACGAGAAGTGCCCAAGACGCAGCCATCGGCGGCTCGCCGAGCCGCCATCCAGGGCGGCCAGCGGTTGGGCGGGGCCTGCGAAGGCCAAGCTAGGTTCGTGTACCTAAAACTTGGTTATTTGTACCGACGGAGGTGTTGACACCTGAACCATGCCTCTGGAATGCGTCGTATACTTACCGAGAGAGCTTTATTTCTCGGCTATTTCGCGGCTTATTGGGGGCGAGCATTATTTGGCGGCGACTTCGCGGTTAGTACACGCCAACCAGGCATTCAGGCTCCGCCCATACGTGGCGAGAGCGTGAGATTACGCCAAATCTATGGTCATCGTGGGCACACGATTCGCTAGCCGCTCACAGGCGCTCCTTCTCGCGCGCCCTCGCCCTCTCGCTCTCGCGCGCCTGCGCCAGCACCACGAAGCAAGCGGCAAGTTTCAAGCTTACTGCTCCATCACTAAAACAGGTGGCATTAAACCTGTATCAAAACCACTTCCCTTGTTTTTCGTAATCCCACCACGGACATTAAAAACCGTGGGAAACCATCAGCCGTTGCGACGATTTGAGCGATTAATCACCCGATCAAACCTTTTAAATCGAATCAACATGAGGCAGGGGTGTTTGCCTGTGTTAATTTGCAGGCAGCGTTGATGAGCGTCGAGAGGCGCACAACAGCGGAAGCGCCCGCTCTCGCTACGTATGGACGCTGCCTTAGCGGCTATTCTTGGTCAAAACTCTCACAGTCAGAGGCAGCAAGCACAGTTCAGCCGCAAAGCTAGTCGGGATCTGTATTCAATCGCCCCGAGATGACCGTTACAACGATTCGAGATGTTTAAAGGTAGCCTTCACTGCATCCGGTGAAACGAAGCATAAACTTCATAAGACGTTTCGCGAAGTCCGCATTGAACTATACAATACCTAGCACTGAATGCAGGTCACAATCATCATTCAGTTGATCGTACGTTATCTGAAGAAATAAAGCTAGAATAATCGCAGAACTTTTCGATTTTTTTCGATAACGATTCCTTTCGCCGGAAGGACAAAAACCAATAATGCACACCTATTGCAAGTAGGCTCTCATTGAGGCCGTGAGTCATGCTCAATTCCGTGGCTTAAACCCTTTGAAAACGACTACGAATTTTAGTAGTAACTGCGAATTTCATGCCTTCTTTCTTTTTTACACTTAAAGGCAGTGGTCGCGATCAAATATGTTTGTCGTCTTTTTCCCTCTAAACCCTTTTCTCACGATGAAAAAGTTTTTGATCCGCAACGTAAACTTTGGGTTTCTCTAAGAAGAACAAAGATAAAAGTTTGATGAAAAGGGCCAGTAGGTGGGTGAAAATCCCGTGGACCAGCAGATTCATCGAATCACCACGTCATATAACACCACCGCTCTTTTCACCAGAGGAACTGTTGCCGGATTTCCGATTACTCTTTAATCCATAAAACTTTTTTCCATCCAAGCATATGCTCTGAACAGTCTTATTTTTGAAGGTTTTTCGCTACAAGATATGTAAAACAAAGTCAACTACTCGAAAATTTCGGAGAGCGAAACCATTTCCGACATCTGGATTGTTCAAAGTTCGCAGTGCCCCGGAACACAAAGAACAGTCGTAATAAAATTTTTCAGAGGTTTTTTAAACGGTTTTTTTCTTTGATAATGAAGAGTTTCATGGGGGCTTTTCTTCACTTCGTGGTTTTGCCCGCTCAGAAACACAAAAGACTATAATATGATTTTTTTATCGTGGAAACTGCCTTCAGCAAGGCTTGAAAGAAGTTGAAGGGTCTCAACTCGTCATCTTCTGTCAGTGGATGCACATTAGGATTATTTCCGCATTTTGTTCCGATTTCCGCACCCATTTTTCGGATTTCAGAAATCCGAGGTCTAAAAACCCGCGGAAATCGGAATTCGGAAATCGGAAGTCGGAATTCCGCTCATTCCTGGTACGTACCCTTGACGCTCAATTTGCTCGTGGAACAATCGAATGTTCTGGGGAGTCTGCTCATTCTGAAAAGTCGACTATCAAATTCATTTGAAAGTTTAAATAGATTTTCAAATGTTCGGTTTTTTGAGTAATTCGAAAATTGGCCTTTTTCGAATTTGCGATTTGTCGAATCGTCCGAGAATTTGCCTTTTTCGAATATTCGAGTTTTCGAAGAATTCGAAGTCGACTTCTTCAGTTGAATGGTTTTTTTTAATCATTCGATTCGCTTAAGGTATAATTAACACACTGACCTTTTTTGAAGAGTTATGGATTATGTGGTGCAAATTTGAGAGCTCAAGCTTTGTGAGTGATGTTAGCCGGGTACAGTTGTAGAACTGTGCGCGAAAACATCAAATGTGTTTAGCGCTGACGTCTTTAATATTTTTAACAGTCTCACGAGACTCGATACTTCACTCCTCCTTATTTCCAGCGCTTGTTGAGCTAGAAACATCAGCTAACAGAGGGGTGAATCACATCATAGTCCACCCTTCCATAAGCAGTTTATAGATGCAAGAAAAATAAGCGGGTAAATTACTACAAACGCATAGTGCTTGAACTAGTAAGTTTTATCCCTTTTCTCAATTTTCCAAAATATAATAATCAATTGAAAACTCAATTTGTGGTATGTTCCTATGTTAGGAAAATGAAAGTCAAAAGTTCAGAGCCAGAGACCAGTTCTACTCATAGGCAAATACTGCGGGATTTCGGGGTCATGTTCAAGAATTGCGCTCCAGGGAGTCGAATTTCAGGGGAAGTGGCGTGTGATAGGACTCACACCACGAACTAAAAGCGTCTTTTTATAGTGGAGATGAGCACGTGTGTGAGAGATGTGCAACTGCATACATGTACGTGGATAAGTATTGTTTCACTAGACGGCCACGCCTCTAAGCAAACATGGACGGTCAAAAGTTCAATTGAAATCTGCTCTAGTGGACTCAAGAGATTGTAGGAATTATTCATTATTATTAAAGAACTACATGCAGATGTGTTGGACAGACGGCAAGCAATTTGCATTATTCATGAAATATTACAACGCTAATGCGCTGGTCACCTTCCCATTAAGTGACGCACAGATTTGTATCGAAGTACGAAAATTCGTTTCAGGGTTAGAACATGCTTTCAATATTGATACCTGATTGAATTGCCGAACTTCAAACAAAGAAATGGCCTAGTCCCGCGAACGAAAAGTTCAGGGGTACACGAGGACAGCCACTTATTTTGTGATGCTGACCCGGTAGAACTACGCTCATTTCTTGACAATACATCGCTATGATAATTATTTCGGGACGTCCGATGATTACGGCTAGTCGCGGTATGTATTGTACACCCAAAGCCGACTTTTGAAAATGGAATACCTCTGTTGATCCCGAAATGAACTATTTTGAACTGAGTTATGACGAAAGGGCACAAAAAGCACTATTTCTGAATTTCTCTTGTCCAGAACTCACGAGGATATGACCAGAATGTACGTACATAAAGTGTGTCCGAATGAGACTGACCAACCATGCGGCCAGCGTGCATGCCAGACGGCCGTCGCGTGCGCCGCTCTCGGACGAGCATGCAAAACGACGGAGAGTCTTACCCCGCAGCCCTGGGTCCAGCAGGTGTGGGTAGCTTGCCAACGAGTGGAAGGGGCGAGTCGTAAAATTCTCGGGAGAAACGGAAAGTTGGATGGGGTTCGTAAAAATTTCGGGTGGAAAAGCTTTAAATTTAATGAAGTAAAAGAAGCAAAAACGTTGTAGCAGTTTCAGAAGAGTGGTTCCTGCGAATTAGAAAGAATACGCAGCTGTTTAAAACCTGAGAAGAACAAGTTTCAAGTCTATTAAACTGTTTTTAATCCTTTTGCAGACGGAAATTCGCTGTACTTCATCTGAAAAATAACACTATAAGACGTACGACCCTACATTAAAAAACAAAACCCAACTTCAAAAAGAAGAAGCTGAATCAAACATAGAACTCCTCACAAAGTGTCACAGTTTCCTTTGACCAACCCGACTGAAGTGCAAGAGTGTAGGCGTGGTAAGGTGGTGGACGTTGGCAAGCCACGTTGGAGAATCGCAAAGTGTTCGCCATTAATATCCAACGGGTGGCATTCCTTCAGCGAGAAAATTCCGGACCACCAAGGGCCCAGATTTGTAATGGGACGGTGTAAATATTTGCACACAGCTCTTTGTCGCAGCCTCTCAAACTTCTGAATTAATTATACATTCAATATGTATGATGATGAAGTTAAGCGCAAGCGCTGAAACTACGCGACATCAACTCAAATGTTTCACCCGCCCTCTTCTCCATTTCTCTCTCTCTCTCAGAACGTTGGGGGGGGGGTGCGCCGGCCGCACCGGTCCTCTGGCTCATGGAGGGCGCGAGGCCCGGACGCGGTTGCGCAAAGTTTGCGAGGCGTCAACGCTTCACATTATTGCTGTATTACCTTTAGTCGTTCTCGCTTATTTTTAGCCCGAGTGGAGGCTAATCCGTATTTCTCGCATTCTTCTTGTAGATTATTACTTGTAAATGAAATCATCAGTAAAGCGAAATGCCAATATATTGATTACAACCTTGTATTCATAATACAATTTATTAAGTCTCTAGTGGACTCAAGAGACAATTTATTAAAGGCAGTGTTCACGATAAAAAATGTGTTTCAGTTACCACTAGGAATGGGTAGTAGAGGGGCACATTGTAACGTTGACGTCGAAAGAACGCATGAAAACGAGCCAGGAAGAGCCCCAAAAGAGCTCGAAGTTGCAACTTCGAGCGCATTGAAACCCCAAAAGCGCATCACACGCCCACCGACGTGAACAAATGAATGCTCGAGATCGTCAGATGAGCGATGATTTCCAATCATTCGCCCCGTTCTTCCCTTCATTCCTAACTTCTCTCTTTACTCAGGTCAGCTCGCATAGATCGGCTACAAAAGACCGAAGTTACAAACCTTGGACAACTCGTCCACCATGTTTCCTTAGCTCAATCTTTGAGGGACCATAACTCCGTTCCCAGAAGGTCTTGTACGATTTCAGGGACATCATTGGAATCAGCGTGGGGCAGTTTTCAAGATAGGCTGAAAACAGAAAAACGATTTTCATCGTGAATACTGCCTTTAAGTCTCAAAATACAAGGTATAGCAAATCATATATCCTCGAAAATGTGTCATTCGCAAACACACTTCGAGTTTCACCCAACACTAAATTTCAGTCCATTGCCCAAAATCCAGGACGAGGTCGCGTATTTGGACGAGTTATACCCCGCAGCCACCGTGAGCGTTAGCTGCGAGTCTTTGTACTATATACTGGATCCAAATAACTCGACCAAACGAAGAGTTTGGTTTTGGCCTGAGTGTCCGTTTCTTCGCGAATCCAATCGCGAGGCGGGTTCTCGCTGCGGTAATATCACTCGGGTAACAGCTGCGACTCCACCATAATTCGATTATGAGAGATTAAAATCGGCAATTTTTTTGATGTTCTTGTCATAAGAGCGTCTCTGGGGGGGGGGTCCTACAGCTTTCTCAAGTTTTGGGCTCGGACTGACCAACAAAGGAAGAGGAGGATCGTAAGTATTTCGCGACTTTTCCATACGGGCTGCTGAGCCATGCCGCAGCCACTAGGAGTGGGCCCGGCAGCGGCTAACAGAAAGCCAACTACGTTGGTGAATCAACTCTAAAATCGAAAGGATGCTAGCCGTTTGACCACTCGTCCTAAAGCGGCGCACCCAACGGCCGAGTGCCACGCACTCCGGCCGCATGGTTGGCCAGTCTCATTCGGACACACTTTATGCATGTTCTGGTGCTAATTCAAAGAGTTCTGTATATCAACGCAGTTACTGGCGCCGACAAAATTTAGCTGCTGATGACTTCAAATAACCTCTATAACAGAGTTTTGAGGCAAATACGTCGTAGCGTTTTTGAAATAAACAAAAGTCGGATTATAGTCTGGAAGACTGCCCGATAGGTGTACCCTACCTTCTGGGGGAACCTCGTGACAGGGTCAAGAAAAGTCTTCAGCAGCTATAAACACGGATTTGAAAACGCCATTAAAAGTGCATTGAGTGGCATGAATTTTCCTAAGAACGGCGTTTTTCGACCAAATGTGCCTCCTTAATTGAACAAAGAAGTAACGCTCACTCCCGGCAAACGTCGAGCGAAGAGCTCTTTAGGAATGCCACAGATCTTAAAGGCAGTGGTCGCGATCAAATATGCTTGTCGTCTTTTTCTCTCTAAACCCTTTTCTGGTTTTCGAGTAGTAGGACCTACGAGAAAAAATCGCGAAAAAATCACTGTTTTGGAGCGAATTTGAAGCCTGAACTTTCTTGTCTTTTGATGGTGGACGAGCCCACTCCACATCAACGGCTACGATGACCTCTTATATCCCGAACATCAGCTGGCTTGAAATTGAATTTCAATCAACGAACCTTCGAATTTATGTACACATCTAGTCAAAAACATTGACTGGAGTGCTTTCTTTCATTGCTCAACTGTTTTTATTAGGTGAATTTGCATTTATTTCTTCCTCTGAATCTCGTTGATTTTTGACTGCTCGCCATGACACTGCGATCTTTTTCGTCATCGCTGTGCACTTGTGCACGAACTGGATTCTTTGGGCCCTAGAAACTCTAACTCCAGCCCATTTTTCACCGCGCTACCTTCATAGTTTTTCAGCTGTTTTTGATCTAAGCTGATTTTTGTAGTTTTTTCGATAACGTTTTTCATCGTGACCACTGCCTTTAAATACAACAAGGAAAATATATATTGCAGAGATACAGTACCGCGGATGTTTTTTGCAAAAACTGCGTTTTGCGTCGTTTTTTGAGCTGAGAAAGCGCCGCATCGCCATAACTCCTTTCAAAATTGACGAAATGAGTTTCTCAGGAAGTTCTTGTGTTCCTCTATGCGAAGCGAATGGAAGGGTGCGAGTAGAAAGCCCTTGTAACAACGGTATTCCGTAACTACGGTATACATCGACCACAGGTCAAAACAGAACAGATTTCTGCTGTCATGACCATCTGATCAGTTCATAATGAGGGATTTTGTAGTACAAATATTCGATAAACTTCTGGAGCTGGATCTATGATTTTGTAACACTATCGTATAGGTTTGAATGGAAACAATCCAAAATGCTTTCAGAATTGAAATTGGACCACTTTGAAACAAGTTATGACGTTGCGGCGCTTTGTGAGCGCAAAAAAACGTGGCGAAACGCTTTCTTTGCAAGAAATTTGCTCGGTACTGTAGGCACGGAATGACTCCAAAATCCGGGGATGAAATTGCTCGTGGTATGAGAAACACTTAGGCGCGAAAACAGCAGTTCACTATTAGCAGCATAAATGCAGATGTTTTTGGAACTATTCAAATTCGAATGCTTCTATGATCGGAGATATCCGAATAACTTCATTTTCCGAGGTGCGAATACCATTCGGTATTGTCAAAATAAGACGATTTCGAGTTTTCGAATGTGAACAGGTATTGCAAAGGAAATGTGCGGATATACTAGCTCTGACTGAACGGAGCTTTCGGCTGTAGATGTTCCAAAAATCTGAGAAAACCTTGAGAATTTAGAAACGCTTCAATAACAGTGAACTAATCACTTTTTGCCTAAAATAAGAAACGAAGAAATATTCCTGAAAGCGGTTGAAGTGGGGGGTCCTTCCAAATTTTCAACAGAAACGAGATTCAACAACAAAAATAAACCCTTAATAAGCTCGGAAGTGTAAAGCGGCGTAACTGGGCAATATTTTGCACCGGAAGAGACCCATACGTCAATGGGCGGATTTCAAGCGTAATGGGATTTGCAGACCAAATCTTTCCAGTTTGGGGTCGGAAGGGTCCATTTCCGGCTCCTTTCAGTGTTTTTTTAAATATTTTGTTGCATTGGACGCCTGGCCTTTATATTTCCCATAATAAAATAAAAATCTGTACGGTGGACGCTGTAACGAAAAGTTTATGAAATACATGTTGACATTACCCCAGCAATGCGATGCCGTGCCAATTTTCGGGTCCAAAAAAGGCAGATAGCGTTTGTGTCAGAACGGTATTCTCATGATTCTTCTGTGTGTGCGTTCGGAACAAAGGCTAGAGATGAGAGCGCGAAGGAAATACGCAAGGAGCAGCATCACGTGCGTACGTGCGATGGATTAGTTGTTGGAAATTTGTTCCGAGCTAGAATGTACTGAAGTCCGCGGCTTGTTTCCATCTTGATACCTTACCTTAATGGTCCATCTTCATCGGCGGTCTTCTCGATGTGGACCACATTCTCTCCAGGATTTCCTGAAAAAAAAAGCAACGGCCATCCAATGTTTTAGACCTCTTCGTTTGAATGACCTGTTAAATGTGTCAGCCCAACGTGTTGCAGGGAGGGCCAAGAGTTCTTTTAACGCCTCGTGGGTACCAGTAGGTGATCCTGGTGCTCCATCTATCGTCGTTTCGGCGTACAACGTGTCCTGCCCATCTGTGTTTCGCGGACTCGATATGGGACAACGCGTCTCGGATACCAGACTCCTTCTGAAGCTCCATGGCGACAAAGGTGCTCTTGTTGTGAGCCCATGTTTCGGTAGCATAGCAAAGAGCTGGCAGCGCAGTGGAGTCAAAGAGGTGAGCCTGCAGCTTAACATCCTGGACCTCACTGGTCACCTCTCAAATTGTGCCCACTGCTGACCACGCTGCTCTTCTTCGTCGACCGATTTTGTTCGTCAAGTCGTTTATCATTTTGACTTCTCGACCGAGGTACACGTAGCTGTCGACTTTGTCCAGTTGATATTCGCCGAGGTAAATTAGCCCATCATCGTACCACTGGCTCGCCATAGTCTGAATTTTTTTCATGTTCATCACTAGACCAATCGTCTTGCCTGCGCCATCTAACTCCCTCTGCATCTCAGTCATCTCCGACATTGTGCTTATCAGCCTTGTCGCTGATAAGCACAATGTCGTCTGCGAACCGCAGATTCGAGAGCTTCTTTCCATCAGTATTCAAGCCTTTGTCGTCCCAGTCGAGTCAACACATCACATATTGGAGGGCAGACGTCAAAAGCTTCGGTGAAATTGTGTCACCTTGCCGGACCCCCTTTTTAATTGGAATTTGCCGCTTGCGTTCGAACGGGTGGTGGCCATCCTGTATCAACACCAGCGCAGAGGGGGGAGAAATGGGGGAGGAGCGAGGTTTCCGATTAAACGCAAACGAGCTAGCCTCGTGTTGCGTCCAATCAGAAACCTCGCTCCTCATCCGTTTCTCCCGCCTCCTCAGGGGTGTTAATACACGATGGCCACCACCCGTTCGAACAACTGAATAGTTGTGGATGTTCCTGAGTTACACTGCGCCAGTATGTTTACATAGGACGGCTCTACTCCGGCGTGTAACAAAGTGTTGAGCACTCCATTTGTCTCCACCGAATGAAATGCTTTCTTGTAATCGACAAAGGTGAGGCACAACGACATTTTGTATTCCAGACATCGCTCGATCAATCGAGATATGGTGTGAATGTGATCCATATAACAGAAACCTTCTCTGAATCCGGCTTGTTCTACTGGTTGGTATGCATCCATAGTGACCTCCAAACGATTGAGTATAATCTTGGTAAAGACCTTGTAGGGAATCGAAAGTAGAGCGATGGAGCGATAGTTTTCGATATCCTTTCTGTCTCCTTTCTTGAAAACCAACACTGTTCTGGAGCATTTTCATTGATCTGGCATGGACCGAGTTTCGAGATAGGAGTTGAAGTGTTCAGCAAGTAATTTGCACGTGGCTTCGCCTCCTGCTACCAGCAGGTCTGCAGAAATGTCATCAAGATCAGAAGCTGTTTCTTTCCTAAGCGACCGCAAGACATTCTTGACTTCAGATGAAAGAATAGAAGGTACTGGATCTGCCGCAGGAGAATTTCATCAAGGAGCCACAGTTGTTGAACTATAGAGATCCGTAGACAAGTCCGTAACTATGCGCTCCTTGTCCACTCTTGCAGTTCTAGATCTTCCATGCTTGTCCTTCAAACAAGTCGTTACGGCTTGGTAGTCTGCGAGATCGTACCGACAACGTTTTAGACTCCGTCCTTGAGCTGCGGCTAAAAGCAGCTCACTTTTACGGTGCTGCCTGATGGACTCCTTTACTGCTGAGCGACAAGCCTTATTAACGACAGTCTTTTCCAGATGTGATATTGTTGGACCTATTCTCTTTTCACCGCGGTGTTTGAGAAGTTCCAAAGCCGTAGGATTAAACCTTTCCTTTCCGGGCTGTCGACCTTCCACTGACACCTTCCCACATTCAAGTAGACCTTTAACGAGCTCCCCAAAGTCTGTTGTGGGATCATCCGCCAACCTCCAAGGATAGCCGTTAATCGCTGCTTCCATTACAGCTTCCTTGTACCTGGGAAAACGAACAAGAGCGCGTCGATGTGTATCCCTTTTGAAGATTCGATTATTCAGGCAAATCTTTGCTCCAAGCCGTCGACGATCGGATCCATTGTGAAAGGACGGCACCACACCAGTATCGATTAGACTCCACCTTTGATTTGTCAGCACATGGTCCAGCTCCGAGTGTGTCTGTCCGTTGAGGCTCTCCCATGTCCATCTCCTGTGTTGTTTCTTCTCAAAAAGAGAATTCTCGTGGAACAGATTGCAAGATGACAGTAGATCCAGCATGCGAAAACCGTTGTTGTTTCTGATGCAGTTTCCGTGATGGCCAAGCCTCAAACTGCCGTCATTTGCGTTGCCCAGAGTTGCATTGAAGTCTCCACAAATGAACGTGTCGTAAGACTTTTCAGTTCCAGCATGCTGCCTCAAGTTCACAGTAGAAGTTATCTTTCTCCTCATCTTCGGCCACATCTGTTGGTGCATAGGTGTTCGCGATGGAGATAAGGGTTCTCTGCTCAGTCCTCAATCGTAACACAGCTAAACGGTGACCCAGAAATTCATGCGAGTGGACGACGGGCTCAAAACCAGGATGAACTAGGAACCCAACTGCTCCAATATTCTTAGCAGCAACCTGCTGTCCCATTACGATCAGTTCTCCTTCATTCGTCTTCCTCGTGTACGCTTCTTTCACTTTCGTTTCCTGCAAGCATATAACGTCATACTTAATTTTTCTAGACTGATGTATGAGAATTCTGAGATCTGCGTCCGATGCGGCTGTTCGACAGTTGTACGTGCAGATGCATAGACATTGTCCGCGTTGGGTGTGGGAACTTCCAGTGACGCCCCGTCCTGTTCCTCGTCCGTCCTCGGTAGAGGCATCTCCGGGCGTCGTGGGAGAGCATATCCGATTTGTCGAATGTAGAAGCCAGGTTTGTGGTCTACTTACTCCCAGAGTGCAGAGCCGGTGCTATCGGGAGCCGCCAGTTATCACATTAGTAAAACTGATGCTACGTCGAACTGCGTGACCGTTTGTGCCGTTGGCCATTTCACAGGACAAATCCTGATAAATATTCACCCCTTCACCACGAGTCATTTCCTCAGGAAAAAAAAAACATCCAATCCTCACCCGCGGATGGCGCGGCGGATTAAATCTCACCATCGGCTGACGGTATGGTAAGCCGATCAGATGCGCTCTTTTCTCGGCCTGATTCGACTAGCGGGCCGGCGCACGCCACCGCCGCGGGTAAGATTTGAATGTTTCTTTCTCGAGGAAGCAAGCCACGGACCTAGCTTTACACTGAAAAGTTTTCAATTTGATCATTGGGAAGTGCTTATGCCAGGTGATTATGGCTCATTCGGATGAGGGAGATAACTATCCAATCACGACTCTGTGTTGGCCGTGCGGTGTAACATCATAGTATCCCGATGACTATAATATTTCAAAGACTAGAGGTTTGTATCCTTCCTTATTCTTATTTATTCATTTAAAATCGTTGTAAAAGAAAATCGTGTGAAAACATGGATAATATTCAACAAAAAATAAGAATGGCTAAAGTCATCATGAGAGACACGACTTTGCTGAAATTACGAGATGAAGACATAAGATAATCACCGCCTAAGTAGTTTGTTTTTGATGCAGTGTCTGTACACTACCGCTTGTTGGATTTGGTCAGAAAGGGCGCGAGGACGCGTTTTTGCGTCTGTTCAATCCTTTTTGAATTTAGAGCTTCATACTCAACTTTGTGCAAAAGTAGGGCGATATTTATGATGCGGGCGTTGAGGGGTATCCAGAGGTATAGTTGGGGCAACCACGAAATAGATAGCTGCGGAAACCTCAGCAGCCTGCGCCGCGTAGTGTGCGCACACAAGGAAAGCGGTAATCGATTAGTGCACGCAACGGTTCCCCTTCTGGGTGGTTCTCAGCCGTCTATTCCGTGACTACATCCAGAATATAGCAAGTGTCGTGGTTTCGTTGGAAGCTATAGAAGTTTCAGAACCAACCAGCCTTCTATATCCGGCAGACACCGGGAAACGCAGACACAGAGGGTTGTATCCCCTCCGCCACGGTACAGTAAATACAAACCTAGCTGACTGCGATAAATCTACAGTTCTCAATTTAACTCCCACGAAGGCTATACCATATGCGCCGGGATCATGAATATCACCCTAGCTTGGCTCAAAGTTGAGTTTAGAATGGCTTGCTAAGCATTCGAAGGTTCAAAGAGGTCGTTTATCGACGAAAGCTAACCGCCATTGAATTGGTTACGAAGTTTCATTTGTACTTTGGAAGTTAGAAAATCATGTAGATAGTAGGACTGAGAGCAAGATATGGCATTCTTCACACTTGAGGGACTAAAACCGTCTACAAGAGAAGCGTATTTGTGACAAGATCGATCAGGTATCAAAGTGGATGAAACGCCGTGTAAAGCCGCGTGGTTGAAAAAGGAATGACGATTAAGACTGCAGAAAGCCGCTCAGAAGCGTCCCAAATCAGTTTTCGCTACAATGTTTATCATTAAAAAGCCGCTTGACACTGATTTCGTGGCAGATGTCTCGTCATCCTGTGCTTAGTATGTTGAGTTTTGTTGAAATAGTATATCAACAACACGAGCTAGATAGATGATCTAAGATTACTTCCTTGTTAAGTCGAAGGGATGATCCTTCCAGCTGATGTGCGTGTCCCAAGAAAAATCGCGTGTTCATTTGAAATAGGTATCCCTACCTCCATCGAGTAGTCCAAGAACTACAATTTGCTGCGAGACCGTACGATCATCGCACAAAACAAGTTTCGGCCTTCATTTACACGTCTTGGGGGAGAGGTTTCCTTGCCCGTATACTTGCCCTCGGCCTATCACCGGCGAGGCAGGCACAAACCTAGGCTTGTGTGAAAGGCCGACTCCGGTAAGATGAGAGAAGAATCTTCTACCAAAAAAGTCCCTAAGCCAGTATAGAATTAACGCCGCTACCGCCTTCACTCTACTCAGTATGTGTGTTTCTAGTCATTTGCTCCGTACTTTTTCAGTTTCATCGTTTCTTCTGTCTCTTATATTTGTCATGTGGATTAGTGTGTTTTAGAATAGTTTTAAGAGTTACCACCTCAAACGAAAAACAAAGAGAGTAATTGAAACTCACCTAGTCAAAACGCGGTCAGCTTCATTTCTTTAGTTTTTGAGTACGGAATCAGGCAGCTGATTGAAGGCGATGACGACTGAACAGTCGCAAATGAGGTGAAGATAAGCAGGTCTGAGACAACTCTCACCGAACAATTATCTCAGATTCACTTAAATTCTTATATGAAAGGATCGCCACTCCTAAGGGGCTCTTGGGTATTTCCGAGGGTACCGTTGTGATCATTGTGTTATACTTTCTAAACAGAGCAGAAGATGAAAAAATTATGCGACGCGCACCGAGGAAAATCTTTGCGTAGGGGCCAAATAGAGTCCCGCCGCTCAAAGGCGCGGCAGCATGCGTTGGAGGAGAACCGATCGTGCGGCGCAGCATGATCGATACTCCTTCATTGCATGCTGCCGCGCATTTCAACGGCTGGGCTCTATTAGACCCCTTATGCGCAGTGAATTCCATGCGTGGGCTCTGTCATTTTCGGTGCACACACAATTTCGTTATTTTTTGCATTCACTGAAGACATGCAGGTGGCCAACTTTGTGGCCTAGAGCGATTGAAGACTCTTCATAGGAAATCGCACTTGTTATCGATTTTCAGCAAGATCGATAATCGATCTATTTTATTGATTCTAGCGAAGCCGGCTCAGTGACGAGTTTTAATGTGAAAAGTCGGGTATTCTTCTAGTTTTTGCTCCCATTTGTTTCAAAAGCCATTTTGTGCTAAGAAACGTTGTGCAATCCGAGAGAGTGATTTGCTGGGAGGGACAGACTATACAAGGTGATTAGCGACGCTCCTGCACTGGCGTGGTTAGGTCAGGAATTTTTGTCAAAAAACCCAGCCTATTGAGGATGATTGGCTGCAAACGGCTGGGTGATCCAAAAAAGGCATCCCTAGTAAGAAAAAACTTGAACTCGATTATTAGATTTAAAATGCTTCACTGACCTCGCAACACCGTCTGAGAAGAATGTCAATGTACCCTACGGTTAGAGTTGTGCTAGAGGGCTTCACCTTTAGTCGCCTGCAAATCCCACAGTCCGTCGATGAAGATGTACTTTCAAGGGCAGTGTTCAAGATTGAAAGACCGTATCATTTCTTCCGATGTTTTTTAGCCTGTGAAGAAGAGGCTCCTTGGGAAAAAAACATCACCAAAGCCTCGACTCTCAAAGAAAATCTATGTTTGTTGCGGTAGATATTGAAACTTGAAAATGGGTTCATCGCATTGAACTCCTTAGCCTGGTATCTCTTTCTGTTTTCCTTGTGGAAAAATTTCTCCGAAAATAAGAATTTCATGCGCAAAAAGGACTCGTCGTTACAAAGTGTGACAAGCACCAGCTGCTTCTCTTTTGGATGAACAACTCTTCTTAGGGGTGTACGGACCGATCCGAGGGGTCGTCTAATCCACGCGGGTTTCACAATCTTCCTGGCCGTTTTCATTCGTTCTCTCTTCCTTAGGCCGGGATCATACTTCTCGCGACCAGCTTTAGTCGATTCTCATGGTAAACATTGCGTCGCGTCGCTCGTCGCTGAAAGTATGATCCCGGCCTTACGTTTCCTGGAAAGAACTGCAGCTTACGCTTCCGTGAAAGGCAAAATACCTTCCGATCGTGAACGGTGCTTTAGAGGACTGGTTTTCACCGCTGTTTTTGTAATAATGGTCGAATAAGATCTTGCGACTCGAATTAATGCGATGTGACTGTTTAAAATTGGAAAGCTCGTTAATCGGAAATCACTGGAGGTGCAGATTTATCGAAGGCATCAAATGCACCTCCTTTTTCTAATCACAGACAACATGAGGTTGACAGATTGAGACAGTCGAACTATGCTAATCATCCAGCAAACAGTTTTCAGTCACCGTTCGCTGAAGCCTGAGGTTAGCAGTGTCATACCACGGTGTGGAGCCGCTAGATTTCTTGTACGATTAAACACATGAATCAAATGCAAGAGCGGCATGTGGTACTGTTGTTTTCATAATGAACGTGTTACTGTGAGAGTCATTTTACGACGCGTTTCCGGATACAATCTTTTAACAGGACAAATAATACCTCAATTGTACTAGACTTCAATATGTAGGAACTAAGGGCATAATCAGTTCCTGTCTATGAAAAGTCTCCTACTACAATATTATGAGTGGGCGGGCTGAAAAAATATCGACGGGAAACACATAATTAGGATTCACACCGTATGCCACGAAACCTAGGCTGGGATTCATGAACGCAACACAAGGGTTACAGATTGGTTTGCCTCCGGAAATTGTGGGCTGTTTTCGAAGCAAACCCAACTGTAGCCCATGGCTTGCCGATCATGTATCCCTGCCCTAAAGGCAAGGCTTGCATGCTCACGAACAAGTAACCGCTGTGTGTCCGCTCACCACTAATTGACGAGATCTCTATAAATGCTTGCTTTGTCGTCTTTTGTTTTACTCTTGGAGCACAGTACAATCTAGAACTGGCTTTTTAGATTTTTCGCTTTTCTTCAAGACTATTCCACACTGATTCCAACTGTGCTGCGCGTGAAGCGTGCAGCTGATTTGGTTAAGTATTGCATATGCGCTAAACCTGATCCCAGAATCTTTGTTTGGAAGAAGCTTCAAACTTGGCACTCTCACAGAGTGTAGAGCAGATAGGGTTATTTACATTGCCCTAGTTTCAGTTTCGAAAAAAATCTCGTCGTTGCTTCCGAGATATCAAAGGATTAGTGGGACCTAAAATTTGTGTCCTAGTCCGACATAGATCCTAGTGATACTTTGCGCTTCCTATTGAAGGTTGGCGCAAACTCGGATCCATATGCCATAACACAGGTGCACCGAGTTCGCACCAACCTACAATGGGGAACGCAAAGTGTCGCTAGGACCCATTACGACTTTGTGTGCGTTTGTATGAAGAAATTTCAATGCCGATCAACACCCTTCTAGCACTTATTGCACGGGATGCGGCAATGGGTGGTGATTATAGATGGTTTTGGGCCACTAAGTTCGGGGATCGAACTCATTAATCGATGTCGATCAACAATGTTGATTTTTGCGCTTATCGCACAAAATGCGGCAATGAGTGTTGATTATTAACGTTTTCGGGCCCCCACGTTTGAAAATTGAACTTGACACACAATATCGATCAATATTATCGATTAATCACAGAAAGTGACCTTATCGACACTGTCATTCGTGAACAGGGGTATGTAGAGTTCGTACAACAATTTTAGTCTAATGAATGAATGAGGCTGCGACGGTAGACCATTCGCGCGAATTGAAACCCAATTCTCCAGTGGGCCGCCAACTTCGCACGGCCAGCCGCCTGGTCCATGCGTCAGACTAAATCGGAAACGGAAACCATAAGCACATAAGACTGTAATTCCTCTCTTTTTCGAGGAAGGAAACCTTTCTTGGATTTAAGCGAGTATTTTAACTGTTTTGCTTGGCTACAAAAGTGTTATGATTTTCATTTAAGCAATTGTGAGGATCTCGTTGAAAGAAGTGAAGTACTTGATAGGTATGACTGGACAGGCGATTCAATTCGGACGAAACGCTAAAGGTTCAATGAAGTAATGGAGCAATGATTTGGCTGCGCAATCTTCACTAAACAGCAGATGTTGGGTGTAGCATTGGAAAGCCAAACCACGCGTGTGCCACAAACACATACATAATCTTACTTACAATTATTTTGTTTGACGTCATTTGTATAAGCACACAGTGTGATGTTATTTTCATTTTCATTTAATAATGTGGAGAAAACCTAAACAGGCAGCAGCGACTGTTTATCCATACGTGTTCCATCTCATTGTTTCGCAAGTGGAAATGCTCTACGAGTTTCAACAAGTTTCAACTTGTCAACTTCCTGCGTATTCAGTGCTATAAACGATGTGGATAAACGGTCGCTGCTGCCTGTTTAGGAGGCCCCAATAATGTGCCTCAAATAATAAATAGTGTTAATGCGATTCATTATTTATTCAGTAGCGAACATATAGCCATAAAAAAATTTAGCAAGGTTCGAGAATCTCTGTTAACAAATATTTATCTAGGTGTAAGCCATGACCTCATCTTTCAATTTGCAAACTTAGGCATAAAGCATTAGCTTCACTTCAAAAGAGACGGGCGTGAATTGGTTTTTTAATGCTACATCCAGTTGCTACATCTACATCCATCCAGTGCTACAAGTGCACAGCCAAATTATTGGTCAACTATTTTCCCAGAATAGAGAGGTGGAATCATGGTGGACAAGTTTTCCGAGACTCGTATATTCCGTTGATCGCAACCAATTTAAGCAAGCGGACTTGAGTGAAGAGAGAGGTCGAGGATGAAGGGAAGAGCAGCGTTTTTGATAGGAAATCATCGCTAAGCTCGTCACGGTTGAGCTCGATATGTTGTTTCGTGGGCGTGCAAAGGTGGCTTCCCACTGTGGTGGAGCCAGAGTGGCTTCTCCTTATATCTTGCTTATTCGGAAGAATTTAGAGCTCGCGCTCGGCGGGTGTTACACAGGGTGGGTATACTTCGCAATATGTAGAAATAAGATTGTAGAGAGCGGCTCGGTCCGACCTTTGGCCGACTGTGACGGGGTCTTAGTGTTTAGCGCCCAAAATAACCAACCTGGGGCCGGATTCATCAAAGCGGCAGTGCTGGTAACGCTATCCTGTGGTTGCTCTACCCAAGGTAGATTGCTACCCTAACCATCACATTGTGATTCACGAGCGCAATGCTACCATGGGTAGCGCTACCAAGCAGTTACGCCTGAAAGCGTGATGTGTGTGGCGACGCAGCCGTGTTTTACAATCCACGGTTATAGCACATCGCTCGTAGTTGCTTTTCGAAAGCTCAAACTTTTGAAAACTAGCAAAACCTAAAGCATAAAAACAGAAAAAGCATGAAAGTATGGGAAACGTGGTGACGGCTTTCGGTTTTTTTTTGTAGGGTTTAATATTATGTTATTTAATCTGTAACATAATTTGAGTATTGAGAATGAGGACGATGTGTATATTATTCGGGACACTCGAATGATTTCGCGTCTCAAAGCTGGGTTGTGGCATTCCATAAAAGTACCCAAGGCGATGTTTCTATGTAGAAAATGTCAATATATAGCCTAGCTCCTTCATTTTGAGCCGATCGAAGTAAGGCTTATCGGGCTTATCAAGTCGAAATCTCCTTATCTCTGTTATCTTTTGCATTGACCGGCCGCTCCGCTGCTTGCTTCCCCGGACTCATCCGAGCAAGCTAGGCTTCAACTATAAACAAACGAAGCAAGGAATCAACAGTATCAGAAACAGTTGATCCTAATTGTGCAATCATTGATTTGCCTTAGAGCTAATGCGAATGTTTTATACCTTAGATTTACCCATTTTCCGTAGTATTTAGGTTGCGCGAGAAACAGGCAGTAGATCACGGCTCTTCATTTCTATTAATGTTTTTAGTCGGTATTTTTTTCAAATCTCATTATAGTCACTCATTCGCTCCCCTCTGGGTAGCGCTAAATTGTGTTTCGCCCGAAAATTAAAAGCTCTGAAAACCCAACTTTTGCACAACAGGAAATTTATAAGTACATATTGGGTTCGTGCAAATCTAATGGCGGTTTTCATGAAATCAAATCTTTTCATCCGAATGAGCTTTTTTCACAGCGTAATATGGCATTCAAAAGCCTATTTTTCCATCTATCTTAACTGAAAATCGAAGAATAGTCGATAATTATTGAAATAAATATTGTGGATTTGGGGATTCGGTGTAGTTCGTAAATATGAAGTTTGGTGATTCAAAGTCATTTCGTTAAAGAGAAACTGAAAGCTGCAAAAATATTCAGTATTTAGAACACACATCAAATCTAAATTCACAAATGATCGAGTTCTATGAGAAGAGACAAGAAGAATCAGATAGAGAAATATCAAGAACCACAAAAACAACAAAACGAAGAAAAAGTGTTTCTAAAAATCCCAGAATATTTCTGCACCAACGTAATAGTTTAAAACTAATCGAGCGTTAAAGATAAATAATGAATATTGAGAAGAGGGTGGCGGGAATTGATGGCAAGAACACAACATTTTGACCTAGTAAAGATAAAAATGTCGGAAATCCATTATAAGAGGGGCTTGAAAACAGCTGTTCAAAGTACGAGCACGTAAATTTCGCATTAGAGCGCGAAATCTCGCCGGGTAGGGCGCCGCTGGTAAGACCATACCCGAGATTCGCGCTGGGTAGGCTTTGGTAGGTTGCTACGGTGGGTAGCAAGTTCCGTAATTCGCGTCATTCGCGCGAATCTCGGTAGGAAGCTACCCTTACCCAGCCTACCAGCGCTACATTTCGTTGATGAATCCGGCCCCTGGACAAATTTCGAGTGTAAGCGCATTTTTTGAGCTTTGGGCAGGGGAATGGCATTTTTCACTTTTACCGATTGTTCGTCGAGCGTCCACTCATATCAAATAGGACTTTATTTAATTATTTAATTATTTATTTATTAATTCATTCATTTATTCATGGGACACAATTGGCGAAAATTGGATAGAAAAACTCTTTCAAGACTGTGTAGCGCGGATTCTAACTGGAACAGTATTTTTAACGCCGTTACAGAATAAGTTTTCTTCTTTTTACTCAGCAGACTTGGTAGAGAAAAAAATTGTCTTCTGTTTATTTTTCAAGGCAATAAAGCTTATTCTAAACTGAAACATCGTAAAACAGTTCTGCGCGTAAAGCTACGTTGAACTCTCTCCAACAAGACGATACCCTTCTTCATGTATGGTGAGAACCCAGTCGCACCAAATCCCAATAACGATCTCAAGTATGTTTTGTGTGCTTCTGGTAATGTATTAGGTTTTTTAGATCGTAAAGCTCTATAGGGTTCTGAAGACGATGGTTTGCGCTGGATACCAGCGATGTATGGTTGCCTAATTTGAATGTTTCATTTAAAACGCAGCCAAGATTCCTGATCTAATTTACCAATCCAAGATTATCGGAATTCTCGAAAAAAATCTTCGAATTCGACTGAACAATGGTTCGTACCTCAAACTTTTGCTCTGAGACGTGGTCCACTGGGAAGACTAGTGGTGCGTGCTTGAATACAGACAGCATTCATCACAAGTGTTGTTGGGTCTTGACTTGAATACTACAGTAATCGCAAATTTCGCTAATCACTTTTCGTATTTTCGAAATTTGCGTGGGTAGATGGGAGAAGGCACTTGTTCTTTGCTTTCTCAGTTTTTTAGGGGTCGTTTATACTTCCGCCGCCGAGCGGCGCGGCGAAGTGCATTTCCATAAGGCCTATTTTAGAGTTTCATCGCAGCGCGGCGCGATGAGATGTTTTTTGTGGGCATCGATCGATAACGCGCCGCTCGTCGATTCACATATGAATCATGAAATCGCGCCGCGGTGGAACTCTAAAAACCCCCTAATATCGATCGTGCGGTGCCGCTTGATCAACACCGTAGGATCGCACTTCGCCGCGCAGCTCGGCGGCAGAAGTATAAACGACCCCTTAGGGGCCGATTAAACCTTTGCCGCTGAGTCGAGCGGCAACATATAATGGAGGTGGTCGATCGTCTGGCGCAGCATGATCGATTCTCCTCTATTGCATGCTGCCGCGCCTTTGCGCGGAGAGACTCTAATTGCCCCCTTACGATTATTCCTTTGTACCGATAAATATTTCGCTACGTTTCTGCTTACCGTTCTTCTTCTTTGTATATTTTTGTTAATCTTAGAATTTAGCTAAACCAAATGTTGGAGAATTCGAGTTTTTGTTTTGAGAAGTCTGCAACACTGATTCATGCAATCAAGAACGTTCTGTACAATTCTAATATACGGCTATCATAAACAGCTAAAATTTCATTTTGAAAGCGAACATAAGTATGGTTCCTCTATGAACTTTTCTCTTCCTGACGGTTATGGCAGCTCGAATGCTATTTGGAAATCCGTAAATGTGCACACCTATTGTCAGTGTCTATCAATTGGAAGCTGCGCTCAGCAATTAAGCGCGAAATCACTCAATCAATAGCTATCCTCTCTTCGTTTTCCCTCGCGCGATTGTTCCCGCCAAACAGCGTCGCGGCTTCCCCCCATCCAGTGATTGACGATAAAATTTATTAATAATTTATTCGGAATTCTAAAGCTCTGCTTTCCGAATATATCCAAAAACCTAAAAATTGAGAATTCCAGTTCTCTTGCAATTCGAAAATTTTGATTTCCGAATGTATCGAAAATTGAAAATTTGACATTTGGATTTCCGAATATATTCGAATATTTGGATTATGGAGCATATTTGAAACCTGACCATTTCGCTCAGATGTAGTGCGGGGAACTCTGAAAAATTGACAGAGCAAGCTAGTGCGGGGGTGTTCCAATTAAGCGTGTGTAGAATGTACGTATGAAGTGTTGTGTTCAGAAGAAAACAGCAAGTACTACTTATAAATTTCGAACGCGATGGCGTCATTTTGGCAATAGCTTATCTTCCGTCTAGTAACCCGACCGCTACTCCACTGTACGTGACGTCTTATAAACTCGCCTTTGCTGTAAAGTGACGTTATAGATCTGGGATTTCCTCGTTCCACATAGTTTATAATGAAATTTCCTGTACGTCGTTGTATTAAACTATTGAGAACGATAGATGAACCTTTTATTCCGAAACGTTCACTGGCTACGCTGTATTGTAATCAGTGAATGTTTCAAAAGAAGAGCTCAATTTACAGCCTTCCATAGTTCAATAGGGGTTTGCTCCGAGATGCAATTACAAGTACTAAAGAATAGCAGGGTAAAACTGCACCAAACCATCAAGTTATTCTCTACTGCGCGTTTTAAAATATTTGTAACTCCATAAAAACGTTATACAAAGACAGCATTCATGCTGATCAAAATCATTGGGATAACAGCATACGTTAGCCCACTCAGCACCTAAAATGGCGTCAACGAACATTGAAGCGTTGAAAACTCCATAGGTTGACAGCATTCAGCAAATCTGTCTCTCAAGGCTGTACTTTTCCATCCCTTCGAGTAACAGATTGATAAGAGAAACTTTGGAGAATTTGTGATAATATCGAAGAATTTTTCCGTTTCAGAAGTCAGACGGAGCAGAGCGGCATTATAGAAAGTGTTCGGAAATCGATCCGGTTGTAGACATATTTAGCTGTTTCTCTTGAATACATAAATTTGGTAGCGTAATCGCTCTAAATTATGAATTCTCGTGCACCCCCGTTTTTCATACTGACACTCGTAGTGTTGGGAAAATGAAAGCTTTTGAGACATTAATGCTCAAATTCTATCATCCTGGATTGTTTTCAGAGCTTCAAGCTTCCTTGACGACAGGGTAGTCGGGCCTATTTTTGCTGTTACCTCGAAGATATTTGTGAGCGGGTACGCCGTCTTTATGACGGCATCGAATCCATAGTTTGAAGAGGTCCCACAACCCATAGCTGCTTTGAATTATAGTGTCTGTGAGGCTATGGGGGGTGGATGAAATGCCTTTTTTTTACCATGATACAATGCTGCTATGCATACCTTCGGAGCCGTGATTCGAGCTGCCCATGGTGGGTGTTCAAGGTAAGTGGGAAACTCAGGTCAACTCATTTTGTTTCACCTGTCCTCAAGCAATCTCTTTTTTCTTTCTTCATGCATGCATAACGTACAGTACCAAGAGTAATCTCATCTGAAAAACGTCCTTTGATTATGATTTCCATCTGTCCTGACGTCACAATGCTGAATACTAGCTCTTTGCATAGCGTTATACAAATACAATACTCCTCTCCAGGCATAAAGGTGCGTATGAGGTTCTGGGAAGGAGCATTTCTGCAGGGATGTGTCAGCTGATGCAAGCACCTAGATGAGTGGAACATGATGCTCACACACTGACTCTCGAGCGATTCTTCGCATATTACTCTAGAAATTTCTCTGCTGTTCAATCCCGATTGAGATGATTCCTTAGGGTTCTCTTCGCAGCTGTAGCACCACTCCCAGAATTATAATTACGTCGTGGTTGGTCTTAAGCCAGACGTGGTATTTGTCGGTCGTTGGCTTCTTATTGGATTAGGACAGTGCCCTGCGAAGTGGGTGTACTGCCGATGACAGAGCAAGTTCTCCGACAATTCAGCAAATGCGATTTAGATGGCGAGCGAGTACCAGTCCGGATTGTAGTCCTCTTGTTGCCGGACTGCCGCCAACGTGTCGACAAGCCGCTTGTCAGTTGTCATTCCCATTTGTGGTCATCTCACGACCATTCTGCTGCCAGCAGATTGATGTAGATTTATGGTCATGCTTAAACTAGAAAACCCTTTTCCAATCACCACTCGCGGTTGGGAAGAAGATATTCTCTGCCAACAGTCTGCTGCACAAAATCTGTATTTATAGCATCAGCTTTAGAAGGTATAATGCTCTGCGAAGCGAGGGTGACCGTTGTTGTAGGTGAGCACTCACAGGCCATCAAATCGCCAAATTCTCACCGTCGGCTGCGGACCACACGCTGCGCGGCCGCACGCGCTCCCTCGATTAGCTGTTTAGGTCGACTTTAAATTTTTTTTGTTTTTCGTTCCTTTAAAAATTCTTGCGTTTATGTTTTGATGCTTTTATGCCGTTTCAGGTTTGGAAAACTGATTACCTATTTCAGGATCGGCCAGCTACGCTCGCGGAGTTCGCCAATCGTCCAGAAAATTGGCCAAAAGAATAGTTTTCTTTATTTCGTTTTTTGACTCGAACCAAACATAGGTTTATCAGATAATAAAAAACCTTCTGCTCAATTTCCATACGTTTTTCGAGTTCAGGGAGCATAGCTAGCTTATCCTGAAACAGGTAATCAGTTTTCTTAACTTAGCAGGGTACGAAAGCGTTAAAACGTAAACACAATACTTGTGGAGAAATTGAAAAAAAATTAAAGATTGAAAAGAGGTCACCTCAACAGCTGATCGCGGCTGCAGAGGTCAAACCCGTCCCGATCGGGAGGCGTGCTGCCGCGCAGCGTGTGGTCCACAGCCGACGGTGCGATTCTGACCGTTTTATAGCCTGTAGGTTGAAGAACAGCAGCCAGGATCAGAAGTTTGGTTAAGCACACTAAGTCGAATATGATTTCAGCATTCTTGAAAAGAGATATAACCACTCTGAGAGAATATAACCGGCGTCACCTATGACCTCTTTCAGAGTTCGATCGCGGCGCGTTTCGGCGGGATGAGAAATATGAGCATCGATCACGTCGAGGTGTTTTCAGAGCACGCCATCAGCGATGGAAGTGTAAAATAGGCCTATACCCGGATTTTCTTTCGTTTCCGGTTCCAAAAATCCGGAAACGGAACCGAGAAGCCCAAGAAGCACCGGAAAGACGGAAACGACTCTGAGAAAATTTGCATTGACAGTGGCGGGACGGCACCGCAAGCCGGGACTGTGCCGGGCCGATGTAGCAGCGGCACAGCGATCCGGGCCCGTGCCGCGACACTGTAGCAACAGCCGGTGTAAAATGTGCCTCATCTCACTCGAGTCCTCATTTGGCATTCTGATGCCGGCCCTGGAAGGTGACTTCGAGTCATTCTACGGAGGCCAGCATATTTTTGACCACTGGGGGATAGGGGATCCCACGGCTGAAGGTGGGGCGGTTTTCGCCGCGGTTCGCAGTTAGGGTGGTTCCTCATCGCAGACCTCGGCGAAGGTTAAGCCCTTGTCTGGACTTAGGCGGGACCTTCCCGGGGGGGGGGGCAGCCAGATTCAGGCACCGTCGCGGCCCGAATCAGGCACCGTCGAGATAGGGTTGAGGTAATACCAGACTGGGTTTGGGAGCCGCGCGTCCTGGTTTAGACACCGACGCGGGGTTGATGCAATGGCATAGCTGGTGGAGGGACTCTGGATAGACACTACCCTGCGGGCACCGATTAGGAGCCCTCAAGGCAGGGTTGGTTTGCCGCCGAGGCAAATTTTCTTAGAGGAAATCGGGAACTTTTTGCACCCCTGCTATACTGTAGTCCTCTGGGCCAAATTCCGGTCCGCATATACAGACTACGGCTATTGCATCATGTGGCACGTGTTAATCGTGCTTGGTACACTTGGTACCAGCACGATTCACCCTTCTCCCAGACCATTATCACGTATCGCATGATGCAACAGCCGTAGCCTGCAATTGCGGACTGGAATTCGGTTCGGAGAACGATAGTACATTATCCTCACTCTACCGTCCTGCCCGCGCGTTCGAGAAAACCTAAACAGGCAGCAGCGATTGTTTATCCATACGTGTCCCATCACACTGTTTTGCCAAAGTCCTACGAGTTTCAGCATGTTTCAATGTGTCAACTTCTTGAGTATTTAAAGCGATAAACGTTATGGATTAACGTTTATCGTTTTAAATACTGCCTGTTTAGGAGGACTCCGAGCGTCCAAGGCGCCAATTGAACGGGAAGCTTATACTGGCTTGAAGGTAGTGTTCAACATAGATTTCACTTTCGGTATATCCATGGTTTGGGTCTGGTGTACTTTATAGCAAGGCATGCTTACAAAGTAGATGAAAACGTTTTTATACTGGAATAGGCCCTCTCTTGCTTACGCTGGCATTTAAACGTGGAGGGATTACCGCCTTGAAGAATTAAATATATCAATCCAATCAAGAGAATCAGCTCACTTATCAGTACTTCCTTGACTTGATTATTTCCTCTTGTCACAATCTTGAGTGTTCTTTTGTTAACGTCGAGGGGTGGAAAGGGAACATGAGGCGTTCCGGTGTCTCCGGAACTCCTGTTTGCAGCCGTTATTTTGTCATTCTTGGCTCTTTTTTCAATCGATATCGACACTGAGAGCACAGGATCCTTCTCGCCTATCATTTTATTGTGGAAAGTCACCGAAGTGAAGCTCCTTGAGTGCTTGACTTGAGTGAACGGCTCCAAGATAATGAGAAAACAAGCTTCAGATGTCTCCTAGCTATCTCTTCCGGTCAGAGGAACGTTTCTGAGGAGGAGCATATTGTCAAAACAGAGGACTAATCCTACTCCTCTCCGGAGAAGTGTTTTTTGGTCTGCTACACACTGAAGGAATGTATGATCCTTTCAGGTTATTTCCGTAGTCCCCTTCTAATTTCCTTAGTTCGTTACAGTATCACCGTCTGGGAAAACCTGATTATCTGCACTTCTGTCAAACTTTGGCTTTTAAATGTTAAGATACCTACATATATAGCTGCACGCTGCAAAAAGACGAGAATACTGCAGCAGTTCTCCAGCAGAGTCCTCACCAAATACGAGAGAAGAACTACTTAAAGACCCGAGGACGTCCTACAATGCTTTCTAGTCTTCCTTGATACGTCGTCCTTTCGTGATGACCACCCTTGATCGAATTCCAGTGATTCCTCAGCATCCTTGTGCATAGATCAAAATTAGCATCTTACGGCTAGGAGGAAAAAATGAACGGAAGAGGAAACACTCAATGTGCTTCATTAGACGAGTGTAACGAAGGGCAGGTGAAGAAAAAATAACTTCCACGAGCTGTGGGACACCCCTCATTCTCCATCCTTGAATTGTCAGTGTAGGGGACGCGGCCGAGCAAATTTTCTGGTGTCATAACACGATGGGCCCAAGTAAAGCAATATTTCCAGAGTTTATCTAGATAAGTATTACGCGAACGGCGACACTGAATAAATTTATGAAATCAAGTAGGAAGTGATTACGGAAACAATTATATAGCAGCCGGACATCCACTTAGTCCGTAGCCGACCACACAGCATTCTCCCAGAAAGGAGTGTGACTGACACAATCCTTATGCTTTGCAAAATGAGAGCAGTCTTTTCCATCCATAACTTTTTGTCCATGTATTTCAAGTAGGAAGCCACAACGCTGCTTCTGGAAAAATTGCTCACTGGAAAACGGAGAGAGGATGGCTATTGATCGGATAATTTTGGGCCCGATTGCTGGGCGCGGCTTCCTACTCGATAGACACTTACTGTGCTTATCTGAGTGAAATTCCGGTCCGCAGTTGCGTCTCGACACGCTTTGCGGCCGCGCGCTTCCGAATCGGGAGAGTTTCCAGCGCCGCAGCGACAGATCTGTTGACTCTAGTTAGGTTTTAGAAACTGGAAACTAAACAAAATGGAAGAAAATTGTATAAAAAAGCCATATCAAGTCGGCTTTGGAGCTGGAAACTCGATTGACTCGAGCGTGTGCGGCCGCAAAGCGTGTCGAGACGCAATTGCGGACCGGAATTTGACCCAGATAAGCACAGTACCTTAGTACAATTCAAAGAGGAAACCACCAAGCTGCTTGATGAGAAGAAACAATTCAAGGAGGAAACCACCACGCTGTTTTGTGGAAAAAAACAATTAAAGGAGGAAACCACCACGCTGCTTGGTGGCAAGAACAATTCAAGGAGGAAACCACCACGCTGCTTGGTGGGGCTCACGGGACAACGAAGAGAAGATAGCTATCGATCGAAGGATTTCGCGCTCAAATGCTGAGTGTTGCTACATACCTACTCAGCCAGTCGCCGCATTCAATGCGTGTCGAATATGCATTCAACTCGAAGACAAAGTGGTTTCGAGCACACTCAGGGAACGTGCTGCTAGGGGGCACGTGCTCCTATTGTGTTTCAAATTACAGAACGTGCCCCAACAAATAAGCGGTCCAATGCGTGCATGATACACATTCAACACAATGACAAAACGATTATCCAAAAGTATGCCATGCACTCCTGGGACGGAACTGAGAGATCGGCAGCTTCGCCGGTTTAATTACCCAAGTTTGCAGTACTTTACCCGCCCGGCCGCTGGAAGCCTCGTCCAATCGCTGGCGGCTACAGATGGCGCACGGCGACCTGGCCGCGTCGCACGTCGGTGTGCCAGCCTCGTCGCGTCTGTGTGCTGCTACGATAGCGCTGGACTACCTTGCAGCACGTACTCCTGCGATTGAATTTCGCGGCATATTCTCCTGCTATGAAATTTTGCAGCACGTGCTGCTGTTTGGAGCGCGTGCCCCTCGATTGACACTGACGATTGCCGATGAACTGCGTACTTGTGACATCAACATACTCGCGGCGGTGCATTCCAGGTGGCGGCAAATGCGGCAACATGTGCGTTGAAGTGAAAAGCACTAGTTCATTGACTATACTGAAAATTCTGGGAAATCCTAGTCTAATGAATGGGCGGGCCCCGCAAAGCTAGATCGTCGTCAGCTACCAAACCCAGGGGTCAAAACACTGGGGTCTTTACTAGAGCACAACTGTAAAAATTTTCAAATATATTCGAAAATCATCTTGTTCGAATTTCAAATTTTCGAATATAATCGAACATCAAATTTTTCGAATTTTCGAACAATTTTTTTCGAATTTTCAAGTAATTTTTTCTATTTTTCAGACAAATCTTTTCGAATTCAAAAGTAATAGCTTCGATTTTGAAAATTGGTCTTGAGCTGTCATTTGCTGGGTCAGTCGCGGAATTGTTTAGCCTTAAGACACTGCTACTGAATCGTCTCGACGCAGTGATGATCGCGGATTCGCCGTGATACTATCGCGGCTTATATGAGAGTAGCGGTACTTTCTCGGCACCGTCGCGGCGAGTTCTCGCAGAGGGGGTCTGAATTGGGAAAAACCGCTGCGAATTTCTCATTTTTCAAGCCCCTTATGTGTTCTTTTTCCTGTAGCTCATTTACAGGTTTTTGATAAAAAAAATTATCCCTCGAGATGTATTCTATCAGTCATGAAATGTTTGACTAGATTACTGCATCAGAATATCGTTGTTTTGTCCCAACTCGCTTAACTGTCAAAACCAAATCTGTCTAAGCTCAGAAAGTACGGAAATGGACGTCAATTTGCTAAACACAACCCATTATAACCACTCGAAGCCACTATTTTGGAGTATTCATTGCAGCTCACTCGCTCCCATTACATTGGCTGTCCGTTCAAGCCAGCCTATCTCCTCAATGGAGCACGTAATACGATGGCGAAATTTTTAAGGCGATCCAAGCTTGCGCTGTACCCAAATCAGGCCTCGGGTGAATAGGTCAAGATGGTGCTTTGATAAAGTGTGCTTTCAAAGGCCGATCAGAAAAACAAAGTTCTAATAAAATGATGACTGTGCATTTCGATTATTCGAACTTGAAAAATTTGAATATGCTCTTCAAAGTACTCGAAGTTCGAATATTATTCAAAAGCGCGTTCTCGAGATATTCTAATTCGAGTATTATTCTAAAACCGAATTTTTCGAATTTCGAATGATTCAAAATTCGAAAAATCATTAGAATAAATTTCGAATAATACAATTCGGTCCGAAGTATACTGGGGACGGTTTCGCGAACGCAGCATGGGCTACCTTCTTTTGTTTATTCGCTGGACTAGGGCTTACCAAGAACTGTACATGGGCCGAGTTTTGCTACACGCAAGTTATGTACATGTAACATGGTAGGCTGCAATGTATGTTCATGTCATGTGTTCCATCTATACAACTCATCTCCGCATTCGAATTACGTCCGCAAAGTGCACGCTGATTGTGAAAGCGTGCTGCGGCGCGGTTGCGAGGATCCTCGGACAGGGATGGGGGATCACCCGGGCGGTGGAACCACCCGGGCGCCAAAGGCAAAACCCGCCCGGGTGATCCCACATCGCTGTCTGAGAATCTACGCAACTGCGCCGCAGCACGCCTTCGCAATCAGCGTGCTCTTTGCGGACTGAACGCGATTGCGGAGATGAATTGTACGCAGCTGAGTCTTCTTTGCTAGTTTTCTGCTCTGTCTTCGCTAATTGCGTGTTTTTCTATCGTGAGCTCCGCCTGCGAAGAAGAGTGCAGGATACAACACTGTGTTGCTGCCTTAGCTGAAATTTGAGTGAATTTCAAAGTACGCCTTCTTGCAGAGCATGAGGTCAGGAGGCAATTCGAATGCTACACTACATATGAGCGACGAGATGTGGCATTCACAAACACTCTTCCTACTCCACTCATGGTCGATGTGAGATTGGAGTGATTTCGAGCTGTTTTTTTAGCACTTTATCTACTTTCTGTGGAATCAGGCATTTTGTTAAAAACATTACTGCTTCATTTGGAAACGTGCTCAAATGTTATTAACTTCAAATTTTGTTAGCTGCTTGGTTAGTAGTGCAGTGGGAAGCGGCACGATTTCAGATATAAGAGCTGTTTGCATGTTATCACTAGTGGGCGGCTCCACGAATAGCACGAATTGTAGTATCATTGTATTGAAGTGGGTGGAGGCAATAGCCTTAGTCATGAAGAACTTTTGTTCTTCATACCTAGATTTACTTCG
Organism: Aplectana chamaeleonis; assembly: GCA_029168955.1. NCBI lineage: Eukaryota > Metazoa > Nematoda > Chromadorea > Rhabditida > Cosmocercidae > Aplectana > Aplectana chamaeleonis. Next base: position 114,872 of record JAPDOI010000901.1, read on the forward strand.
CCTGAGAACACATCTAGGGTGGGATGATTTCAACAACTAATTTTGATTGCAATGTTCCCAGAACGTTATATATGTTATTGCTTGTTCGCATGCTCTTTCTAATCGCCTTATCACGTCGAGTCTTTCACAGTCTGCCGGATAAAGCCGTCCGGCATGTTATAAGATAAGACTGCGGCGTCAGTGCACCCCGCACTGCGGTGTCGGCCGACCGGCGTCTCAGTGCGGTGAAATCATTGACACGACATCGGATCAAGTTATGACGGGTTAGAACGGGTTATTTTCGCCTTACATTTTGTTTTGAAGAGTCGGAACGGACGGTTGTTCACCGCAGCTTCCCTCGCACTGCGGCTCACTTTTAACGTGCCGGACGGCGTCGTCCGGCAGACTGTGAAAGGCGCTTTATGCTTCGTGAATCTGTTGTCTTATCACCGGGTTCCCTGCTTCGGAAGTCTTATCATAGTGCTCATCTCCAGGAAAGTCATTTATATAGCAGGTTCTCGCCAACCCCATCGGCAATCGCTCCAGCTGCGAAACGGCTGGAGAGGTTTGGTTTTGCCTAGGCCTTGTGATCACTTAGAATTTTATAAAATAGTTTATAGAATCTTTGAAACAAAATTTCTGAAGATTTCCTTCTGGATATAAGTGAAGGGGTCCAGAAGACACCTGCTGTCAAAATTTAAGCCAAATCGGTTCACAAATAACAAAGTTGTGAGCCCGAAAGCTTAAGATATTTTCATGGTGTGCGCCGTAGGCCGTGAGCCGTGGGCCGTCAGGCCGTAGGCCGTCACGCTTTTCAGTCCTCACTGCTAATAGCCACTGCCAATGGGTGGCAGGAAATCAACTTGGCAGACTGGTAAGTTGGTAGGGGGTACGTAGGCTGGTGAGTAATCGATTTCTAGGTGAGTAGGGATTCTTATGACGTCATGGAGACGTCGGGAAAAGTGCTTCGGGCTTCTGTTGACGTCATCGGGACGTCGTGAAAAGTGATTCGAGCTTCTGATGACGTCATCGGGACGTCGTGAAAAGTGCATCGGGCTTCTGATGACGTCATCTGGACGTCGTGAAAAGTGCATCGGGCTTCTGATGACGTCATCGGGATGTCGTGAAAAGTGCATCGGGCTTCTGATGACGTCATCGGGACGTCGTGAAAAGTGCATCGGGCTTCTGATGAAGTCATCGGGACGTCGTGAAAAGTGCATCGGGCTTCTGTTGACGTCATCGGGACGTTGTGAACAGTGCTTCGAGCTTCTGATGACGTCATCGGGACGTCGTGAAAAGTGCATCGGGGTTCTGATGACGTCATCGGGACGTCGTGAAAAGTGCATCGGGCTTCTGATGACGTCATCGGGACGTCGTGAAAAGTGGTTCGGGCTTCTGATGACGTCATCGGGACGTCGTGAAAAGTGCATCGGGCTTCTGATGACGTCATCGGGACGTCGTGAAAAGTGCATCGGGCTTCTGATGACGTCATCGGGACGTCGTGAAAAGTGCATCGGGCTTCTGATGACGTCATCGGGACGTCGTGAAAAGTGCATCGGGCTTCTGATGACGTCATCGGGACGTCGTGAAAAGTGCATCGGGCTTCTGATGACGTCATCGGGACGTCGTGAAAAGTGCTTCGGGCTTCTGATGACGTCATCGGGAGGTCGTGAAAAGTGGTTCGGGCTTCTGATGACGTCATCGGGACGTCGTGAAAAGTGCTTCGAGCTTCTGTTGACGTCATCGGGACGTCGTGAAAAGTGCTTCGAGCTTCTGATGACGTCATCGGGACGTCGTGAAAAGTGCATCGGGCTTCTGATGACGTCATCGGGACGTCGTGAAAAGTGCATCGGGCTTCTGATGACGTCATCGGGACGTCGTGAAAAGTGCATCGGGCTTCTGATGACGTCATCGGGACGTCGTGAAAAGTGGTTCGGGCCTCTGATGACGTCATCGGGACGTCGTGAAAAGTGCATCGGGCTTCTGATGACGTCATCGGGACGTCGTGAAAAGTGCATCGGGCTTCTGATGACGTCATCGGGACGTCGTGAAAAGTGCATCGGGCTTCTGATGACGTCATCGGGACGTCGTGAAAAGTGGTTCGGGCTTCTGATGACGTCATCGGGACGTCGTGAAAAGTGGTTCGGGCTTCTGATGACGTCATCGGGACGTCGTGAAAAGTGCTTCGGGCTTCTGATGACGTCATCGGGACGTCGTGAAAAGTGCTTCGGGCTTCTGATGACGCCATCGGGACGTCGTGAAAAATGCATAGGGCTTCTAATGACGTCATCGGGACGTCGTGAAAAGTGCTTCGGGCTTCTGATGACGTCATCGGGACGTCGTGAAAAGTGGTTCGGGCTTCTGATGACGCCATCGGGACGTCGTGAAAAATGCATAGGGCTTCTAATGACGTCATCGTGACGTCGTGAAAAGTGCTTCGGGCTTCTGATGACGTCATCGGGACGTCGTGAAAAGTGCTTCGGGCTTCTGATGACGTCATCGGGACGTCGTGAAAAGTGCATCGGGCTACTGATGACGTCATCGGGACGTCGTGAAAAGTGGTTCGGGCTTCTGATGACGTCATCGGGACGTCGTGAAAAGTGCTTCGGGCTTCTGATGACGTCATCGGGACGTCGTGAAAAGTGGTTCGGGCTTCTGATGACGTCATCGGGACGTCGTGAAAAGTGCTTCGGGCTTCTGATGACGTCATCGGGACGTCGTGAAAAGTGGTTCGGGCTTCTGATGACGTCATCGGGACGTCGTGAAAAGTGCATCGAGCTTCTGATGACGTCATCGGGACGTCGCGAAAAGTGCTTCGGGCTTCTGATAACGTCATCGGGACGTCGGGAAAAGTGCTTCGGGCTTCTTCTGTTGACGTCATCGGGACGTCGTGAAAAGTGCTTCGGGCTTCTGATGACGTCATCGGGACGTCGTGAAAAGTGCATCGGGCTTCTGATGACGTCATCGGGACGTCGTGAAAAGTGGTTCGGGCTTCTGATGACGTCATCGGGACGTCGTGAAAAGTGCATCGGGCTTCTGATGTCGTCATCGGGACGTCGCGAAAAGTGCTTCGGGCTTCTGATAACGTCATCGGGTCGGCGGGGAAAGTTCTTCGGGCTTCTTCTGGTGACGTCAGCGGGACGTCGTGAAAAGTGCTTCGGGCTTCTGATGACGTCATGGAGACGTCGGGAAAATGCTTCGAGCTCATGATGACATCATGGGGACGTCGGGAAAAGTGCTTCGGGCTTCTGATGACGTCATCGGGACGTCGTGAAAAGTGCTTTGGGCTTCTGATGACGTCATGGAGACGTCGTGGAAAAAGTGCATCGGGCATCTGATGACGTCATCGGGATGTCGTGAAAAGTGTATCGGGCATCTGATAACGTCATCGGGAAGTCGCGAAAAGTGCGTGGGGCTTCTGATGACGTCATCGGGATGTCGTGAAAAGTGTATCGGGCATCTGATAACGTCATCGGGAAGTCGCGAAAAGTGCGTGGGGCTTCTGATGATGTCATCGGGACGCCGTGAAAAGTGCATCGGGTTTCTGATGACGTCATCAAGACGTCGTGAAAAGTGCTTCGGGCTTCTGATGACGTCATCGGGACGTCGTGAAAAGTGCATCGGGCTTCTGATGACGTCATCGGGAAGTCGTGAAAAGTGCTTCGGGCTTCTGATGACGTAATCGAGACGTCGTGAAAAGTGCTTCGGGCTTCTGATGACGTCATCGGGACGGCGTGAAGAGTGGTTCGGGCTTCTGATGACGTCATCGGGGCGTGGTGAAAGGTGCATCGGGCTTCTGATGTCGTCATAGGGACGTCGTGAAAAGTGCTTTGGGCTTCTGATGACGTCATCCGGACGTCGTGAAAAGTGGTTCGGGCTTCTGATGACGTCATCGGGACGTCGTGAAAAGTGCATCGGGCTTCTGATGACGTCATCGGGACGTCGTGAAAAGTGCTTCGGGCTTCTGATAACGTCATCAGGACGTTGCGAAAAGTGCATCGGGCTTCTGAAGACGTCATCGGGACGTCGTGAAAAGTGCTTCGGGCTTTTGATGACGTCATCGGGACGTCGTGAAAAGTGCTTCGGGCTTCTGATTACGTCATCGGGACGTCGTGAAAAGTGCATCGGGCTTGTGATGTCGTGATCGGGACGTCGTGAAAGTGCATCGGGCTACTGATGACGTCATCGGGACGTCGTGAAAAGTGGTTCGGGCTTCTGATGACGTCATCGGGACGTCGTGAAAAGTGCATCGGGCTTCTGATGACGTCATCGGGACGTCGTGAAAAGTGCATCGGGCTTCTGATGACGTCATCGGGACGTCGTGAAAAGTGCTTCGGGCTTCTGATGACGTCATCGGGACGTCGTGAAAAGTGGTTCGGGCTTCTGATGACGTCATCGGGACGTCGTGAAAAGTGCATCGGGCTTCTGATGACGTCATCGGGACGTCGCGAAAAGTGCTTCGGGCTTCTGATAACGTCATCGGGACGTCGGGAAAAGTGCTTCAGGCTTCTTCTGTTGACGTCATCGGGACGTCGTGAAAAGTGCTTCGGGCTTCTGATGACGTCATCGGGACGTCGTGAAAAGTGCATCGGGCTTCTGATGACGTCATCGGGACGTCGTGAAAAGTGGTTCGGGCTTCTGATGACGTCATCGGGACGTCGTGAAAAGTGCATCGGGCTTCTGATGTCGTCATCGGGACGTCGCGAAAAGTGCTTCGGGCTTCTGATAACGTCATCGGGACGTCGGGAAAAGTTCTTCGGGCTTCTTCTGTTGACGTCATCGGGACGTCGTGAAAAGTGCTTCGGGCTTCTGATGACGTAATCGAGACGTCGTGAAAAAAGTGCTTCCGGGCTTCTGATGACGTCATCGGGACGTCGTCAAAAGTGCATCGGGCTTCTGATGACGTCATCGGGACGTCGTGAAAAGTGCTTCGGGCTTCTGATGACGTCATGGAGACGTCGGGAAATGCTTCGAGCTCATGATGACATCATGGGGACGTCGGGAAAAGTGCTTCGGGCTTCTGATGACGTTATCGGGACGTCGTGAAAAGTGCTTTGGGCTTCTGATGACGCCATCGAGACGTCGTGAAAAGTGCTTCGGGCTTCTGATGACGTCATCGGGACGTCGTGAAAAGTGCTTCGGGCTTCTGATGACGTCATCGGGACGTCGTGAAAAGTGCTTCGGGCTTCTGATGACGTCATCGGGACGTCATGAAAAGTGCATCGGGCTTCTGATGACGTCATAGGGACGTCGTGAAAAGTGCATCGGGCTTCTGATGACGTCATCGGGACGTCATGAAAAGTGCATCGGGCTTCTGATGACGTCATCGGGACGTCGTGAAAAGTGCTTCGGGCTTCTGATGACGTCATCGGGACGTCGTGAAAAGTGCATCGGGCTTCTGACGACGTCATCGGGAAGTCGTGAAAAGTGCTTCGGGCTTCTGATGACGTCATCGGGACGTCGTGAAAAGTGCATCGGGCTTCTGATGACGTCATCGGGACGTCGTGAAAAGTGCTTCGGGCTTCTGATGACGTCATCGGGACGTCGTGAAAAGTGCATCGGGCTTCTGATGACGTCATCGGGACGTCGCAAAAAGTGCTTCGGGCTTCTGATAACGTCATCGGGACGTCGGGAAAAGGGCTTCGGGCTTCTTGTGTTGACGTCATCGGCACGTCGTGAGAAGGGCTTGGGGCTTCTGATGACGTCATCGAGACGTCGTGAAGGTGCATCGGGCTTCTGTCGACGTCCGCGGCACGTCGTGAAACGTGCCTCGGGCTTCTCATGCCGTCATCGGGACGTCGTGAAAGTGGTTCGGGCTTCTGATGACGTCATCGGGACGTCGTGAAAAGTGCTTCGGGCTTCTGATGACGTCATCGGGACGTCGTGAAAAGTGCTTCGGGCTTCTGATGACGTCATCGGGACGTCGTGAAAAGTGCATCGGGCTTCTGATGACGTCATCGGGACGTCGTGAAAAGTGCTTCGGGCTTCTGATGACGTCATCGGGACGTCGTGAAAAGTGGTTCGGGCTTCTGATGACGTCATCGGGACGTCGTGAAAAGTGCATCGGGCTTCTGATGTCGTCATCGGGACGTCGCGAAAAGTGCTTCGGGCTTCTGATAACGTCATCGGGACGTCGGGAAAAGTTCTTCGGGCTTCTTCTGTTGACGTCATCGGGACGTCGTGAAAAGTGCTTCGGGCTTCTGATGACGTAATCGAGACGTCGTGAAAAGTGCTTCGGGCTTCTGATGACGTCATCGGGACGTCGTCAAAAGTGCATCGGGCTTCTGATGACGTCATCGGGACGTCGTGAAAAGTGCTTCGGGCTTCTGATGACGTCATGGAGACGTCGGGAAAATGCTTCGAGCTCATGATGACATCATGGGGACGTCGGGAAAAGTGCTTCGGGCTTCTGATGACGTCATCGGGACGTCGTGAAAAGTGCTTTGGGCTTCTGATGACGTCATGGAGACGTCGGGAAAAGTGCTTCGGGCTTCTGATGACGTCATCGGGACGTCGTGAAAAGTGCTTCGGGCTTCTGATGACGTCATCGGGACGTCGTGAAAAGTGCTTCGGGCTTCTGATGACGTCATCGGGATGTCGTGAAAAGTGCATCGGGCTTCTGATGACGTCATCGGGACGTCGTGAAAAGTGCATCGGGCTTCTGATGACGTCATCGGGACGTCGTGAAAAGTGCATCGGGCTTCTGATGACGTCATCGGGACGTCGTGAAAAGTGGTTCGGGCTTCTGATGACGTCATCGGGACGTCGTGAAAAGTGCATCGGGCTTCTGATGACGTCATCGGGAAGTCGTGAAAAGTGCTTCGGGCTTCTGATGACGTCATCGGGACGTCGTGAAAAGAGCATCGGGCTTCTGATGACGTCATCGGGACGTCGTGAAAAGTGGTTCGGGCTTCTGATGACGTCATCGGGACGTCGTGAAAAGTGCATCGGGCTTCTGATGACGTCATCGGGACGTCGCGAAAAGTGCTTCGGGCTTCTGATAACGTCATCGGGACGTCGGGAAAAGTGCTTCGGGCTTCTTCTGTTGACGTCATCGGGACGTCGTGAAAAGTGCTTCGGGCTTCTGATGACGTCATCGAGACGTCGTGAAAGGTGCATCGGGCTTCTGATGACGTCATCGGGACGTCGTGAAAAGTGCATCGGGCTTCTGATGACGTCATCGGGACGTCGTGAAAAGTGGTTCGGGCTTCTGATGACGTCATCGGGACGTCGTGAAAAGTGCATCGGGCTTCTGATGACGTCATCGGGACGTCGTGAAAAGTGCTTCGGGCTTCTGATGACGTCATCGGGACGTCGTGAAAAGTGCATCGGGCTTCTGATGACGTCATCGGGACGTCGTGGAAAGTGGTTCGGGCTTCTGATGACGTCATCGGGACGTCGTGAAAAGTGCATAAAGTGCATCGGGCTTCTGATGACGTCATAGGGACGTCGCGAAAAGTGCTTCGGGCTTCTGATAACGTCATCGGGACGTCGGGAAAAGTGCTTCGGGCTTCTTCTGTTGACGTCATCGGGACGTCGTGAAAAGTGCTTCGGGCTTCTGATGACGTCATCGAGACGTCGTGAAAAGTGCTTCGGGCTTCTGATGACGTCATCGGGACGTCGTGAAAAGTGCATCGGGCTTCTGATGACGTCATCGGGACGTCGTGAAAAGTGCATCGGGCTTCTGATGACGTCATGGAGACGGCGGGAAAATGCTTCGAGCTCATGATGACATCATGACGTCATGGGACGTCGGAAAAGTGCTTCGGGCTTCTGATGACGTCATCGTGACGTCGTGAAAAGTGCTTTGGGCTTCTGATGACGTCATGGAGACGTTGGGAAAAGTGCTTCGGGCTTCTGATGACGTCATCGGGACGTCGTGAAAAGTGCTTCGGGCTTCTGATGACGTCATCGGGACGTCGTGAAAAGTGCTTCGGGCTTCTGATGACGTCATCGGGACGTCGTGAAAAGTGCTTCGGGCTTCTGATGACGTCATCGGGACGTCGTGGAAACCCGGAGAGTGGGCAGGTGTTCAGGACCAGTTGCTGGTCTTCCGATAAATTGTGCAGACCACCCCGCAGAGTGGTTAGGAGTCCCGGACTTGTGGCTGGTCATCCAGAAAATTGTGCAGGACACCCCGGAGAGTGAGCTGGAGCCCAGGCTCGGTGCTAGCCATCCGAGAAATTATGCAGGATACCTCAAAGAATGAGCAAGAGTCTTGAGCTTTGCGCTAGTCGTCTGAGATAGTGTGCTGGATGCATCGGAATTTGCGCAGGAGTCTAAGAATACTTTGCAAAACTTTTGTAGAAGTGTAAGGATGACAAGCATAGCGTTCAAAAAGCTTGATATGTTATGTAAGTCATGTCAGGTCATGTTGCCAGGTTGCTTTTCAGTTTCGTATCGCGCTGAGGCCATTCACACAACCCCTTTGAGTGTTCCCTCATTCTTCTTCACCAGCCTACTGATATTTTCTGCAATAAATGGTACTTGCTTATCGGCATCTAAATTCAACAACAAATTGTTAGAACTATATATTTCCATTCGCAGCTCAGCAGAGCTTTTTCATATGAAAGTCATGGAATCGAAGCGGCTGTTCTGCGAAGGAATGGGGCGGCGGAAACGAAATATTGAGTATGAAAAACCGCTTCGTTTTTGATGTGAAGGTGCCCAGATGAAATGGAAGGTAGTTTCTGACTGAGCAGGTTTTGAGCTAAAATTATTCGAAAGCGTAGAACTGCGGGCAAAGTCTGCATCCGGCTGTAGGCCAGCTGGCTTTCATGATTATCGACCGGGCTGGCTACGTCCGAGCGACCAACTATAACTAGGGCCTAATGCCCCTATCAGGGTTGGTTGAGGAAATCACCGTGGCCAACTCGTTCAGTACGTATGAAAACATGGAGGTTGCAAATAACATCCGGTGTAGCCAGCTGTGGCTGACGCGATCAATATGAATGAATTATGTGGAACGATATCATGGATATCATTCATTTCTTAGCTTATATCATGTGAACATCGGTCGTGTCAGCCACATCGGGTGATTTTTCTGAGATAGTTTTATAACAGGTTGGGTCATTGATTCTTGTGACCACAGAAAGAGGACTGATCTAGTGGGGAGATGAAGAGGTCTTTATTCGAAATTCTTGCATAGGATATTACTGCGTAATATCAAGAAAAAGTGAACAATTCTGTAAAAAAGGGGTCTCCCAAGCAAAAGTGGTTTGGTTCGCGTTACAAATGTTTCAACAAAAAGGGAACAATAGGAAAGTGGAATGAGGAGAGTCTACAAAAAATGAACAATATCCTCTAAAAACTCTTTTCTTTGTCGAAACTTCTAAACAGCGGAAACAAACCGTTGTGGTTTTTTACAAGGAAGAATTGAATGGTTTCCTAAAACAATTTGACATCATTCTCTCTTTTAATGATAGCTATTAGGTACACATGCATATAAACACATTTTATCGGCACTCACATAATCAAAGTCCTTTATGGAGCCAAAAGCACTTCCTCTTGGAGAACCGCAACGGTTTGTTTCCGCTGTTTAGAAGTGCCGACAAAGAAAAGAGTTTTTAGAGGATAATTCCTTCATTTGATCGCCAAGCCAAAGAACACTGCTGCTGGTCTCGGTCAGAATGCACGCAGCGGACCATTCTCGCGTTTTAGCGCCCCTTTTCATAACCCTCCTCAAATTCAATGTTTTTAAAATATATGAAAATATAAAAAAATTATTTCGGATCCTGCTGAGACGGGTTATCCAAGGTTAGAATAATTGCTATGGTGAAGGATTTCACAAAAAAGTTCGCGGGAAATTTTCAGTGTGCCATATGGTATGCCAATACAATATGCAACTGCACAGCGCTATATGTATGTACTGTGTAAGGACCTGCAATCTGATTCTTTTTTCAGGTGCAAACCTTAGCCACTAATATACCGTTTAAAGGCAGTGTTCACGATAAAAACCGTATTACAGTTTACAATGTTTTTGGTTAGGTAAGTCCATCAAGAAGAGGTTAATAGGGAAAACTTTCCACAGAACACTCAATTAGAGGAGCAAAACTGTTTGAAAAATTTCAGAAGGAATTAATTATATACTATCGTCCTTCGAGCCAAATTCCGGTCCAAAATTGCGGACTACGGCTGTTGCACCATGCGGCACGTGATAATCGTGCTTGGAGAAGGGTGAATCGTGACCGGACCAAGTGGTCCCATCACTATTAACACATGTGGCATGATGCAATAGCCGTAGTCCGCAAATGCGGACCGGAATCAGGCCCAGAGAACGATAGTATGCCTGTTTATGGGTCAGTTTCGATGCGTTGTCCGCAGGCAAACTGCGGACAACGCATCGAACCTGACGTCGGGGAAATGGTTTCGCGCTTCAAAATTCTTAGTTAAGTGGCCTTGCTTTCTGCCTTTTCGTACGGTAACACGAATGCAGGGCAACTTTTATAGGACGTGGGTGGGTTGGTCCAATGGGTTGGCTGACCCTCGAGATTTCCACTCATTTCCAGACAGTTTTTCGTCGCACTTCCGTTCTTAATCTCCTGAGAGGGAACCAAAGCTTACGTTTTAGCAAAAAAAAAACGGGGAGCTTTTTCATCGTGAACTCTACCTTTAATACCTCTACCTTCCAAAAATTTCAGCCTGTTTTCAGGTTCCGTAAAAACTGGTAGTGGAGCGAGCGGTCCGTAAAACGCGGGAATACTGATCAAATACGAGCGGTATTTTAAAAAGTGCGCGTCACATTTAATTGAAGCGTTTATCTGCTGTTCGTTATCTATAGCTCACACACAGATTAGAAACCATACAAAATTCGAAATTCTTTCTAATTTGAATCTTGTTGTGCTCACTTTTACCCAATCGTACTTCTCTTCGCCTTCGGGGCGGAAAGTAAAGAAAAAGCCAATGCCACAAAACCCGCTGTGGTATTGGCGTCCAATGCAAAGTAGTGGCTTCATCGGCCCGGGCAAAAATCTGTGTGTGCCAAACCACCTGTGCCGCGCCTTGAAGGGCGGAGTATCCAACGGAGCGGTCGGTCATAGCAAAATATAAGTGACAAGGAACTTTAGACATGATAAACCCGATAAGCCTAACTTCGACCGGCAAAAATGAGAGAGCTAGTCTATAGAGGGTTTAGAGTAGGAATGTTTTCTTATCTACTTTTACTAGTGAAATTTACCACGCTATTAATTGTACAGCGCATGTGGAAAGAACGTTTTCTCCATCCGGTATTTTAGGCACACACCATTGTAGGAAAGGCTCCTGAGTTTGGGCACGAAGGCTTATAGGCTGGCCTCAATCATAGCGGAAATCAGGAGAAGCTAGCAAGTGTTGCTAAAATGTTTCTGAATACAAGCGAGAAACGGTGGTGAGTGCCTGCAACGTTCATGTGAGCGCGCCATCATGGAAAAGGGAAAAGATTTTTTCAATGATGGTTTTTGAGCAAAATGAGTAGTCGGGTTGAGGTTGATGATGCAGGTCATGCTTTGACGGAAAGCTGTTATTCCGAAAAAAAATTGAAGGATACACTTGGGCGCACCTCAGTTCTTTCTTTTGGTCTTTTTACAGTTTTTTTCACGCATTTCTCATTAAGGACAACTTAGATATTTCCTTTTCTATTCCCAAAAAGCCTTTCTAGTGTTTTTAACCTCTCCTCTTTCTCTTTTCCGAGCCAGAATGATTACTGGAAATCTCTGGCGTCCCATCAGCTTGAATTGCTATTTCTACTAAGAAATCGATGTTCATTTTGTGTGGTTTCAGTCTAGAATATTAGAAGCAGTGGTCGCGATCAAATATGCTTGTCTGCTTTTCCTCTCTAAACTCTTTTCTGGGTTTGGAGTAGTAGGACCTACGGGAAAAAATTGCGAAAAAACCGCTGTTTCGAGCCAATTTGAAGCCTGAACTTTCTTGTCTTTTGATGGTGAAGGAGCCCAACCCACATCATTGGCATCCATGATCTCTAGTACCAAGAACATCAGCTGGCTTTAACTGAATTTCAACCTTCGGACTGACCTGCTTGAGTAATGGTGTACTAATCTAGTAAAAAACATTGACTGATATGCCTGCTTTCATTTTTAAACTGTCTTTAATAGGTAAATTTGCATTTACTTCAACCTCTGGATGTCGGTGATTTTTGACTGCTCGGCATGAGACAGCGATTTTTTTGGGCGGCGCTATGCACGTTGCACGAACTGGCATCTTTAGGCCCTAGAAACTCTAGTTCCAGCCCGCTACCTTCATAGTTTTTCAACTGTTTCCAATCTAAGCTGATTTTTGTAGTTTTTTTTCGATAACGTTTTTCATCCTGACCACTGCCTTTAAAACGCTTCACAGTTTGTGTTATTGCATCCATTTTTGCATTCCAGGTCCAGAAGTTTCTACCAGAGTAACCATTTTTACCGGGTTTTCCGAAAAATATTCTGGTAAAACGATTACCGAATATAATGCACTGCACACCCCTGGGTGGGACCACGGACGAACTAGGATCGACTATCGGCGGACAAATTTTTGTCCTCGTCTCGAGTGCTTTCCTTGCACAAAAAACCGAGTAGAACAATAGTTCGTATTCGAAAAGAGCATTGATGAATACGTAGAAATCTCGCTAGATGGGGGCGGGCGGACACTCAGCTTTAACTTGCCCGTGCTCGTTTTTGTTCTCCAAATTTTCACCTATTTTGGCTTTTTTGATGGACAGGTCTTCCCTGTCATGAGGATCGTATATACAGCAACCGTTTTTATCGCGAACCTTGCCTTCGAAGGTTGTCATTCAAATTATTGATATACACAATAGTTTCTATAAAAAGAACCATCGAGAGACGGTGAGCGAGAGTGGCGAATCATTATTTATTGATCAAGTAAGTAAGTAAGTAATGAGGGCAAAAACTGTGCTGCAGAATGTTCATTAGCCCTTTGACTCCCCATTAACAGTCTAATTGATTCATACATAGCTACAGTATACACCATTAAATAGTTTTCATGTTGATCATAAACCTAGTATAAAAGGAGTGACGATATGACGGTCATCTTCAGGTTGGCGAGCATCTTTCTAAAAGTCTGTCTCTATTGTCCGAAATCGTCTTCTGGTTTCTCATTCCATAGCTATGAAGGAATTTTCCCAACTTTGTTTGGGCAAAACGAATTTTTTTGCTATACTATGCAAATGCAGGCACGGGGAATTTCCGCTTTCATAGGATTTGACTGGAAGGATTGTTTGCCACATGAAGATTTTCTCCGAACGCCCTGCTGCATGTACTTCTATTAGCAGCGGATATGCGTAGAACTTATCCGGATATCCCACCCGCGCAATTCCAGGGAATAAACAGAATCTCGATTCCGCTCGAAAACTTGTTTGCAATATAGTGGATGTCTGATTTCGGTAATGATGTAGGTTGTGTCATAAGCGCATCTTATCTCTTGTATTTACTTTTTCTGTTGGACATATCCTTGCATTTACTTACCTATACACTTACTTGCTTCATAAAGCTTGTACTGGCCTCTTCTTTCGGAAAAAAATTGCTATCTAATTTTCATGCAGCCAGATCGGATTTCATTCTATTTAAATCTCTCCGCTTAAGTAGTCTCAGGGGGCCGAGATCGCTCTGAGAATGCGCGTCATTTTCGGACTCTGTGACGTACATTCGTCAATTAGACATTCCGTCCTCAACAATAGTAGCCATTCACCTCAAAACGGCGGCTTTTCGGTCTTGGTGCTCCTAACATTTACGGAACTTACCTAGCAAATACCGTAGTCTTCGCGATGTTCCCATCAGGGATGATGGGATTATCATTATCGGTGCCGTTCTAGTGTCGACTTTATTTTTCCATTATTGAGACTCCATAGAACGGATGAAACTCGATTTAAAATTTTCACACATTTCTGGCGCACGCATTCCTTATCGGTGTACACTCCACGAAAATAGAAAAGAGCGGTTGTGCAGTTGCGTACTTCCTCAGCATCGAGTTGCCCATTATGTGGGTGCGACTTCCTAATTGAATGACACGGACGATACTTTGCTGGAACGTGCACCTTGTTTGTGATAGAACTGTCAACGATTGGTCTCCAAACCTATATCCCGAAAAGCTGTTAGAGCAAAGTGATAGGGTGCAGCAAGAAAAATGACGTTTCACTTGCCATAAGCTACCGAAAAGTCCAGAATGCCGAAAACGGATGTCGTATCCGTTTCTAGTTTAACTCTCAATATAGGATACCTCTAACTAATGCGTCGCTTAACGATCTCCCGGTAGGTATTAAATTACACGAGTCGCACTGACAAGGGAAGTGTTTAGAGTGGTAAAAATATCTGTCAAAACGACTAGTATCGTTAGTATCTCTAGTGGCTCAATAGCAAAACCGCGCAGTATCCAGCCCCGAGCTGCAGGTTCCAGGAAGTTACAAGCTTAAAAAGTCATTTTTTGTGCTTTTTGTACCCTCCAAAAAGGGCATTAATTCTTCGGAAATTCGGAAATAGACCCCATAAATGTGTTCAGCGCCCAAAACTACCCCCCTGAGCAAAATTTGGGTGCTGGCGTATTTTCCATACTTTGTCCAGACTGGCAGCATTTTGGACTACGGATTTTCGATTGGGCGAATATTTATACCGATTAGAGGACTCTGGGAGCGTTTTAGAAAAATGTTCCAGATTTGGCTTGAAATTCTCCCAGGGGGTTTTCCGGGGCGCTGATTACGAATCTGTAGTTTGTTAGTGGATTTTCCAAAGTTTTCGGCTAATTTTGTTCGAAGCTTCCCAATCGGGGGAAATTTCGAGGGTAAAAAGACACTTTCGAGATTTTCGGAGTGCTACGGTAGATATTGCTCAAATTGCCCCTCTGGGAGTTACTTGGAGTGCTAAACACGAAACTGGAGTCCGTTTATCGATTTTTAGCAAATTACAGTAGATTACGTTGGGTATAGAGGTCTGCAGAGTTGCAGAGACCGGCGAGTGGTCGCCAAGCGTCAGCCTTGACACGGCGACAAAAATGTTCCGAAACATTATCGTCGCGACGTCGGTTGCCGCTCGCTGGCAGTGATGCAGGGCCGTCGCGTCGTCACTACACTCTGCGGTCCCCCCTCGTCGCCCATTACGCCGCGTCGGTCGCCCCCGTCGCTGAAAGTGATCGATATTGCATCACCCAGCGTTGCTCGTCGCTGCGAGCAACGCCGCAACTTGGACTCTGCAGATCCCTTATACGGTAGTTTGGCCAAAATTTCAGATTTTACTCAAAAATTGTATACGGGGGTCATTCGGGGTGGAGAATACGAATTTAACGTCCGTTTGTCGATTTTTAAAATACTAGGGTGGCTTTTGCCCCCTAAATGACATGTTACCTACCGTAACCTACAGTGAACCTTAGAATTTCGACAAATGGACTGCAGATTCTTGTTCGCCACCCTAAATTACCCCTACATACAAGTTTTGGGCTAAATTCGAGAAATATTTCTGAAACTCGCAAAAAAATGGCTGATGGTACCATTGCCTTTTCGCGAAGCTTGAACAACGCTCATAACTTCTTGGAACCTGCAGCTCGGGGCAGGATACTGCGCATTTCTACTGTTGAGCCGGGAGAGATACTAACGATACAGGTCGTTTTCGCAGATGCGTTTACCACTCTAAACACTTCCCTTGTCAGACTTGTGGTCTTCACTTGCCGGCAATCCGTGCCGACTGTCCGTGTTACTTTGCGTTCCCTAATGTGAGATAACATATGCGCCACGAGTTTGCGCCAATGAACAATAAGGAACAGAACGTACCATGCCGGCTATATGTTTAGGGACAAAATTGAAGATTCCGGCCTCAAATCTGTTTTGCACTATCTATGTATTGAACACATGCACTGAATTTCCTTTGCAGATTCCGTTATTTTCAGAGACAGTTTTCAAATAGTTGAGATGTCTATAATAAGACCTGCATTCCACACTTGATTAGAGCTTCGGGGCTAGGTATGGAGCGATTACTCAGGTGTAGCAGACCGTGTCGTAATTAGCCATGCGTCATGTTGAAAATTGAACTGAGTGAATCAGCAGCAAGCTAATAGCCGGACCTTTTATATTCGGTGGCTAGCCTGCTGTCGCATTTTAGATTTAGGTTCTACTGCCATACTTTCATCAACATCTGTGCCACACCGGGCTTCTGTGCCACTATTGCCGTAAATTTGGAATGTGTTTCCCGATATTTTCTCCAGATCTCTTTGTTAAACATCTCTCTGCTCTCAACATCGTATCTACCTTGAGGTATTGGGGTGATTGATGAATTTGATGGATTCTGACCTCGATTTAGACCATAATCGCTCTCACAAGACTCTCTGGAAAATGCTACAGAAGTAGTAAAAGCTTCAACGTTTCCTTCAGAAAACCTGTGTAAGAAGGATACTCCAGTTCGCTACATTCTTCCAATTCTTGGTGAACACTGGACGCTTAGTGTTTTATTCACAGAATTAATAGGATTCAAAAGGGAATGTCTGCTTCCTTTGAGTAGGTTTTGAGCAAACAGAGGAAAGATTTTTTGTTGAATAATTCCACATTCTTTATTTTTAAATTATATTAGGTTCTTGCTCAGTTCGTCAAAACTGTTTCTAGTTTCGTTCAAAGCGTATTTTGCGCTTTTGCCGATAGAAAAAAAAAGAAAACAGAAACGGAAGCCTCCTGGTGCTGTCATAATGTTACAAAGCAACAACTACATCGTCGAATGTTGACCTCAGCGACATACACTCGACGATGTGATGTTCCACTTATCTTAAAGGCAGTGTCCACGATAAAATATGATTGTCTTCTTTTCCCTTCTAAATTTTTTCTACACACTGAGTAGTAGAACCTATAAGAAAATTTCGCGAAAAAACCCCTGTTTTGGGCCCAATTTCAAGCCTCAACTTCCCTGTCTTTTGATGGTGGACGAGCCCATTCCATATCATCGACACCGATACATCGATGATCTCTAATATCAAGAACATCAGCTGGCTTGAAATTGGATTTCAATCAATGACCGTTGGCTCATCTAGTCAAAAACAATGACTGAAGTGCTTGCTTTCATTGTTCAACTGTTTGTATTAGTTTCATTTGCATTAATTTCTTCCACTGAATGTCGATGATTTTTGACTGCTCGGCATGAGACGGTGATCTTTTTGGGAGGCGCTGTGCACGTGTGCACGACCTGGCATCTGTGGGTCCTAGAAACTCTAATTCTAGCCCGTTTTTAACAGCGCTACCCTAATAGTTTTCAGGTGTTTTTGATCAAAGCTGATTATGTAGTTTTCTCGATAACGTTTTTCATCGTGACCACTGCCTTTGAAGGCATCGTACGCGCAGAAAACCGCATATTATTTTTTCATGTTTTTGTGTAGTTTGGCCTATCTAGTGCACGAAAATGTCAAAGGGGCTCATGAAAAATCTTCATTTGTAAAGAAAAGTCAATCGGAACACATTGTAAATACGAATTTGAATTTCGCGCCAAAATCCTTTTTGAAGCTTTTCTGCTTTTGGAGGCCTCGTCACTGGCATTTTCGAAGCTTTTCTTCATGTGGAGTTCGTGCCATCACTGTTTTTCATGTTGTCTTACGGCCGCACCAACATTCTAGGAAAAAGTGCTAGATGACTTTTGAGAATTGGTGGCAGATCTTCATCTTTGACGCCTTCCAACCTCATTGCCCAACGTTTTTGACGCACCAAAGTTTACCAGTGTGGTCTACCGGGCTAAATCATGAAATTGAACCTGAAAAATGAAAATTGATTTCCGGCGCGAACGATGCCTTTAAGCCATGTACCATGGGTTAATTTGCTAGAAACCAAACAAAACGTTGAAGAAAAATATGAAACATTCCTCTCAGTTTTGCATGCAGCCATTGAGCAGTACGTTCCATGAAAATTGGTCTCATCCTTCAAAGATGTCCAACTACCACAATATCTCCAAAATATGCTAGAACATCGCGAATGCTTATTCCATGAAGCGCGGTGTTCAAATAAATGGACAATGTATAATGACTTTTCTAAAAATTTATCAATTTTCTTAAGAAATACAATATGAATGTTGAAAAGAAAATAATCGAGTTCGGGAATACAAGCAATTTTTACAAATATTTGAATACCAGGTTGAATGAAAGACACCAAATAGGTTGTCTACGGAACAATGAGACTTTGACAACTTCTGACCAAGACAAGGCAAATATGCTAGCGGAACAGTTTACCAAATCATTTCAAAAAGATGACAGCACTAATCAGGTCCCGGTTAATAGTACCGAACAAATGATGAGCTTCCCATGGTTTTACTTTAATGAAATTTATGACCTTGTCATGAAATGGTCTAAATCGTCCTCTCTGACACCCCACTTTCTTCCTCTATTTTTTATTCAAAAAATTTCTCCTGTCATTTGCGGACCTCTCTCGTACATTTTTTACCAATCGATGATGTTTGGTGGGGTTCCATCGCGTTGGAAACATTCTTTTGTAACGCCGATTCTGAAAAAGCAGCCAGCTTCAGATTCTAAACTACCGCCCTGTAAGTATAACTTCTTTGTTTTGCACACTTTTCGGGAAAATTGTCAAAAAACACCTACTAGACCATCTCAAGGCTAACAATATCATACCAATGAATCAGCATGGGTTCGCTCCAGGTTGCGCAGTTGAGACAAACCTAATAGAATTTTTGAATAACTGTACTGAAGCATTGGACAACAAGTATAAATGTGATGTTATATATTTTGATTTCGCCAAAGTGTTTGACCGAGTCTCACACGAAAAGCTGATTTATAGTCTACAGCAATGGAAGTAGGGCCTGATGCGGTTGGGGGTCTCTTCCTCACATACTGTAGTCTGATTGTGTTCTCACTCATTTTTTCGAAATAACAGATTGGTCGGTGAGTTTTCGTTTGCACTCTCACAATTCGACCTGTTTTCATTGCTTCTACAGATGTAGTGATATCGGTGAAAACACTGGCTTACCGATCTATCACAACTGCTTCGGAAAAATGAGTGGTACCATTAACAAACTACCGTATGCTAGGACGAGTCCGCAACCTCACCAGGGCCTACTTCCATTGCTGTAGACTATATAAACTGCAAAGTTTTGGAATCCATCCTATTCTTATCAAATGGTTTGCTCAATATCTCAATGACAGGACATTTCAGGTCAGAATAGGAAGTACCTATTCCGATGTGAAACCAATCTTGAGCGGTGTACCACAAGGCGGGGTACTATCCCCAGCACCTTTCAATATTTATACGGCTGATATTCCACAGATGTTTTGCAGCGTCGTGGTACAATGCCCAATTCATGCAGACGATCTAAAAATTAATGAAACAATATCGAGGACAAATGATGAATTATGTCTTCATAAGGCTGTAGGCATGGTTGAAGGATGGTCCAGGACATGGCAACTGCCCTTAGCTCCACACAAAACAGTTTTCATGCGACTGCGTTTCCGTATAACCAACGAGTGGCCAATGCCTACATGTATGATTAACCAGGCGCCAATATCTGCCATTGAGTCAGTCAGAGATTTTGGGTTTCAATACACCATCAGACTAAATTTTTCCAGCCATATTAAGATCCGATCTAACATGGCTGTCACTAGAACATATCACTTTTTCAAGTGTTTATCAGTTGAGAATAAGGCTTTATTACTAAAAGCATGCAAGACGTACTCCTGACCGATTGTGGAATCGAGCACCACATTTTTTGCCCCAACATGAAAAAAGACATCTACATCATAGGGAAAGTTCAGAATAATTTTACGCGCAAGCTACTTGCAAGGATCGGAGGTTTTTTGTATTCAAAAAATTCCAAGATCATCAATTAGGAACGGGTATCTAGGACTTTCGTCATTTGAATCCCGTCGCAGGGTATTTGACGCACTATGCGTGGTTCACAAATTACTGCATAACTCGATAGCGATTGGAATCAGTAACGTATTCAAGACAGTTCTATAACGGACAAGAGGATGGCGCTTCAAAATTGCACTTAATCGCCCCAAAACTAGTTTGTGTGCTAGATTTTTTGTTCATCGAGCAGGAAGTGCATATCTAAAGCTCACATAGAATATGTCAGCACCGATGGCACAAAGCCAGTTTAATCGGCATGCTGAAAAGTTAATTCTCACCAGTGAGACGTCAAAGTAGTTCGGAACGGTTCTTATATCTTCTTTTCATCTACTTTTTTATGCCTTTTGATACAGTTCATACAGTTTGCATGTGTGTTTCCTCTCTTCTGTTCCTAGTACTATGCCATTTGGACTATGTACTATTATTTCACGATTGCCTTATGCAAACGTAATAAGCATAAATACATAAATATAATGAAGTGCTTGCTTTCACCGTCCAATTGTTTTTATTAGTGAACGTCTAATTTATATTTCGCTTTGAACTTCAATGATTTTCGACTGCTCACAATGCGACTGCTATCTTTTTGGGCGGAGCTGTGCACGTGTGCATGAATTCGAAACTTACGATCTTGAAAATTCTAGTTTTAGCTCTTTTCTTGATGAGTAACCTTCGTGGTCCTCTAGTCGTTTGCGAATCGAGCTGATTTTTGTGTTTTTTTTTCAACTTTTTGTCGTTAACACCGCCTTCAAATGAAACGGCCTGATTGTTCCAAAAGCAAAAGACGGGAATCGTCCAATTTCTTGTACCCAATCAACAACCCAACTCTGAAAGCGGTCATTATTACAGTGCATTTTTTATGGCAGTAACCATTTCGTACCCCTTATCTCGCGCAGTATACTTCTAGGGCGGTGCCGAAATCAGAAAACCTTGCCAGGCTTGTCGTAAAAAGCCTGATGTTCAGCTATTTCAAACCCTGTTTGAAAGTCTCATTTCCAGTACTAATTCGGGGCTGACAGTAAAATTCTAACGGAGGAGACCAATTCTTATTCGTATAGAACTTTGCTCCTGAACTTCTAGTTTTGTGTTCGTTCGTTTCTGCGCTATTAACGGGCAGATTGGATTAATTAAAGACAACGTATGAAGTTAGTCAATGTAGTTCTACTTTTGACAAGTTTTTAAATTAACCTGAATTGAAGCATTAACGCAATAGCGATCAATTAGCTTTTTATCGCTTAACGATCCGCAGAAGAAGTATTTATAGATGTCACACTGGTAAACATTATGGTAGGATCATAAATCTTGTTGCATTCAGTTCACAAGGAGCTCTCAGTAACTAGAAATATTCAATTCGATAGTGGATTATGAAAATGCAGTCATTATAGATTATCAGTCAAACATGGGTTCAATAAGGGCACTTCCTTACTCGCTTTTCATGCTTTCGCGACAGCGGCAAATGCCGCACTTGGACCCACGGCAAAATCAGCGTTTTGCGGTATTTCCCGCGAATCGCTCGGGCGGCGGCGTTTGACACGATTTATCGTGCCGGGACCTTCAGCGAGCTGGGCATTTTGCTAAACATCCCGGCTGTGGTGTAATCAGCTGAATACTCACATATTCCCACGATTTAGAAAGAGATTTGAGTGAATATATGTGTATATCACGGGCAGCATTGGAAAACCTGCCTATACCAGAGAGTATACTGTCTAATTCAGCACAGCTCGGTGATATGGATTCGGCACAAGCAGGTAAACCGGTGTATATGATGAGTGTGTTACGTTGACAAATACTCGGCACGATTGCTCATTAATTAGCATCGAAACATGAAAAGAGCACAGCAGAACCATATAAGTCTAAATATAGTTAGAAATCGAACGGTGAAATTAAGGATTATCACATATTTAGCGAATAAATCTTGGTGTTGTTCAGCAGAATAGATTCGCAGCGAATCACTGAATACTATCACCAGAATTACTAGAGGTATAGTAGAATTCCAAATGTTGAGAAGAATACAGCTGATTTCTCTAGCGCCGAGGATGTTGGGAAAACGCCCAGTTTGGTGATGGTCCCGAGACGATATGTAGCAGTGAGGCCAGCGGCAGCGACAAAAATGGTCGGGATCATTCTTGTCGCTGCTGCAGAAACTGCGGCGGGGCCAGCGAAAACAGCGACGAGGGCAGCGATTCGCTATGCCACTGTCGCGAATGCATGAAATCTCCAATTTGCGGCGTTTGCCGCCAACGGCAAATGCCGCGTCGCCTTTCCCGTTTTTCTATAGAAAATCTGCGGCATTCGCCGCTGTCGCAAAAGCACGAAAGGCGAGTTACAGCATCAAGGATAACACGGAATTAATCGCTTTTGATGAATTGTTTTTCAGACGAGTTATGTTGTAAATTGACAATACATATTTTTGCATGAGTTCTAGATTTTCTTTGCAGGTCAAATTTCCGTTTTTTGCTTCACTGTCCCTAGAGGATTGATGAAGGAGAACAACTTTTTGTAGTCATCGCTTGTTACTTTTCCTCGACATCACATGACAAACTTCTATTCTATAATCAGCGAAAAAAGGTTGTTTTCATGTCAGCTCGAATTGTAAAATGTCAAAACAGTTATTCCGTACCGGTGTCAGAGGGACTGAGACGGTTTAGCGTCCAAGTCTGTCGGGGGCCTTAGCGCTGGGGAGTGTTGAAAGCGCGCCACATTAAGAGCGCGCGCCCCCTCGTCGTATGGACTACTACACTTTTAAATTTTTGAAAAAAATTTGAAAGTTTTTTTTGGAAATTTTTCGTTCGTTCTAAACTGTTTCGAACGAATGATTTGCAGTTTTTGTTCGTTCGAAGATATTTCGTACGAAAATTTTTTGGCTTCCGTTTTTTCGAATTTTTTTCAAATGATTTTTCCTTTTTTGTTTGTTCGGAATTTTTTTGAGCGAGTTTCTTCATTTTTGTTCGTTCGAGGTTTCGAAAGAAAAATTTTCAAACTTTGTTTGCACACCATTTTTCTCGAAATTACAAACATAGTATGGACACTGCCTCAGGAACTCGGTTGTCACCTGAAGACGATCTGGAGGTCGAGCGCAAGTGTCATGCCACTTCACATGCTCACGACATCCAGGTGGCATGCCAAAGAGCTCTAGGTGACTTGAAGTCCATGTCACTTGGAGGCCTGTGGCGTGTCACCTGGAGTTCGTGAAGATGTGCTGCGGCATAGCTCCGGCGCTCGACCAGTGGCCGTATTCTTGAGACTTTGGGAGCCTCATGGGGTAGTCAAAGGTTCACTCGACCTACGCGGTAGGTAGACAGGAAGGCTCCCGCTACTTGGCGGGCGGGTGAGAGGTAGGATTCCTGGCCACCTAGCAGGTTATGCAGTGTTGTGGCCACTTGTTGGGTTGGTCTCACGGGTCAGAACGTGATCAATATCTTCCTGACATGCAGCGCGTGCATTTCCTGTCCACTATATGTACTTATGTCATCGAATCTTGGTATCGACTGAAACAGTCGACATCGAGTCATTCGACTACTCGATTATTCGAAATTTTGAAAAATCGAGTTATTCGAAATTTCGATTATTCGAAAAAAATTTCGAGTCGCCGAAGTATACTGTCCACCCGCTCAGTTGAGGTCGGGTATGCTAAGTCCGCCTGAATGCAGTCTCCCACCATAGGTTCGTTGAGGTGGGGATAGTTATCCGAGAGGTGGATGTTGTTTAGGATACCTGACAAAGGAACTACTATGAGTCATACTACATAACAATTCCAAATGAAATGTACTCTTCTAGAATCATTTTTGGACGTGAAGTCCGTAGATGCGTATCGCATGACTCGCTCCGAAAGAAGTTATGAGCGTTTTTGAAGCTTCGCGGCATAAAATATGCTTCGCTAAAAACATGTATGTAGGGGTAATCTGGTGTGCTGTACACGAATCTGGGGCTCGCTTGTCGAAACCTTAAGGTGTATTGTAGGTTAAAGTAGGTAACATGCCATTTAGTAGGCGAAACCTACCTTCATATTTCGAAAATCGACAAATGGACATCGAATTTGTATTCAGAACCCCAGATACCCCCAACATAGAAACTTTGAGACAAATCTGAGACTTTGACCAAACTACCGTATACGCACCGTAATCTACCGTAAGCTGTCAAAAAAAACTAAATAAACTTACACCAGATTCGTGTTGAGCATTCCAAAAAACCTCAGAGGGCATTTGTCGTCACATTCCGGAAATTGTAAAAAGCCGAAATTTCTTCTGCCTGTGGGAAGCTTTGAACAAATTTAGTCGTAAATTCTGGAAAAAACGACAATTAAACCTCAGATTCGTGATCAGCACCCCCAATAACCCCCAGAGTGAATTTTAAGTCAAATATAGAATATTCCGAACCCCATAATTGACGTTCAACCGAAAATCCGTAAATGTTCAAACTTTTTCCTTAGCTTTTTCTCGTTTATTTGAGCGATCAGAGATTTTCCGCTTGGCAGGGTTGCTATAGACGACGACAGGACCAAAATATCAAAAATTACCTCTGAGGTTGGACTGTGCCTTTAAGTCAATTTTTTTGCGAAATATTTTTCCGAGCAAAAGCTAATAAACCAGCTGTTTTTCGCGCATAAAATTTTTGTCCTCGAAGATGATCGTTGGAAGTAGTCCTTTTGCGGAACCTTCATTAATTTTTGCGTCGAGTAACGTTTTTATTTGAGGTTTTCAATTTCAATTTTCAACTGATGGGTGTCAATGCCGGTTTTTCGTTCATAACTTTTTTTGTGCTTGGAGATAGATAGATCGTTATTGATGGTTGTTGTCGGACTCCCCTGGAATTCTGCATCGACTAGTGTTTCCAGGTTGGAAAATATTTTCTCGATCTTCCAGCTCCATTCATTTTACGAAACACCAGTTTTAACGATAACTCTTCAACCGTTGAATATAGGGTTGTGGAGAAGGTTGTTTTTGAAATTTCCTCAAAATTCTGCGTCGAATGATTTACCGGGTCTCTAACTTTACTCGCTCCATAAGCCAGCCAGGTCTGTGGAGCCGATCTCCATAGTAATCTCCATAGGGTGCTCTCCCCTCTATGGTGTAAATAGGAGACGCAGAGATCGAGAAAGAAAGATGGAGAAAATATTTTCACAAGCTGAAGACACTAGTCGACGCAGAATTCAAAAAAAGTCGAAACAGAAGAAGATTCCAAAAACAACCATAACTAAAGGTCTATCACCAAGCACAGAAAAAAGTATGGACGAAAACTGGCAACGACAGCCATCCCATCTTGAAAAAAAAACTTGCACGACTGCCGGGTCACTCTCATTCTTTTTCGGGGCGTTTCCCCTGACGTTACCGGCTTCTCCATTGGTGAAGGTTTCCCCGTTCACCTGCCCAGGACACGGATGCGTCAACGCGCCGGGTTAGGGCAGGGCAGTCGGCACCTTTACGATCGCAGTGCGAGGGCAGTAGATCATCTAATCAATCGTGCCCCAGCAGTGTTTTTCGCTGCTATAGTTGCCCCAGGCTCCTAGTCCTGGCAGCAGGAGCACGATTTTTTTTGTTATTTAAGGAGGTCTTCGAAGGCGCAGACTGCCCTGCCCCAACCTGGACTGGTGGTGCATTCGGCCCCAGAGGTGAAGATTGGTGGAGTACCCGGCTCCACTTTCCTTCTTTCGGCTACTCATGCCTGTCTCTGCTGTCACAGATGGCAAAAGGGGTCTCTACTATTGAAATTTTGACAGTGGAGGCACAATATTGGTGCCATACGCAGGGCACGGGAGTGTTACGACTCCCTTTCTGCGCCCGCGGTTTCATGAATGCATGTCGCCTCAATGTGACAACCGCGAGTTTCAAAGGTATAAGATTTGCCAATCTTTAACGAGAATATGAATCTCGCTCTTTGCCATTCATCTCATAAAGGATATAGGGGGGGGGGTAAACCCGAAACACATGGCTGTGTGCACCTCAGCAGCCTGCGCTCAGGCGTGTGCACCGGGCGCCGACGAGAAATTCGGCGATCGATTGGTGCACAGTCTGCTGAGTGAGCCGCAGCCGTATGCTTCGCGGCTTTCCTCGCCATACCAGGTGCAAATTGCACAAATTCATCTCGTCATTATTTTGAAAAACGTATCGACAGTGTAAGTCAAGTAGAAAGTGGCGCTCAGCAAGCGAGTGCGAAATCAGTCGATCAATAGCCATCCTCTTTTCGTTTTCCAGCGCGCTATTTTTCGCGGCTTCCCAGCGTCGCGGGAAGTGGTGCGAGTTCGGAACTTTCATGATTATATTCTGAGAAGATAGGCTTATTTTTAATGAATAGCACTACATTGTAAATCTCGTATTCAAATTTTGTGCATTGTAAACCGAAGCATGAGCCTGGCCGGGGCACGTTCATCCTATATAATGGAGTTCAAATTCCCTCCCCTAGGTAATGCTCGAGATGCTTCCAGAAACAATACCTCCGGGATTCGAGTGGTCACCCAACCTCGACCAGCACTGCATATTGTGCGCCAAAGCATCCACTCAATTTCTTCGTCCTCATTCTTCTAGCTCTGCCTTTGGAAAGCAATAGGAGATACCTCTATCTTTACATGATGGCCGCCACCGCATAACCGTTTTCTACTCGCGCTTGAACAATTGACCGATTGCCGCTATGAAGTTACAAAAAATATAGCTTGCCCAGAAAGTAAACTGAGCTGACAAAAATTTTCATGAGGGGATGATTCAAGAAGAAAAAAACAGCTGAGTGTGAGCCACGCTCATAGAGAAGCTTTAAGCGTCATGAACGAATTCTCTCAAAGTGGTAAAAGCGGGTTAGTAGCTCAAAAAGCAAGTGCGTAGATTATACAAAACATGTTATCTTAAAAATCATTATTTTGATACCAAACATGCCACCTGATTGAGAAACCCTATTGTTCCATTGAGCAGCGCCAGGTAATTGGTTCCTCAGGGAGTTTAGTCGGGTACTGGCGTGTTTCTCATGTTTTGATAATGTATCTAAATTTACAGCCAAATGACGTGTTCAACTGCGTTCGGTCAGTTAGAAATTGTTCTTTGATCCGTCACTTCGTCATTTTTCAATTCCATGTACGATTAGCCTATGGGATGAATCCATGATGAGTATTATCGGTAGAACGTTGCCAGTACTAGAGTACAGCATTCAATACGCTCTTCCCTTCAAATCGATAAGACATCACCCTCATCACAGTTTACCGCTTTTCTGATGTACTGATGTACTTTTACGACTCACGGAAGTGTGTGCACAGCGAGAGCGTCTTCCGCTCGCATAACTTTAGCCTTCTAAAACCTGTCGCTCTCGCATCGTCTTGCACAGAGGCAGCAACAGTGGCAGCGACGATCCTTGGCTTATTCGCAGTAAGCCGGCCCTCCGCGACACGTCGCTGCTGCGGATGCGCGACAACTTTTCCTACGACTGCCAATGCCGGTGCTCCAATGCGGGTTCCGCACAAGTTCGTGTTAGATTGGATGCCTGCCGCTCATGACAGGTATACCATACCCCCAAAGACGGAGTCCGAGCAGAATTTCGATTTTGCGATTTCCCGCTGAATCGAAGCTATACTACATGTAGTCCCAATGAATGTGTGAAAACTGCCAAAAAAACGATATTCAGGTTTGTTTAGCGAAACACAAATTCACAAATGTGTTCCACCTTCCACGTTTTAGCCGTTGTCCACGCACTCATCGAAAACGCTGCATAAATATTGTCATGCTGACTGATTATCATGCTGTGAATACCGTATTCTCCGACTCCTAACTCAGACATTCGCCGTCGTTCTACAGGCCGTCGTTCCGCCCAAAATGAGTCATCGCCATCGAACAAGCAGAGCTACGCGAGGGCCTTCCGGTGTGCTGTTGAACAGGGGCCGACGGTATACTAAACATTCCATTGACCAGCAATACCTATCACTGCTGAACGTCAGTGTAGATATGGGTGGATGTCTACAGAACGTCAAATCAGAATTTCTACGGCTCTCGAGGTCGATCGGCAACTCTACAGAACGCTGTTTTGATATCTCGCAGCGATGACGCGTTCAGGCGGGATTTTTAGAAACAGGCTACACAACAGTTCCTCCGTATTCTCGCATTAGACTTCAATATCTGTTTTTTTGATTCTGTTCTGTTTTCCGACACATTTCAATGTTTTATGCACTCTCTCACGAAGAAAATCTTATCATAATCCAATACATAGTGAAGACCACAGAAAATCATATAAATTCATCATTACATTATCAATTCTGCTATTCTTGGGAATAATTGCGGTTCTCTTCAGTCTATTGCTTCAGCCGTAACCTTAAATATTTTCGTAAATTTTCTCGTAACCCACAACTGCATGTTTAAGAATTCCTTAGAAAGTTGGAAATTTTGTGAAGAAAAGGTCGATGATACAAAATATAATTGTCTGAAGATTAGACGCTGCCCTGTAAGGCAGTGTCCACGATAAATCTCGTTTTTGAGATTTCAGTGTGAAGCACTAAGTGGGCAGATGCTGGATAGGATAGGATCGAGGAAAGCAACAAAATGGACCAGAAATCAATAAAAACGGCTTTGAAAGTTTCTTTATTTATTTATTTATTTATTATATGCACTCAAGGTGCTCAAGACTACACAGTGAAATAAAAAAAGCGGCTAAGGTTATTCAAGGATAGCAATAACATCAACAGATGCATCGAATACAACATGGTCAATAAACGGAGAGGATTATTGAGCTGCAGAGCCAAATCGATGAGTTTCCATCAAACATAGCATTACTTCCTGGCTGCGTCTAGAAACCGTGACTAACAAAGAAAAATCATACCTAAACTGTTCATTGGGCAAGCACAGAGGGTAATTGAAGAAGGAAACTTGCATACTTCTAGCCATATATGTATTGAGCAGCTTTGTCTTCGCCCTTTGTTTTTGCGCATTTGTTTTGTCAGAGTAGTAAGGGAAAAACTCGAGAGAAGCAACAGTTGTCTGTGATCTGAATTTGCAGGAGTGTGTACTGCCATCACTGGTGAAGAGGTCAGCCTGGGCAACGCAACTAACCTGATGTTATTCCGGGGCGGGCCAAATAGGTGCCTCTTTGATCTAAATACGAACCTCGGGCGTAAGACCCAGACCCAAGCAGGTCCAAAGACACTACTTGTTGACCCAATCAAAGCAAAGGCAGAGCACAAATTCCCAAACTAGGCAAGAATCACGAGACATCCGTCAAATTAAGAAGAGGTAATAGATCTATACTCAGTAATTTTTGTCTGAAATGTGAACCTTTATTAGAGTCCACAAGCGATGGGGGAAGTTTATTAAGATATATTGATGCACGTATGAAGAAAGAGCTCTGCAGAAAGTCATAGCCCTTCCTTCTCTTTGTGCGATTCGTGATGGCAAGACTAGCCCGACGTTCATGAACTGGGCGGAAACCCCAATATCTTGACGGCTTCAAGCGAATTTCTCCGCGTAAAGTTTTGAAGGCGAAAACAAGATCTGCTACAATACGTCTATGAAAGAGGCTTCGGATGTTAAGTTCCTTCAACCGTTCTTGATAGAGTGGTAAGGAAATTGGATAAGTAGAGTCTGGAAAACAGCGATAATAAAACAACCTAGTGAACAGTTTTTGTACAGCTTCGATCCTATTGATGTCTTTTTTGAGATGGGGATTCCAAACTTGGCTACTGTATTCCAGAAGGGACAAAACACATGTTTTGTACAATCGGATCAGAATTGTAGAATCCGCACATTGGATGTTCCTGAACAAACAGAAGACAGATTTCCTTGCCTGAAATGTAATGGTGTCAATATGGAAAGAGAATTTGAGGTTTTTATTAAAAAATACGCCAAGATCTCGAGCTGAGCTAACCACGCTGCGCAGTGAACCTTGGTTGATACTCACTTCCAGTTCAGAGCCACCAGTACATAACATTTGACTTTTGCCGATATTGATTTTGATGTTCCAAGCACTAGCCCAATTTTTCATTACCTCTGCTGAGCAGCGTAATGCATTTTGCACTTCAATTTGACCAAAACTGACAAAAACTTTGATATCGTCGGCGTACATTGAGACATCAATGCATGGATGTACTTTGAGCAAAGATGGAAGTTCAAGAGTATAAATGATGAAAAGAAGGGGAGAGAGGACTCCACCTTGTGGTACTCCTGATGGTGAACCGAAGATTGAAGAAGTGTTGTTTTCAAAACGGACGAAAAAATTTCTCCCAGCGAGGTAGGAGGCGAACCAATCAAGGAGTTTACCTCTTATGCCAACGCATTAAAGTTTCGATCCCGCTCCGCCCCCGTTCGGACGACATTGTGACGCCGCGAACGTTTTCGATATATAATTGCTAAGCAACGCTGCCGCGTTCCGCCTGATCGATTCGCGCACGTTTCGCGATTGCGGAAGTGACCAGGGCTAAGCCCAAGCCTAAGCCTGAGAGCTTGAGCTCTTTTTGTCAAAAGTAAGGACTAATTTGCCTAGAAACATTCAGACGGTGTGCAGCTAAGTTAGTCCAATTTATTGAGCCCACAATTGGATGGCGTCAAATTTTGACCGTAACAGCTTCTAACTTGGGGATTGGTCAGAATGCCCTTCACTCGGAACTTGGTGTTGTCCACCAAGAATTTCACAAGACGAAGGATAGCGTAGCTATCGATAGCAGTTCATCGACAGACAAAGTAAAAGTGGTTGGTCGGAGATCAATAGCCATGAACCTCCTTGCTGCGCCGACGCTATGAGTAGTTATCCGGTGGAGAACGGGATATTTGAGATTCATGCATTTTGGTCTCTGCCCGACCGATTCATCTTCATCTTTGAAATTGGGTTGATGCATAATTATCCGTCGTTTTTTTTTCAAAAAAATTTATTTAACAGGACTGCTGTTATCGGAAAGCTTGTGTCGGACCTGCCCAGCCATTTTCCTCACCTTTTCAAGCTTTTTGAGGTTACCGACTGGATTGACCGTTGGATTGGCTTACATTGGTCTTCAGCCAGCATTCGTGTTGTTGTGCCATCGTCCTCTTCCACGCCTGTCAGAAGAGCTTTGTCTTCGAAATCCGATGGCCGACCTCTTCCTAGCTTATCCTCCAAGCTGGTATGACCTGATTTGAAACGAACAAACCACTCCCTACACTAACTTTCGCTGCTCCTTTGCCAAAAAGTCCGATGAAATCGCGAAATGACTGTGCTGCTTTCCATTCTTTCTTGAAGTGGTACAGCAGCGTAATATAGTAGGCGAATAAAACAATGGTTTTCGACCCGCATTTTTCTGAAACAGTTGAAAAGATCATTTTCATACAAAAATGATAGGCAATACGCTACCTTTCACTGATTTAAAACGCTCCGATAAAAAGGCCAGATGGAATCGCTTGCTGTCCACAGCCGCTTAAGTGGCGTAGTTCACTTGCACATCGTTAGTCGAACAGACGTTAATTTTCGAGACAAATGTACATACCTTCCGATCATATCCCCGTAACTTCGTTGTTTGTCCTTTCTTGTGGAAACATTTCTGGAGTCTGAAGAGACAACTCAGCTTACGTTGAAACCTGATGAATCTCCTGCTACATGCGTCTAAAAGATTCTAGAAGCCCTCTGAAAATAGTCGCACGATTTCCAATCAGACGCAATAGAAATTGTTGCAAGTATGTTTCGCTAGTTTATTTTTGTCGCTTTCATATGGAATGCCTATGTTGATTAGACGGACTGGCATTCAATAACACCTGGGTAAATCACGCCACCTTTATGAAGTGGGAGGTGTTGACGGTATAACAGAAAATCAAAGCTTCAAAACAGATACTTTATGAAAAAAACAAAGAACACACTGCGAGACATTGCGGTTTTGATACGCGTTGCTGTGCTTTTCCTCGAAGTAAATATCTTCCATTCAATGTCATAGAAGCATTGTGAAATTTTGTTGTTATGTAGCTGTGGGGCCTTCTGACATTATTATTTATGCAAGTCTTCTTGAAGTTCATTCTCCACCATCTTCGACAGAGAGGATATTTTAGGTCAGAAATGTGAGCTATGAACAACACTCCCTAAGGCCCCGGTCATAGTTGGATGAGCCGACGCCTCCAGCCCGGTCGATACACACAGAATGCATTGAAAATGGGATGCAAAAATCACTCGGTGTATCCCCCCCGCACCCCCCCGCACCCCCCAACACCCACCCGGTCGATACGTATGAACAACATGGTGAGGTGAAGCTGAGAAAATCACTCGGTGTATCCCCCCCGCACCCCCCCCCCCGGACGATACGTATGTTTAAAATGATGGAGTGAGGTTGAGAAAATCACTCAATGTATCCGACGCGGTCGATATCCATGCAATACGTGGATGAGAAAATCACCGGGTGGGCGGGTCGAAAGATAAAACATTGCGTATCACTAGAAAGCTAACCTCACTGCTACCTCCATGACTTCACCATACTCGCCTTCACTATTTCTCTGAACAGGTGCAATCCTGTTGGCCACGTAATCATCGTCATATCTAGTTGGATGCATCGAGTGATTTTCTCAACCTCACTCCATCATTTTAAACATACGTATCGACCGGGGTGGCGTTGGGGGGTGTTGGGGGGTGCGGGGGGGTGTTGGGGGGTGCGGGGGGGGATGCAGATGCAAATAGCACCAACTATGACCGGGGCCTAATCTCCCATTCGCACTCATTCAGACGTTATCCTTCGTTCGTTGATTCTTGGCATCGTTTTGCGGAGCCCAGCGTTTCCTTAGTGAGAAAGTCAAATCGTGTTCAAAATTATGTTGTATTTCTTGGGCATACTGTAACCGTTCGAAGCAATGTGAAAGTGCAAGGCTCTGAAAGTGTTTCATTTCTACATCTTATACAATGCCGATAAAAAATGTATAATCACTGCTTGCCTTGACATTAGAGAAATCATAGAATTGTGGTGAGCGCGAAGCGCTCACCAGTTTTGGCTTTGATTCGACCCCTGATCTCAGTATCGGGGTCCAGAGTAAACGTAGGAAGACCGTTCTTTTTGCATTTAATAAACTTTAGGAAGCTGAATAACTGTTCAATAAATGATCCGGAATGGTTTCCTAAGATTCGAGAAAAATTGTCAAAACTACGTCATATTGGTCGAAAAAAGCGTTCATCCCCTTCTTTTCAGTTGGCGTACACGATCTTGTTGGAACACTTATCGTTGAGCTAAAAAGCTCATTTTTTTAGCGAGAAAGTTTGTTATGATCGTCTCTAGCTCCTGACAAAATTTGAAGTGGGTAGCTCAATTTTCGCGGGACCTCAAAATTGAGGGTCAAATAAGACAAAAACGCGTAAGCATGTTGTTATAAACCAATCAACGTTTTCTCATTCGTAAAAATGAACTGATGAAATAAACATCGTTAGGCCCCGGTCATAATTGGTGCTATTTGCATCTGCATCCCCCTGCACCCCGCACCCCCAACACCACCCCGGTCGATACGTATGTTTAAAATGATGGAGTGAGGTTGAGAAAATCACTCGATGCATCCAACTAGATATGACGATGATTACGTGGCCAACAGGATTGCACCTGTTCAGAGAAATAGTGAAGGCGAGTATGGTGAAGTCACGGAGGTAGCAGTAAGGTTAGCTTTCTAGTGATACGCAAATGCCCACCCGGTGATTTTCTCATCCAGGTATTGCATGGATATCGACCGCGTCGGATACATTGAGTGATTTTCTCAACCTCACTCCATCATTTTAAACATACGTATCGACCGGGGTGAGGGGGTGTTGGGGGTGCGGGGGAGCGGGGATACACCGAGTGATTTTCTCAGCTTCACCTCACCATGTTGTTCATACGTATCGACCGGGTAGGTGTTGGGGGTGTGGGGGGATACACCAGTGATTTTTGCATCCCATTTCCAATGCATTCTGTGTGTATCGACCGGGCTGGAGGCGTCGGCTCATCCAACTATGACCGGGGCTTTACTGATAGGCTTTTGCTCAGAATTGAACGCTCCCTGAGACGGGGCAACGCTTCAATCAATACGGCGGGATCTCGGAAGTACTTTTTGTGTAACTCAGAAGTGCGGTTACAGAACGCCGCAGATAGTGTGCGGGACCCCTGTATGAACACGCAAGACGCCGTGGAAAGTGTGTGGGACTCGAGTGGGATGCGCAGGACGCCATTAGAAAGTGTGCGGGACCCAAGTGAGAGTGCGCAAGACGCCGTAGAACGTGTGGGACCCAAGTGGGAATGCGCCGGACGCCGTAGAAAGTGTGCGGGACCCAAATGAGAGTGCGCAAGACGCCGTAGAACGTGTATGGGACCCAAGTGGGAATGCGCCGGACGCCGTAGAAAGTGTGCGGAACCCGAATCCAAGCACCATGCCGATCATTTTTTTACTCAGAGCTACCGTGACCATTCTTGAACAAAACATGATAACGATTGACAACACACGCTCATAACATGCGGGGTATAAAAGGGCGGAGTAGCGGTATCAGGGCTGTGCGTAATTACGAATTACGGTTTACGATTTACGAATTACGGCCGTTTTTGCGATTTTTACGATTTACGATTTACGAAATTTCGACCTAAAATCGTAACGAATCGTAACAAATCGTAACGAATCGTGAAAATGCGACTTGGGAGAACAACTGAGGCGATTCTCGGCCTCGAGACGACTGACAGTTCGGCTCGTTCTCTCAATCTGCGAATCGACTCCGGTTGCTGTCCGAGCCACTGTTGCTGCTTTCCGGGCCACTGTTGTTGTTGTCCGAGCTCCTGTAGTTCGCCCGAACAGCAACAGCAGAAATTGAGAGCAAGAGCCAAACTGTCAAGCGGCCCCGATTCTGTTCGATGGGGCTCAGAGCCGAGAATCTTCAGGGAATATAAAGTTGCTGTCTACAGCATGGTTAAAATTAACTTTTTTGCATTTCCAGCATTTGATTGTCCTTTCCAATTTCAACATGCTGTGAAAGTTTTCTCTGGCATTTTCAGGCGGGCGCAGTTAACAGGTCGGTTATGGCAAAATATAG
This sequence comes from Aplectana chamaeleonis, assembly GCA_029168955.1. NCBI lineage: Eukaryota > Metazoa > Nematoda > Chromadorea > Rhabditida > Cosmocercidae > Aplectana > Aplectana chamaeleonis. The sequence continues at coordinate 149,595 of JAPDOI010000901.1, forward strand.
TTGTTGATAATGAGATTCCCTAACGATCGACTGCTCCGCTTTTCACACCGACCGCCTCTAATTTGTTATTGGGTTCCAACCCTTCTTTGTTCCATAAACGAGCCAAGTCGGTGGAGCGGTGAAAAACATCTTCTTTGTTTTTTACCCATCTTGAAAACGGTCCCATTCGCATTCCAATGATGTCTCTGGAATCGTACAGGACCTTCTGGGAACGGAATTATGGTCCCTCAAAATTTGAGCTAGGGAAGCATTGTGGAAGAGTTGTCCGGGGCTTGTAACTTCCGTCTTTTGCAGCCAATGTATGCGAGCTGACCTGAGTAAAGAGATAAGTTGAGAATGAAGGACAGAACGAGGCTTTTGATCGGAAACCTTCGCTCATCTCACGTTCTCGATTGTTCCATTGTTCACGTCGCGGGGCGGAAAGGGCCTGGACATGCCCAGAGCGGCGGGGTTTGCCCACATTTCTAAGCCATTTTGCGGCTCCTGGGTAGCTTTTCGTCCTGTTTCTTTGACGCTGCTCCGCTTCTGAGAGCCATGAGAAGCGTTTGCTTAGGAAAATTCGAGGATGAAGTTTATCGTGAACAGTGCCTCTAAAGGCAGCATACACGCTCGTAAACGTGGTTGGGATAACAATGTGGATAAAGCCGTATGGCTTACAGCATAATGCTTACGCATTTTGAAGTGTCAAAAATGACCAAAACGCCGCAACATGAGCTAGAGGTTGGCCCCGCCCTGTATTTTCACGCCCCCTGAATTTGCCATTTTTTCCAACGCAGGGTTGCTGGGCCATCTTCGCCGTCAGTGACGTGTGTGGTTCACTTCTTAGGCAATCTACCAACAGTGCCAACGGTGTATATGACCCAGCAACTTTGCGTTGCAGGAAAAGGCCAAATACAGGGGGCGTGAAAATACAGGGGGGGGGGGCAACTTCTAACTAATGGATCGGCATTGTGGATCGTTTTTGACACTTCAAAATGCGTAGGCGTTGTAATCTAGGCCATACCATTCTATTTCCGTAGTTATCTCAATCACGTTTACGAGAGTGTATGCTGCCTTTAAACAAGTGTGTATCCTTCCCTACACAGATATGGCCTTCAACTCTCGAACACCGCATTTTTTCCTAACACAGTGTTTCCCTCCTTGACTTTCACCGAACTGTGTTTGATATAGCGATGATTCTTTATATTTCCATATTCAAGAGTAGGGCAAAACGTGGCACAGGCTCGGTACTTGGTCAAGCTTAAAATTTTACTGTTCTGTAAAGTTGTTTCTATCCCACGTACGTTCACTGAAATTTTTTTCAAGTACTGCTCAGACCCGTGTTATTTTCAAACCAAACCTCAAGCCCTACCTTTAATGTAAAAACACCTCATCACTAAAGCGTTTCCGCATCAAAGGTAGGGCTTGAGGTTTCGTTTGAAGATAACTCGGCACTTGAGTGATGAGGTGTTTCCATATCGAATGAGGTTTAAGCCATGTGCGTGATTATTCATTATCTGTTACGAATTACGAATTACGAGGAATTTGAAAAATTACGATTTACGATTTACGAAATAACAAAATTCAGTTACGCACAGCTCTGAGCGGTATGCATTCATTCACACACCGCTCTCTTCGAGAAGCCTCTGGGAAGTGGATGAGGAGGTTGAAATTGAGCAAACATGATTGTTGGCTACTACGATGGGCTGATATCCAAGCTGACACTTAAAAATTTTTAAAAGGAGGGTTACGATAGCCCTGCGGAAAAAAATGAAAAAAATGCTTGTGACCCAAATGGGTGTACGCGGAACGCCGTAGAAAGTGTGTGGGACCCAAATGAGAATGCACCGGACGCCGTAGAAAGTGTGCGGGACCCAAATGGGTGTGCGCAGAATGCCGTAGAAAGTGTGCAGGCCATCAGTGGCAGTATGCAGGACATTAGTGGCAGTGTGCAGGACGTCATAGAAAGTGTGCAGGACATCAGTGGGAGGGTGCAGGACATTAGTGGGAGTGTGCACGACATTAGTGGTAATGTGCAGGGCGCTATAGAAAGCGTGCAGGCCATCAGTGGTAGTATGCAGGACATTAGTGGCAGCGTGCAGGATGTCATAGAAAGTGTGCAGGACATCAGTGGGAGTGTGTAGGATGTTACAGAATGTGTGCAGGATATTGATGGGAGTGTGCAGGGCATCAGTGGGTTTACTTTGAATTAACACCACCAGGCATAAATCATGTTAGAAAGGAAACCTTCGGAAAAATAAATGAAAATCCTGAAAGTTTAGGTTCCTGGCAAAAGTAAGGATTTGGCGTGGCCATTTTTTCGAAAATTTAGAAATATTTTCAGTTAAAAGGAGAAGGTAAAGAAAAATAAAAAAATGATTTTGAAATATTCCTGAGAACGACTTGGCGTAGAATAATTTGATTTAGGGAAATGTGGTGAAATAGTTGAGAGTATAATATGGCAGTGGAGTTTGAGCCAACTATTGATAAGAGTTGTGCAAAACGAGAGATCGCCTTGTATGAGCCTATCCGTAGAACATATCGAAGCAAAATCACGCGTGATGAGGCAAGCAGCAAAAGCTCATTCGGGAGCTGGAATGGCGCGGTCTTCATGTATTAAGTGAAGTAGAATCAACTATTAGCTCCATATCACGCGCGTTTTGCTTTGATATGTTCTGCGGATAAGCTCATACAATGCGATCTCTCGTTTTGCACAACTCTTATCAATAGTTGGTTCAAACTCTACTGCCAAGTCATACTTTCAACCATTTCACTACACTTCCCTAAATCAAATTATTCTACGCCAAATCGTTCTCAGGAATATTTCAAAACCTTTTTTTCATTTTTCTTTACCTTCCCCTTTCAACTGAGTATATTTCTAATTTTTCGAAAAATTGGTCATGCCAAATCTTTACTTTTGCCAGGAACCTAAACTTTCAGGAATCTTCATTAAAATGCTGAATGTGGTCTTGGGTATGTTTTTGGTGTTTCCTTTGTTCCTTTCGCTGCAAGAATGCGCTTGAACTTGGTTACTGGCGACTTTTTAATAACAAGATTCTTTTTCGCCCTGTTCGTTGCAATCATCCTTCTGGCAAGGTTCATGGGAATGTAGAGACGATCGTTCGGCCTCCTCCATAATCTGATTATTTAACTACTCAGAGAAATCCAAGGACGATCCGCGGCGCTTTTGCAGGATCGTCCGCGGCCGACGACCCTGCAGATGCGCCGCGGATCGTCCTTGGATTTCTCTGAGTAGTTAAATAAAAGCACCGCTGACCATTCTGCTAGCGCCGCGAATTGTCCTGCAGGCACTGCGAATCGTCCTGAGAGCCGCCGCGGATTGTCCTGAGAGTCGCCGCGGACCGTCCTCTCCGACACAGTCATGACCAGTCCGCCTCCTCTCGAGAGGTGCATGAATGTCGCGGTCCAGGGCAGAGAAAGCCCCGCCTCGGTCCGGACAATGGCGTAGCCTTCGTCGAGGTCTGAGGAGCCCGCGGCGCAAACCGCCACCCCCTCCACCCAGCTCTGAGGATATCCCCTATCCCCACAGCGGCCAAAAATATGCTGGCCTTCAGAGAGTGACTCAAAGTCACCTTCCAGGGCCGGCATCAGGCTGCCGAATGAAGACTAGAGTGAGATGAGGCACCTTTTATACCGGCTGAGCATAAGGCAAACACATTAGGACGTAATCATTCGCCTTACCATGTTTTTAATGTCTGCCACTGCAACCGTGCCCGCGGTCAAGTGAGATGTGTGTGTGTGTGTGTGTGTGTGTGTGTGTGTGTGTGTGTGTGTGTGTGTGTGTGTGTGTGCGTGTGTGTGTGTGTGTGTGTGTGTGTGTGTGTGTGTGTAAGATGAGGAGGTGGAGTCGTTCAACTGCCGGTGCCCTCAGGAATCACCCCTATCTAGAGCAATTAGCGCCGCGTGTGGGCCGTTTGATCAACCCGCTCTCAGTTGTGCCACGGATCAGCCGTCAAGCGCCGCGGACCGTCCGGAGAGCTCATCTGCCGCCGCGAACGGGCCGTGAGTTTCTCTGAGTAATGATGTGGAAAACCATTGATTGGCTTTGTGATATCAGCATCACTCCATAGTAATGAAGGAGAGTGGCGTCCGTCCGTCCGTCCGTCCTTCCGTCCGTCAGTCCGTCCGTCCGTCCGTCCGTCCGTCCGTCCGTCCGTCCGTCCGTCAGTCCGTCCGTCCGTCCGTCCGTCCGTCCGTCCGTCCGTCCGTCCGTCCGTCCGTCCGTCCGTCCGTCCGTCCGTCCGTCCGTCCGTCCGTCCGTCCGTCCGTCCGTCCGTCCGTCCGTCCGTCCGTCCGTCCGTCCGTCCGTCCGTCAGTCAGTCAGTCAGTCAGTCCGTCAGTTTACGGTGTGCATTCTGTAATTGCAGACTTTTCTGTTTTACAAGGGTTAAGCCCGAAAGAATCAAACGGGACGTCGTAGAAAGTCAGCGGGACACAGCGGGAGTGCGCCGGACGCCGAAGGAAGTGTACGGAACCCTTTTAGGAGTGCGCCGAACGCCATAGAAAGTGTGCAGGACCCATCTAAGAGTGCGCCGGACGCCATAGAAAGTGTGCGGGACCCATGTAAGAGCGCGCCGGACGCCATAGAATGTGTATGGAACCCATTCAGGAGTGCGCCGGACGCCGAAGAAAATGTGCGGGACCCCTTTAAGAGCGCCGGACGTCATAGAAAGTGCACGGAACCCATTTATCATTCCATAGTAATAAAGGAGAGTGGTGTCCGTCCGTCCGTCCGCCAGTCAGTCAGTCAGTCCGTCAGTTTACGGTGTGCATTCTGTAATTGCAGACTTTTCTGTTTTACAAAGGGTTAAGCCTGAAAGAATTAAACGGCACGTCGTAGAAAGTCAGCGGGACACAGCGGGAGTGCGCCGGACGCCGTAGGAAGTGTACGGAACCCTTTTAGGAGTGCGCCGAACGCCATAGAAAGTGTGCAGGACCCATCTAAGAGTGCGCCGCACGCCATAGAAAGTGTGCGGGACCCATGTAAGAGCGCGCCGGACGCCATAGAATGTGTACGGAACCCATTCAGGAGTGCGCCGGACGCCATCGAAAGTGTGCGTGACCCATGTTAGAGTACTCCGGACGCCATAGAATGTGCGCGGGACCCATGTTAGAGTGTGCCGGACGCCATCGAAAGTGTGCGGGACCCATGTTAGAGTACTCCGGACGCCATAGAATGTGTGCGGGACCCATGTTAGAGTGTGCCGGAAGCCATCGAAGGTGTGCGGGACCCATGTTAGAGTACGCCGGAAGCCATAGAATGTGTACGGGACCCATGTTAGAGTGTGCCCGGACGCCATCGAAAGTGTGCGCGCCCATGTTAAGAGTACGCCGGACGCCATAGAATGTGTGCGGGACCCATGTTAGAGTGCGCCGGACGCCGTAGAAGTGTGTACGGAACCCATTTAGAGTGCGCCGAACGCCATAGGATGTGTACGGGACCCATGTTAGAGTGCGCCGGAAGCCATAGAATGTACAGGACCCATGTTAGAGTGTGCCGGACGCCATCGAAAGTGTGCGCGCCCATGTTAGAGTGCGCCCTACGCCGTAGAAAGTGTGCAGGACCCATGTAAGAGTGCGCCGGACGCCGTAGGAAGTGTACGGAACCCATTTAGGAGTGCGCCGAACGCCATAGGATGTGTACGGGACCCATGTTAGAGTGCGCCGGACGCCGTAGGGAGTGTACGGAACCCCTTTAGGAGTGCGCCGAACGCCATAGAAAGTATGCGGGACCCATGTTAGAGTGCGCCGGACGCCGGAGGAAGGCTACGGAACCCTGTGAGGAGTGCGCCGAACGCCACAGAAAGTGTGCAGGACCCATGTAAGAGTGCGGCGGGCGTCATAGAAAGTGTACGGAACCCATTTGGGAGTGCGCCGAACGCCACAGAAAGTGCGCGGGACCCATGTTAGAGTGTGCCGGACGCCATAGAAAGTGTACGGTACCATTTAGAGTGCGCCGAACGCCATAGAAAGTGTGCGGGACCAATGTAAGAGTGCGCCGGACGCCACCGAAAGTGTGCGGGACCCATGTTAGAGAGTGCGCCGGACGCCATAGAAAGTGTACAGGATTCAGGTGAGAGTACGCCGGACGCCAGAGAAAGTGTACGGGACCCATGTTAGAGTGTGCCGGACGCCATAGAAAGTGTACGGTACCCATTTAGGAGTGCGCCGAACGTCATAGAAAAAGTGCGGGGCCCATGCAAGAGCGCGCCGGACGCCATAGAAAGTGTGCGGGACCCATTTAGGAGTGCGCCGAACGCCACAGAATGTGCGCGGGACCCATGTAAAGTGCACCGGACGCCGTAGGAAGTGTACGGAACCCATTTAGGAGTGCGCCGAACGCCATTGAAAGTGTACAATACCCATTTAGGAGTGCGCCGAACGTCATAGAATGTGTGCGGGACCCATGTAAAGTACACCGGACGCCGTAGGAAGTGTGAGGGACCCATGTAAGAGCGCGCCGGATGCCATAGAATGTGTGCGGGACCCATGAAAGAGCGCGCCGGACGCCATAGAATGTGTACGGAACCCATTCAGGAGTGCGCCGGACGCCGAAGAAAATGTGCGGGACCCATTTAAGAGCGCCGGACGCGATAGAAAGTGCACGGAACCCATTTAGGAGTGCGCCGAACGCCACAGAAAGTGCGCGGGACGCATGTAAGAGCGCGACGGACGCCATAGAATGTGTGCGGGACCCATGTTAGAGTGTGCCGGACGCCATCGAAAGTGTGCGGGCCCATGTTAGAGTACGCCGGACGCCATAGAATGTGTGCGGGACCCATGTTAGAGTGTGCCGGACGCCATCGAAAGTGTGCGGGACCCATGTTAGAAAACGCCGGACGCCATAGAATGTGTGCGGGACCCATGTTAGAGTGTGCCGGACGCCATCGAAAGTGTGCGGGCCCATGTTAGAGTACGCCGGACGCCATAGAATGTGTGCGGGACCCATGTTAGAGTGCGCCGAACGCCGTAGGAAGTGTACGGAACCCTTTTAGGAGTGCGCCGAACGCCATAGAAAGTGTGCGGGACCCATGTTAGAGTGCGCCGGACGCCGTAGGAAGTGTACGGAACCCTTTTAGGAGTGCGCCGAACGCCATAGAAAGTGTGCGGGACCCATGTAGAGTGCACCGGACGCCGTAGAAAGTGTACGAAACCCATTTAGGAGTGCGCCGAACGCTATTGAAAGTGTACAATACCCATTTAGGAGTGCGCCGAACGTCATAGAATGTGTGCGGGACCCATGTAAAGTACACCGGACGCCGTAGGAAAAGTGCGGGACCCATGTAAGAGCGCGCCGGATGCCATAGAATGTGTGCGGGACCCATGTAAGAGCGCGCCGGACGCCAGAGAAAGTGTACGGGACCCATTCAGGAGTGCGCCGGACGCCGAAGAAAATGTGCGGGACCCATTTAAGAGCGCCGGACGCCATAGAAAGTGCACGGAACCCATTTAGGAGTGCGCCGAACGCCACAGAAAGTGTGCGGGACCCATGTAAGAGCGCGCCGGACGCCATAGAAAGTGTGCGGGACCCATGTTAGAGTGTGCCGGACGCCATCGAAAGTGTGCGGGACCCATGTTAGAGTACGCCGGACGCCATAGAATGTGTGCGGGACCCATGTTAGAGTGTGCCGGACGCCATCGAAAGTGTGCGGGACCCATGTTAGAGTACGCCGGACGCCATAGAATGTGTGCGGGACCCATGTTAGAGTGTGCCGGACGCCATCGAAAGTGTGCGGGCCCATGTTAGAGTACGCCGGACGCCATAGAATGTGTGCGGGACCCATGTTAGAGTGCGCCGGACGCCGTAGGAAGTGTACGGAACCCTTTTAGGAGTGCGCCGAACGCCATAGAAAGTGTGCAGGACCCATGTAAGAGTGCGCCGGACGCCATAGAAAGTGTACGGAACCCATTTGGGAGTGCGCCGAACGCCATAGAAAGTGTACGGGACCCATGTTAGAGTGTGCCGGACGCCATAGAAAGTGTACGGTACCCATTTAGGAGTGCGCCGAACGCCATAGAAAGTGTGCGGGACCAATGTAAGAGTGCGCCGGACGCCACCGAAAGTGTGCGGGATTCATGTTAGAGTACGCCGGACGCCATAGAAAGTGTACGGGACCCAAGTGAGAGTACGCCGGACGCCACTGAAAGTGTACGGGACCCATGTTAGAGTGTGCCGGACGCCATAGAAAGTGTAGAATACCCATTTAGGAGTGCGCCGAACGTCATAGAAAGTGTGCGGGGCCCATGTAAGAGCGCGCCGGACGCCATAGAAAGTGTGCGGGACCCATTTAGGAGTGCGCCGAACGCCATAGAATGTGTGCGGGACCCATGTAAAGTACACCGGACGCCATAGGAAGTGTGCGGGACCCATGTAAGAGCGCGCCGGATGCCATAGAATGTGTGCGGGACCCATGTAAGAGTGCGCCGGACGCCATAGAAAGTGTACGGAACCCACTTAGGAGTGCGCCGAACGCCATAGAAAGTGTACGGGACTCATGTAAAGTACACCGGACGCCGTAGGAAGTGTACGGAACCCATTTAGGAGCGCGGCGAACGCCATAGAAAGTGTGCGGGACCAATGTAAGAGTGCGCCGGACGCCATCGAAAGTGTGCGGGACCCATGTTAGAGTACGCCGGACGCCATAGAAAGTGTACGGGACCCAGGTGAGAGTACGCCGAACGCCATAGAATGTGTGCGGGACCAATGTAAGAGTGCGCCGGACGCCATCGAAAGTGTGCGGGACCCATGTTAGAGTACGCCGGACGCCATAGAAAGTGTACGGGACCCAGGTGAGAGTACGCCGGACGCCATAGAAAGTGTGCAGGACCCATGTAAGAGCGCGCCGGACGCCATAGAAAGTGTGCGGGACCCATGTTAGAGTACGCCGGACGCCATAGAATGTGTGCGGGACCCATGTTAGAGTGTGCCGGACGCCATCGGAAGTGTGCGGGCCCATGTTAGAGTACGCCGGACGCCATAGAATGTGTGCGGGACCAATGTTAGAGTGCGCCGGACGCCGTAGGAAGTGTACCGAACCTATTTAGGAGTGCGCCGAACGCCATAGAATGTGTACGGGACCCAGGTGAGAGTACGCCGGACGCCATAGAAAGTGCACGGAACCCATTTGGGAGTGCGCCGAACGCCATAGAAAGTGTACGGGACCCATGTTAGAGTGTGCCGGACGCCATAGAAAGTGTACGGTACCCATTTAAGAGTGCGCCGAACGCCATAGAAAGTGTGCGGGACCAATGTAAGAGTGCGCCGGACGCCACCGAAAGTGTGCGGGACTCATGTTAGAGTACGCCGGACGCCATAGAAAGTGTACGGGACCCAGGACAGAGTACGCCGGACGCCACTGAAAGTGTACGGGACCCATGTTAGAGTGTGCCGGACGCCATAGAAAGTGTAGAATACCCATTTAGGAGTGCGCTGAACGTCATAGAAAGTGTGCGGGCCCATGTAAGAGCGCGCCGGACGCCATAGAAAGTGTGCGTGGACCCATTTAGGAGTGCGCCGAACGCCATAGAATGTGTGCGGGACCCATGTAAAGTACACCGGACGCCGGTAGGAAGTGCGGGACCCATGTAAGAGCGCGCCGGATGCCATAGAATGTGTGTGGACCCATGTAAGAGTGCGCCGGACGCCATAGAATGTGCACGGACCCCATTTAGGAGTGCGCCGAACGCCACAGAAAGTGTGCGGGACTCATGTAAAGTACACCGGACGCCGTAGGAAGTGTACGGAACCCATTTAGGAGCGCGGCGAACGCCATAGAAAGTGTGCGGGACCAATGTAAGAGTGCGCCGGACGCCATCGAAAGTGTGCGGGACCCATGTTAGAGTACGCCGGACGCCATAGAAAGTGTACGGGACCCAGGTGAGACTACGCCGAACGCCATAGAATGTGCGGGACCAATGTAAGAGTGCACCGTACGCCATCGAAAGTGTGCGGGACCCATGTTAGAGTACGCCGGACGCCATAGAAAGTGTACGGGACCCAGGTGAGAGTACGCCGGACGCCATAGAAAGTGTACGGGACCCATGTTAGAGTGCGCCCTACGCCGTAGGAAGTGTACGGAACCCTTTCTGTAGTGCGCCGAACGCCATAGAAAGTGTGCAGGACCCATGTTAGAGTGCGCCGGACGCTGTAGGAAGTGTACGGAACCCTTTTTGTAGTGCGCCGAACGCCATAGAAAGTGTGCAGGATCCATGTAAGAGAAAGTGTACGGAACCCATTAAGGAGTGCGCCGAACGCCATAGAAAGTGTACGGGACCCATGTTAGAGTGTGCCGGACGCCATAGAAAGTGTACGGTACCCACTTAGGAGTGCGCCGGACGCCACCGAAAGTGTGCGGGCCCCATGTTAGAGTACGCCGGACGCCATAGACAGTGTACGGGACCCAGGTGAGAGTACGCAGGACGCCATAGAAAGTGTACGGGACCCATGTTAGAGTGTGCCGGACGCCATAGAAAGTGTACGGTACCCATTTAGGAGTGCGCCGAACGCCATAGAAAGTGTGCGGGGCCCATTTAAGCGCGCCGTACGCCATAGAAAGTGTGCGGGACTCATTTAGGAGTGCGCCGAACGCCATAGAAAGTGTGCGGGACCCATGGAAGAGTGCGCCGGATGCCAATGAAAGTGTACGGGACCCATTTAGGAGTGCACCGTACGCCATAGAAAGTGTGCGGGACTCATTTAGGAGTGCGCCGAACGCCATAGAAAGTGTGCGGGACCCATGTAAGAGTGCGCGGGATGCCATAGAATGTGTGCGGGACCCATGTAAGAGTGCGCCGGACGCCATAGAAAGTGTACGGAACCCATTTAGGAGTGCGCCGAACGCCATAGAAAGTGTACGGGACTCATGTAAAGTACACCGGACGCCGTAGGAAGTGTACGGAACCCATTTAGGAGCGCGGCGAACGCCATAGAAAGTGTGCGGGACCAATGTAAGAGTGCGCCGGACGCCATCGAAAGTGTGCGGGACCCATGTTAGAGTACGCCGGACGCCATAGAAAGTGTACGGGACCCAGGTGAGAGTACGCCGAACGCCATAGAATGTGTGCGGGACCAATGTAAGAGTGCGCCGGACGCCATCGAAAGTGTGCGGGACCCATGTTAGAGTACGCCGGACGCCATAGAAAGTGTACGGGACCCAGGTGAGAGTACGCCGGACGCCATAGAAAGTGTACGGGACCCATGTTAGAGTGCGCCCTACGCCGTAGAAAGTGTACGGAACCCTTTCGTAGTGCGCCGAACGCCATAGAAAGTGTGCAGGACCCATGTTAGAGTGCGCCGGACGCTGTAGGAAGTGTACGGAACCCTTTTGTAGTGCGCCGAACGCCATAGAAAGTGTGCAGGATCCATGTAAGAGAAAGTGTACGGAACCCATTAAGGAGTGCGCCGAACGCCATAGAAAGTGTACGACCCATGTTAGAGTGTGCCGGACGCCATAGAAAGTGTACGGTACCCACTTAGAGTGCGCCGGACGCCATAGAAAGTGTGCGGGACCCATGTTAGAGTACGCCGGACGCCATAGAGAGTGTAGGGGACCCAGGTGAGAGTACGCTGGACGCCATAGAAAGTGTACGGGACCCATGTCAGTGTGCCGGACGCCATAGAAAGTGTACGGTACCCATTTAGGAGTGCGCCGAACGCCATAGAAAGTGTGCGGGGCCCATGTAAGCGCGCCGGACGCCATAGAAAGTGTGCGGGACTCATTTAGGAGTGCGCCGAACGCCATAGAAAGTGTGCGGGACCCATGTAAGAGCGCGCCGGATGCCATTGAAAGTGTACGGTACCCATTTAGGAGTGCACCGAACGCCATAGAAAGTGTGCGGGGCCCATTTAGGAGTGCGCCGAACGCCACAGAAAGTATGCGGGACCCATGTAAGAGCGCGCCGGACGCCATAGAAAGTGTGCGGGACCCATTTAGGAGTGCGCCGAACGCCACAGAAAGTATGCGGGACCCATGTAAGAGCGCGCCGGACGCCATAAAAAATGTGCGGGACCCATGCTAGAGTGTGTGCCGGACGCCGTAGAAAGTGTACGGAACCCCTTTAGGAGTGCGCCGAACGCCATAGAAAGTGTACGGAATCCATTTAGGAGTGCGCCGAACGACATAGAAAATGTGCGGACCCATGTTAGAGTGCCCTAAACGCCATAAAAAGTGTACGGGACCCATGTAGGTGTGCGCCTGTAGAAAGTGTGCGCGACCTCAGGGGGGGGGGTGCTCTGGACGCCGTAGAAAGTGTGCGGTACTACGTAGCAATGCGCAGGACGCCGCAGAAAGAAGAATGTCTTTGAAACGAGCTCGAGAACGCTAATGTACAGGATTTGCCGCACTTCGGATTGATTTTGTGTGCGTGCACAACTGAAGCATATTTATTGCTTTTCTTGCTATAAATTACCGCTGTCCGCCTATCCATGTGTCCACATGAGTGGCAGGCAACCTTTATGTCTACAACAAAATATATTGGGGAAAAATAATTTCTGATCGGATTCTATATATGCCAAGACAACTTGATAATTTCCGCCGGAGGCGGAAATTTGGGAGTCTGGGGGCGAAGCCCCCAGCCAGCCGTCAGGCGGGCGGAGCCCGCAGGACGGCTGGTCCAATATAAACCTGACACAAAATCAAGGGAGCCATATGCCCCCAATCACACGTGCCGAGTTCGAGGTCCAGAACCCATTAACTTTCGGAAACGATCACTTTCGCGGGGCGGTCACACGCCTTTGATGTATGATTCAGGTGATCATAAGCCAGAGGGCCATTGAGAGATCGCCGTGCTACTTTGTCTATGAGCCGTATGCTTGTAGTCTCTTTATCAGATTTAGTTGAGTGGATGAAGGAGGCACAATCCTCACGGCTGAAAGTGCGGCTTCGGAAACACCACCGAACAGCGTGGTCTCGATCGCGAGTGGCGATATAACATAGGCGTGGATCCTATCGAGACTTTGAGTTCTCCATTGGAGGTTGGCGCAAGCTATGTAGGTACACCTATGTTATAGCATATCGCACCGAGTTTGCGCCAACCTGCATTCGTGAACGCAAAGTCTCATTGGGATCCATGTCGAAGTTATATGCAGCCCCCTCCAATCACTAGACTAAAATCCACACTAAGACAGCCTCTCAGAGAGCGTCCCCATCTTACACGTGATTGTCTGGATGAAGCATTTGGTCAGTTAGAGAAGGTCTACACGAAGACGGATACGCTCGAGGAGAGGTATGCGTATGACTCCAGTTTCATCAACGTCGGGGTGCACTGCTGATAACCACGTCTTCCTCCTATCGGCCTTTTCACCTTTTCTAGAATACAGTTCATCAGGAACAACGGGGGTGCATTTCGGGAACCAAGAAGTGCCGCAAATAATGGCTTTTATCAGAATGGTTTTCAATGGTTCAACCCCTTCGCATCGGCAGAACTTTGAAATCTCCGCAGCTGATGACGAATAACGTGGTGGGAATTATGCAAAAGCTTACAACGGTTAAAAGATGAGGCAAGCTATTGCTAACCTCGTTATTTGTAAAATCTTGTATATGCCGATCGGTTTCCGTCTCTTATAAGCGTTGTCGTTATAAAAAAAGAAACATGAGGAGGGAAAAGAGGTTGTGAGGGTTCTTTCACAATAATGCCATCACAGTCGAACCCTATGCAAGAAATTCTGCCGAATCCTCCGTTAGAAATAGGATCGTTGATGGGAGTAAGGATCAAAAAAACAGAGCCATGAATGAATCAAGCCTGACAAAAAGAATAGGCAGGAGATTGTAGGAAAATGAAAATGCGAGAGTTAAACTAGGAGAGAACATAAGGAGTCCGAAGTAAAGGTGTGGTTGGTAAATCCAAAGGATGTCATCCGATGACTGATAGTATGGGGCAGGAATAAAAACTACTCTGGTGTAATAATGTGCGAGTAAAATTCTCATGAATGTACTTGTCTCGCTGTTCTCTGCCTCGGAGCCGTTTTCAGGTCTCAGCACAAGGTAGATGTTTTTCTGTGATGATGGATACATTTAACTGCTTCGAATAAAGTGCGTCAACAGTAGGCCAATGCACGTGGGACCAAATCTGCTTCTCATGAAGAATTAGGGACACATTTATATGTGGTCCGTGTCATTCGGTTACGAAACCGTGTCGCTGTTAGTGGCACGCGGACGAAGGAATAGTAATTGGGGGCAGGCAATCGGATGGCTTCGCACCGAGTGCCTGAGAGTGGCTTCTTTTTCAAATGACACACACGGTGTCGTCCATGTCATTCGAATAGGAATTCACACTTATGAATTGAGGGCGAAATCATTTGATCGATGGCCACCTTCTTCCGTTTTCCGTGTGCAAGTTTTTCCGCAAAGCAGCCTTTCGACTTACTACTTGAATTACTTAGACATTGTTTGCTTGTTTAATTTCGCATTTCTCTCCCTGTGTACTTATGCCGTTGACCATGAAAAGGATTATCAAGCTTTGCTATCAATTTCTGATGCCTTTCAGTTTCTGGTTTGAGAATTCCGTTATCAAGGTTTTAATAAATAAATAAATAAATAAATAAATATATATATATATATATATATATCATATCTGCACCGTTTCCTGCTCCTGAATTATTGAAGATTTCTATACAGCTCTGCTCTATCAAGTCTTGAGATTTACGAATCTCCTTTATCAAGCCTTGAGATTTGCGTTTTAGGAACAATCGTTTCCTCTATATCACTTATTTATGTTTTGGAAACTTCCACTAAAATCGTTCTGACTTTGAAAGTTGCCTCCATAAAGCCTAGTTTTGACTGCAGGTGGTCGCTGCGGCCATGCGAGGGACAGCTGTTCCTTTTTCTTCGCGCGTAATGGAAAGCCGCTCCAATTGTTATCGCTTCGTGGCAAACGTCCTACATCGCTGGGTCGCGGCGACGAAATCCTATGTTTTACTGCATCGCTGCTTGAGGAGTGATTCTCAATGGTCGCTGACCATCGCTCCATCGCGGCCAAAATGACAGCGATGGAGCGATTGCCAGCGAATGACAAGTTTCGTCTAATGAATGTTGACCCTTTCACATGACAAGATCAGTGTTTTCGAGTCGAAACGCATTATTGATGAATACCAGTCATTAATTTCACTGATTGATTGAGTTTTTTCTATCATCCGTGGGCCTGTGCACTATGAACAGAATCGCTGCCGCTGCTACATTGCTGCAGCAGCGGGTGCAAAATCGCTGCGATGAAAAACAGCAGCGATGCAGTCAAAACTAGGCTTAAGGGTGCGAAGCCGTTTCGAGAACTGTGAAACGTCATCCTCTTTTCGGACTGAATTCCCGATATCACGACTCTCAAACTCCACGATCGAAACTAAAGACAAACCTTTTAAGATTTGTTGTCTGCTATTCCAATAAGTTTTTTGGTGCAGTTCATTACCGATTCGTACCTGGGCTGGGATTCATGAAAGGCAAACCACGGTTACGGCTGGGCTAGCGGAGGAAACCGGCATTCACGAAAAATCCGGTTTGGTTACGGCTGGGCTACGATTGGGCTACGCGTAACCGCACCTCGGAGCTGCGGTTAACCGCGGTTAGCAGCGGTTTTGCGGCTTAGTCGTCGAATTGATGGTGTGTTGTATTAGTGCACAACACTGAGGAAACGCACCTTTTGCGATTACGCATAAAAACTTAATATCTTCAAGGCAAGCTGAAAATACAGGAAGGCCGCCGTTATTGACTGCCACATCATAGGCCCTCTAGCCATAATGTGTTCCTCTCGATGACAACGAAAATTCTCAGAATCATCAACCTCATCTGTAAGTTTTATGTATGTTGCCCATGGCTAACTAAAATCATTATGCCTGTCCTCCCTACTCGCTCTCTTTCTTTATTTTATAGCACATCGTTGTTCTTTTGCCTCCACTTTTTGTTCCTAATTCTTGTCTTCCGTGCGCTGACCATTTACCGAGCAGCCACAGGCTCTTCGCTGGGGTTTCTTTTCGTTTCGGCTCCGAATTCCTCATTTTTTCCTCAGAATTTTTTCCCAACACTTTTGTACACGCTTTCGTTACTTTTCTGTTGGAAAACTCTAACTTGGTTTGATACTGTGATGCATGATTTGGTTTTTTTTGGGATTTACAACGTTTTCTTCTACTTTTTTTTTTCGAAGCGCCCACTTGGTTTTCAAATGTTAATGTTTTTTACATGGTTCTGTGATCAACCTGGGTTTTCTCGATGTTCTTAGTTCAAACTTGTTTTTCCTCTTGCATTTTTGAGCTTTTCTCCATATGGTTTTTCTAAAGAGTCGTTTTATTTTTCTCCTATTGTGAGCGCCAATAAGCTTGTGTGAGAAGGACAAAGAGAAAAAAAACAAAAAAGGGATTCTTAGACAAAAAAGAGATGGAAAAAACTCGGAACTCAAACGACAAACGGAGAACTCTGAAGCCGAAAACTTATCGAAAGGACGATGATGATCCCTGCAGCAACATTCCTAAGCCATGTGAAACACACACAAAAAAATTAGAGGGGCGTTTCGAAAAAAAAGAAGTTGAAAAGGCTAGTAATGCGAGAAAAAAGCTAAATTGGGGATTAAAATTTCACCAGCAGGTTTGCGGCTCATCGTGAGAGAGCAGCATCACTTTATGTACTTTCAAAAACCAAAAGGATTTTTCAAAAAATGAAAAAATGAAAATTTTAAAACGAAAAACAAGTTGAGGAGAATCCCTTTAAATGCCTGCGATCCATTGAAGAAGGTAAAGCACAAGGTAGACAAAAATAAGAATTCAAAAAGCAAGCAAAATTAGCAATCATGTGCAACAAAAACAGTGACGGGATAGGGAAATCCCGGCCCGAGTGCCAATATTGATCTTCTCCAATCGAGATTCTCGGCGTCAATTGAGTGGCAAGTACGTGGCCGCGGAATGGTTGGCCACCCAACCGCGATGGGGCGGTTGTGAATGCCGGTTCGCGGTTTGGCTACCGCTGGGGTTGCTGCCCTAACCAAACCCTAACCTAGCCGGCTGCGTTCATGAATCCCAGCCCAGGGCTTTGTCAGAGTCTAGCTAACGTTGCCCTTCCATATGAAATGTAACTTTTTAGAGACATAGCTGGATGTAGAATCTGGGATACGGTGGGTATAAGGTAGTTTGGTCAGAGTTCAAGAATGGTCTCAAAACCAACAAAGCCTTCTATGTACATATCGTCCGCGTCATTCGGTTAGGTAGCCACATTCACTCAATGGACGCAAAGCCATTCGCTCAATATCCATCTTCTCTTCATTTCCCGCGTGTAAATTTTCCCACCAAACGGCTTGCTATTAGGCCATAAAGCCTGGATCGATCGATTTGTGTCAGATCAGTATAAGAGAACAACTGCTGGGATTCATGAAAGGCAAACCAGGGTTACGGCAGGGCTAGCGGAAGAAACCGGCATTCACGAGAAATCCGGTTTGGTTACGGCTGGGCTACGATGGGGCTTTGCGTAACCGCACCACTTGGCTGCGATTAAAATAAAGTTACATCTTGATGATATGGACCACGAGCACAAATTATCCCAAAACCTTTCGCAGTCACGCAAGGAAAAAAACGGTTGTCTTTACAGTAAAATGAAAAGACGGGAATGCTACTCGTTATTGTCTGCCACTTTATAGGCCCGTTCGCCACAATATGCTCCTTTTGATAAAAACAAAAATTTTCGGAATCATCAACCTCGTCTGCAATTTTTATGTTGCCCACGACTAACTAAAATCTCTACGTTTGTACTCCACGCGTTCGTTCTCATCCTTTTTTATCGCAGATTGTTGTTCTTTTTGTACCTACTTTTTCTCTAACTCTTGTCTTCCATGCGCTGAACATTTACCGATCAGCCACAGGCTTTCGTTGGGTTTTTCCGCCGATGCGGCTCAAATTCCCTCTTTTTTTTCAAAAATTCATTCGAACACGTTTTGTCATTTTTCCTTTTTTAACAACTTAACTTGGTACTGTGATGCCACATCCTCTTGAACAGCATGGGTTTTCGTGATAGGTTTTCGGAACCAGACTTGCCATGACTTGTAAGATTTTGCTTCTTTTCACATTACCCACTCTTCCCGAAATTCCCTCTTGGATTTTCCATTTTATGTTTTTTCTGTGATCTGCCTACCCGCTGCGTTCAGTTACAACTTTTTTTTTTTCCTCTTACGCTTTGAGCTTTTTTCTACGCGATTTCTTCTAAGAAATCACTTTATTCTGCTCCTCCAGTGGTCTCAAAATAACAAAAGGAAGAAGCAGTAAAGGGATTCCCAGAGAAATTGAATTGGGAAAACTCAGATTCCAAGCGAAAAGGAGGAAAAATTCATTTTAAAAATTCAACGAGAGGACACGGCTGGTTCCTGCAGCAAAGGCGAAGCGTAGTGAAATTTTTTTTTCAAAACTAGAGGAGCGTTCAAAGAAAAGCAAAGATGGGAAAACTTGAAATCCGAGACAACGAGCTAAATTGTAATTTAAAATCTCACCAACAGGCTTACTGCTTATCTTTAGCGACCGGCACCACAGTATATACTTTAAAGAACCAAAAAGGACGAGTTTTTAAAAAATTTAAAAAATTTTAAAAAATAAAAAATCTCGAAAATGAGAAAAAGTCTCTCCGATTTGAAAAAAACCATTGAAAAGTCTGCGATTGATTGCAGATACTATAGACCGATGATTAATTGCACATGGGAGACCAAATTCAGAAATGAAAAAACAAGCAAAAACGACATTTATGTGCAATAAAAACGACCAGTAATCTGAGAAATACGACACGAGTGCCATTATTGATTGTCTCCCATGGGATGCATCGAGATTCTTGGCGTCAATTGAGTGGCAAGTACGTGTTCACGGCCTGGTTGGCCGCCCAACCACGGTGGAGCGGTGGTGAATGCCGGTTTCCGGTTTGGCTACCGCTGGGTCGGCTGCCCTAACCAAACCCAAGCCTAGCCAGCTGCGTTCATGAATCCCAGCCCTGATCGTAAGCATTGCGTGAGAAAATAGCCTTTCTTTTCACCCTACCCGCTTGCTAATATTAGGTTGTTCAATAAGTTTTGTCGTTCGATAAGAAAAACACAATTTTATGGTTGAAAATACACTTTATTATTCAGTATAATCTTCTCAAAAACTTATACACTTGCTCCAACGATCCTCCAATCTGTGGATCCCATCCCTGAAGTAAGAATCCGGAAGAACTGCAAAATACGCTTCAACGCCGTTATGACCTCTTTATTCGATGAAAAACGCTTGCCACGCATTAATTTTTTGAGTTCTGGAAACAAATGGACGTCGCTGGGGCCAAATCTGGTGAATACAGTGGATGCTTCAAAAATTCATGGATTTTAGCCATTGTCAAAATGCTCTTGTGACACGGTGCATTGTCCTGATGAAAAAGGATTTCTTTCTCCTGCAAACCGGGTCTTTTTACACGAATTTTTTCCTTCAACTGGTCTAAAAGGTTGCAATAATATTCAGAATTAATTGTTTCACCAGTTTGCAAGTAATCCACTAACAAATTCCTTTCGCACCCCGAAAAACTGATGCCATTACCTTCTTGGCCGATTTCCGGACACGATTTCGTTTCGAAGCCGAACAACCAGGTTCACACCATTCTTTAGCCTCCTGCTTTGATTCAGGATCATGATGATAAACCCAAGTCTCATCCATAGTTATGAATCCTAACATCCACTCTATCCTTTTTAAAACGCTCCAAATATTGCTGAGAAAGCCGCATTCGATTGTGTTTTTGTTCCATTGTTGGCGAATGCGCCACCCATTGTGCACACAGCTTTCTAAAAGCCAAAATTCCACTTAGAATATGGCTCACACTGCGCAATGAGATGTGTAGAGCCTCTAGTTAATCTCTCCCAGTCAATCGACGATCTTCCAGAACCATATCCTGTATTTTGGCTATGATTTCTGGTGTTGAAGCACTTTTTGGACGTCATTCACGTGGATGGTCTTCAAGGCTTATACGACCACGTTTAAATTCAGCAACCCATCCTTCTACTGTTCTAATTGTAGGTGAACAATCATTATACACTTTCACCATTCGGTCGCGAATTTCTTTTGGTGCTACATCTTCCAAAAAAAGAGTTTCATCACTGCACGATGTTCAATTCTTTCCATTGCTGTAACACGGCAACACTAAATGGCTTGTAAACAAAGAATGAAGTGACAGTTCGAAATGAAACTCCACATACGTACATATGAAGAGTGTACCGGCCAAAAAAAATTTCGGGCTAGTAGCAACGCCCTCCCTTATCGAATGACAAAACTTATTGAGCAACCAGGTATGCATCCCACGACGAGCTGCAAAGTTGCGTCTCATTCTGTAATCTTTCATAGTTCTTGGAGCTGACTGTGTTTTGTTCCCGAATATGTACTCTGCCAATTCGAGATTTGATGCTTCGGGAAAAGCGGCCTTTATCACATTCTATTATCATTAGGCATAAAAAAATCAAATTCACCTTTAGCGCCGTCATCAAAGCTCATTCGCGCAATGGGTGAATTTTCTGAACGGCTGGGCATCAATCAGCGCAAAGGGCGAAATCGCGGTCAGTGCTGGTATCTCAGAGATTTCTTAGCAAGTGAAAACCTCAAAGTGGAAACATGATAAAACGAATGATCCTAATGTGCTTTCTATGAGCACAGCCGGTATATTTACCGCCTCATCTCCCTAGAGCCCTCACTTGGCATTCTGATGCCGGCCCTGGAAGTTGACTTCGGGTTACCCCGAAGGACAGAAAATTTTTGGCTGCTGGGAAGATACAGGGGTATCCTCACGGCTGGGGGGGGGCGAATTACGCAGCTGTCCGCAGAGGGTGGCTCCTCACCGCAGACCGCGGTGAAAATTACGCCCATGTTGCGGACAAGGCGAGACTGTCTATGCTGTGGACCTTCAAATTCGTAAAATTGTCGAGGTAAACTCATTCTTTTTGCGAGGCTGATTCACCTCGTTTTCGCGGTAAAATGAAAGCTTTCTCGCTGCAAGTTCTCACCATTTTCACGGGATATTCTTAACGCCATTCTCACCTATCCTAGCGGAAAATTCACCCATACAGTGAATTTAACGCGGCAAATCAAGACTTCATGCCGGCTTGTACATGATCATTAAGTCCTTTTTGCTGAGGCATCAAGTCCCCAATTGGCAGAGTAATGCATCACTCCTGAGACGTACACTGAAGGCGTCAACACAGTAGCGACCACTCTGCTGTCCGAATTTGTAGTTTTCATTTCTCTCCGAACCGGTTGCGTTTTTTTGCTTTCATGGAAGAGTAAGGGTGGGTTCATCCTCGAGACAAATGGCCACATGACGCAGCCTTTTTCATAATCCATATTCCCAATTCGATATGCCTGCGATGCAACGTCGCGATAAGTTTGAGCTAAGCGTGAGACTTTGCAGCTAATGGTCCTGCTTGACAGCGATTTGGTCTGCTGCAAGTATTGAAACTACTCGTGGAAAGGGCGAGAATCGGCTCAATCATGAGACGCCTCACGCTTTTTACCTGCCTTGTAGCTGCGGGCAGCTGTCTCTTCTATAGAGGATTACAGCCTGTACCTCAGAAAGGTGTCCGAACATAGCTAATCGAGGTGGATGCGGGCTACAGAGCTGATTTATTTGAACGATTTTGAAAGGTCGTTGGCAGGATTAGGGATAATAACCTGTAATCTGTCCTTAACGCGCAGCCCGTCCGGCAGCGTTTAACTCTACTAGCTCAGCCAGAACTTCTTTCTGCAGAACAGGCTGTACCGCCTCTTGTCAGTAAATCGCGAATCGACTCTGCGTGAAGTGCCCTTACGCCACTGCGAAATGCTTCTCTTTTCAGACATGGAATTGAGAGCTGTAGCGTTTTTGATATCGTCACTCTATCTAGCCACGTCTCAAGAGTGTAAATATATTAGGGTCAGTTGACTTTTTATTATGACTTTTTTCTACTTTGCTGAGCTGTTTGGAGAACTGCTCTGTAACTCGTTCCACACTCAATCTCAATGGCACTGATAAATGAGTGACCTAAAGGCTAGCCGATAAGGAAGCGGTTTAAAGGCAGTGTTCACGATAAAAAATCTCTAGTTTGTTCACAGAAACGTGAGCTTTCGGACCTACCGATGAAAACTGTGAAGAAAGAATCACGAAAAACCATCGGGAAGTGAGTGAAAATCGCGTGGGCCAGTCAACACGTTGGGCCACCCCGCCTCCCAAACAAATCCTTTCTGAAGAAGCTTGAACACGTAAACAGCCGGTCAGCAAAGGTAATGGCTTAGATAAGTAGCAGTGGATAAGGTGAATCACGTTATCACATGTAAAGACTTCATTACTTCAAATCGGTCAATCCTTACATTCTCAAAAACATGACGTCACCCAAGAGGTCCCGCTTAGACGGTAAAAAGCGTTTTCCCGTCACTTTCTGCAGTTCTTCCTGACGCTGTTGTCACTACAAGCTCTTGACCTACCATAATCTGTAAGAGGCTGAGCATCGAGGATTTATCATGAACACTGCCTTTAAGGAAAAAATCTGTTCTATGTATGCTAGCTAGTTATATCGCAGTTGAGCTGTAGCGAAGAACCTAAGTTCTACATTAGTAGCCAAACAGTTGGCCCTTCTTCATTATCATTTCTGAAAACACTAAACACCCCTAACAGCTACCGTATCAGCACCTCCCTACTCCCCTATGTATCAGTGCCTTATGTGTCTAAAATAACCAATGTTTCCCTGAGTAAGAGGCTGAGAGAGGGAATCTTATAATCATCCTTAGGATCTTATTGCCTATGGAGCCAGTGGAGGCACGCCAATATCGATGAGATTTCATAGAGAACACCCGATCCCGATGCAATTTTTTTCACAATAAAAGCGCGCATATCCATACCGCTCAATACCCAACCTATAGACGAGCCCTACTGTGTATCAATTATTTGATGAATACATGGGCAAAAGACAGCAATTCGTTAAAAATCTCCAATTCGAACACATATTCGAGCAGCGTTATGAGCGCCGAAAAAAAAACAAACTCGAAAACCTTTGGTAACCCCATTTCTAGGCCTCGGGAAACCGCCCGCCCGTCTTGCCATACACCTATTCGAAGAAGTCTGTCGTATGTGCACGTTCTCGCTGGACTCATGCACTGTTTCGTGATGGATTTGGATTCACAGCCCCTTCCAATCACCCAGCATGCTAGTCGCTCTAAAGCTAAACAGGTCCACTCTGTATCCAGACACTCGAACACATTGTTTTGTGCTGTTCATCGACCACTTTGAAGAATTCGGGCCCACCATCGAGCCCTGACCACTGACCACTTCTCCAACTCCGTATACTAAATCCGTACTTCGCGAAAGTTCCCAAGATACTGTCATCTTGAACGTGCTCCGCCTAGTGAAAAGCGGTCTTTCCGTCGGTGTCTTGGGTGCTACACATGTTTCCGATGCACGGATAGGACAAATTAAGAAATGCGGACGTTCAGCCTAAATAGCTCAGCTTTCTTTCGGTAGGGAAGGATTTTAAACACCTGGTTGCGAAATTGAACATAGATACAAATAACGGGCCGTTGGCGTGAGAATTTGTGAATAGGCAGATCGGCCGAACAGGGAAAATCTAAAATCACTTCCTTTGGCCCCGTCGGTATAGCATAGCTGAATATCCACGAACCTGAAATCATAGGTGATCTCAGGTATAAATTGACCAATTTCATCCCTCGGCAAGGGGCGCCACAATAGCTTTCGAAAAAAATCATACTGAGTTGGGATGAACGATGAATCGATGAGAAAGCACGGAAGACGTACAATATCAGGGAAGTCCTTCAGTAAATACATCGGTTGTTAGCGTTATAAGTGTTAATTTATATGTATTATCTACTATTTTGGATGGTCTCCCTCCCTCCCTCCTCTGAGCTACTACATATTATAAGGTCACCACTGGCAGCTCATCAAAACTGCCCTTTTTATGCAATAACTTCTTTAGTTAAGAGCTCATCTTCACAATGGCGCTATAACAATGTAAGGAAACAAAATGAGTCAACGAACAATCGTTTTAGAGTGGATACATGCCTAGTCGAGGACGCACTACGCGCGCTACAAATAAATCACCGAATACACGGGGCTCACTTTCTTACACAGTGGCGTTATCGGCTCAGTTTGCGCACTTTGAGGTTTATTCATAGGACCTGTCGTCGTCCTCTCTCGTGAAGCGTTGGACTGTTGTCCGGCGAATCACGAGTGCGATGAATGAGGAAGATGACAAGTCGGCCCGGATAGCGTTGATACTTTGAGTCTCTCATTGATCTGTGGCGCAAACTCGGTGGACGTATCGTCAATGTCTCGAGTAGGAAGCCGCACTCAGTAATCGGGTTCGAAGTTCGAACAATAGCCATACTCCCTTCGTTTTTTCCAGCTCCGCGGCTTCCCTTTACCCTGAAATTGATGATATATCAAAGCATATGATACCCGAGCGATATAGCGTGCACAACTATATCGCGAAAGTATCCCACATTGCATAAAGGTGTCGCCGTCCGGCACACTAAGGCCTCTGGTCCATAACACCTTAGGATCCGTACCTAGGAGTCATGGAGTCTTTGGCCACAAGCCACAATTTCGCCACCCTGAACTGTCGATCGCTGTCGAGTGATATCCAAAAACTGCGCTATCCAGACTTCTGAGCTATTTCCATGCACCGTTTGCTGCTTTGCAGGAAACCCGCCTCAAGGATAGACCCGTCATCAGCGTCGGAGAGTACACCATCTACTGCGGTAACGCTGACGATAGGAGAGTGGGAGGCTGTGCAATAGCTGTAAGGAAGGATTTCAATGGTATGGTCAAGGAGTTCGGCTCAACGTCGTGTCGGAATGCATTCGTACGACTGCGGGATCACAGAGGATTCAATCTGTGGATAGTGAGTGCTCATGCGCCCACTGAAACCGCCGAAGACAATTCGAAGGATGCGTTTTGTGAGGAACTCAATACGTTGTTGGCCAGGATACCTGTCAACATGCTGTTGTCGTGGGGGATTGACGCAAATGCGAAGATAGGACTTGATCAGGAATCCGAAGTACTCGGTAAATGGTTCTACCCAGTGGAGCAAACATCGGACAATGGCTACCGCCTTGTCGACTTTTTGTGAACGCAGTGGTCTGATTATTGCATCGACATTCAAGAGGAATCATCGCCGCCATCAGCTTACGTGGCAGGGACCAACCCGGCTATCTCCAGAAGAGCAGCGGAAGCGGAAGATGACAACTTTGAAACTACAGCTTGACTATGTCCTGACGAGGAATATTCCAGTATCGGACATTCGAAGATCTAGAGCTGTGTGGGATGTCGCATTCGATTCGGATCACCGTCCTGTTCTGTTGAACTTCACTGCGAGGATTCATAAGAGGAAGCGAGGGGCTCAGCCTCTCCAGAGGATTGACATGACAAGTCTCAGAGATGAAGAGTGCAGAAGGAATTTCCGACAACGCGTTTCTATTCACATCGGAGTACGGACTAAGAAGAAACTTTGCGACGCGGATTCTTTTGTCAAGTGCATCCAGGACGCTTCGAAAGAGGCACTCCCGGTTGTACAGCCTAAGAAAAAGTTCGCCTACTTCTCAGAAGAAACAACATCTACCTACAACAGAGTATGTGCTCTCCGAACTGCAGGAAACTTCGTGGAGGAGAAGCGTCTGAGGAGGAAGTTGCGTCGGCAGCTTCAAAGTGACCGCGAACGAGAGTGGACGTGTAGAGCTAAGGAGTTCGAGCAGGCTTGGGAGGAGAAGAATCCGAGGAAAGCCTACACGTTGCTGCGACAGTATAGCGGGAAGATGAAGAGATGTTCTCCTGTCTTGAACACTACCAATGGAGTTGCAGTTGGTGATGCGACGCTGCCAATATGGAAGGATTACTTCAGTTCACTACTGAATCGTCCAGCGCCATCAGTACCTGAGCTCCTGCATGTTCAGAGAGCACATTACAATGTCAGTGAGGAACCGCCGACTGAGTCTGAAGTTTTGGATTGTGTCCGGAAAATGAAGAATGGAAAGGCAGGTGGAGATGACAACATCACTGCTGAAATGCTGAAAGCTCTTCCTCCGTCTGGGATTCGTGAAATGACCAACACCATCCGTGCCATATGGATGAGCGAAAGGATACCCGATTCGTGGAGACATGCGATCATCGTACCTCTTCACAAGAAGCTATCCGTCACGGATCCTAAGAACTACAGAGGAATCTCTCTACTTCGTGTCATGTACAAGGTTTTAGAACGTATCATTCTCGAGCGACTTATCAAACATCGTGAAGGAACGACCAGAGATGAGCAAGCCGGTTTTCGACCTGGAAGATCGACCATCGACCAAGTGTTCGTCGTGAGAAGAGTAATTGAATCGTGGCAGCGGTTTTCGAAGCCATTACAGCTTGCTTTTTGGACTTTGAACCCGCGTTCGAGTCTCCTCATCGTGATCGATTGCTCAATGCTCTGCGAGCAGATGGAGTCCCGGAAAAGTATGTTCGGTTAATCGAGGACATGAACAAAGGAACAACAGCAGCAGTTCGTACACCTGTTGGATTTACGTCAGCTTTCGAGGTGAAAACAGGAGTAAGGCAAGGAGCCGTTGCAGGACCTTTTCTTTCAACTTCGCCGTTGATGACATCATGCGTAGAGTTGCAGAACAGTTTCCTGCGGATGTGATCCTAACACCATCAGGACGCTCCTTGTCGACCTGGAGTACGCCGACGACATTGTGTTATTCGCTGAAAACAACGCAAAACTGCAAAGGATTGTGAACCTCGTTTCGAAAGGATGCCGCAGCCTATGGATCTTCGTCTTCGTCCCGACAAATGCAAGCAGATGTGGGTCTCTCAGAGGCCTTCATCTGGAGTTTGTGTGGACGGACAACGTATTGAACTGGTGGACGATTTCTGTTATTTGGGCTGTTTGCTGAAGAACGATGGTAGTTATGCAGCGGATATTCGACAACGATGTGCGAAAGCTACGTCTGCATTCAATTCTCTAACCAAGTGTTTGTGGTCTACCACCATCGCGAAGGAAGTCAAGTTGCGCGTCTACCTATCCGCTGTTCGCCCTATCATGATGTACGGATCGGAGACGTGGGCAGCACCGAAAGCGCAGATGGAAAGGTTGGATTGCACGGAGAGGAAGCTTTTTAGGCGTTTGCTTGGATATTTCTGGCCGCGTGTATGCCATAACGAAGAACTTTACAACGAAATCGACGCAGTACATCAACGCTTGACACGAGGGAGGTGCCAGCATCTCCTAACGCCATCTCAAGCAGCAATGGAAAGTCGACTTCGACTGCTCGGGCATATACTAAGAAGAACGCCGGATCGTCTCGTACAACACGCTTTGAAAATGCTTCCAAATCCTGTCTGGAAACGGCCACCTGGGCGTAGGCGAAAGTTCTGGACGGATGTGGTTAAAGAGGATTTAAAGTCACTCGGCATCGAAAGACAGTTCAGGCGCGATGTTTCGTTTCGCAGGAAATGGAATAGTGACAGCTGGATGGAATGTGTTCAAATTGTGGCTGAAGACCGTGAAAAATGGACACGGCTGACTACTAGGACGGCACACCTCGGTGAAGATGCGGAATGACCGCGTCAGGCGAGAGCCAACCGATTAAGTCAGTAAGT
The DNA here is from genome assembly GCA_029168955.1 of Aplectana chamaeleonis. Taxonomy (NCBI): domain Eukaryota; kingdom Metazoa; phylum Nematoda; class Chromadorea; order Rhabditida; family Cosmocercidae; genus Aplectana; species Aplectana chamaeleonis. Next base: position 177,179 of record JAPDOI010000901.1, read on the forward strand.
AAGTCAAATATGCATACCTAGTTTGCGCCAACACACGAATAGGAACGCAAAGTATCGATGCGGTCCTTGCCGAATATTTTCGTCCTTTACGTTGAGGCGAGAGCTCATTTCCATCCAGTTGAACTCCGAAATATTGCAAAAAGCAGACACTTTTTCCAATGTTTCTATTGTAAAGGGATAATTGTTATCGATACCGCTCAATCAGTCCACATATTAGGCTGGGATCATACGTACAGTGACTAACGTTGCGACGCAATGTTTACGATCAATACCGACCAAAAATCTATATGGTTGATATGCATTGTCGCTGTCGCTAGTCTCGGCCAGTATGATCCTGGCCGTATGGTCGCTCAAATCAGGATACTGGGATACACCCCCAAACTAAGTGAAAACCTCGATATTGTGCAAAACTGAGTTCGTAATCCGATTGCGCACCGTTGATATAGCTTGTCTCGAATATTTTGTCATAGTAATATTTTCACTTAAAGGCAGTGTTCACGTTAAAAAATGTGGTTCATTTTCAACCAGGACTGGGTTGCGGAGGGGCACAATGTAGCGTTGACATCGAAAGAACGCATGAAAACGAGCCAGGAAAAGCTCCAAAAGAGCCCGAAGTTGCCACTTTGAGCGCAAGGCAAACCCCGAAAGCGCAACACACGCCCACCGACGTGAACAAATGAATGCCCGAGATGGTGAGATGAGCGATGATTTCCTATCATTGGCCCCGTTCTTCCCTTCATTCTCAACTTCTCTCTTAGCTCGCATACATCGGCTGCAAAAGACGGAAGTTACAAGCCTCGGACAACTCGTCCACCATGTTTCCTTAGCTCAATTTTTGAGGGACCATAACTCCGTTCCCAGAAGGTCTTGTACGATTTCAGAGGCATCAGTGGAATCAGTATGGGGTCGTTTTCTAAATGGTGGAAAAACATAAAAACGATTTTTATCGTGAACTCGGCCTTCAAAGGCAGCAGACACGCTCGAAAAAGTTGTTGAGATAACTACGCTACTTGCGTCGTATGGCCCCTAGTAGAACGCTCACGCCGATGAAAGTGTCAAAAACGAGTGATAACTACTAAATTTGAGTCGGAAATTTTCATCAGCCACGCTCATAAGCTTTCAACCCCGCCCCTCAATGTTCGAATACGGTCACTTCGGCTGGTTTTTGAAGCTTCAAAAGAGGTGAGCATTTTAGTACAGGCTGTAAGATTATCGGTTTCGCTATCTCAACCGTTTAACCATTAATATTAGCTATTTCAACCGCTCAGGCATAACTCGTCCAATTTTACCCCATAACAAAAACCGCCATTAATCGTGTATTTGCATGCAGTTTTCGTCGGTTTTTTCGTTAGTTTCCCATACTACTACCTTCAAACCAACCATCGACTCATGACATAAAATCAATACCATCTTTGAGCCCTTAAACTCAATATGATTTCTCGAAAGTTCTTGTGGGGCCGTTTGCCGCGGAGTGCAGTCGGCTAGCGGAAGTTCTGGATCAGCGCAAATTCCAATCCGGTGGGTTTGGACTACGCTATATCATTCGGGTCACTGGATTTCATATGTCGGATTTTCTGTTCCGCTGGTGTCACTATTCTTACGCGAGCGACCTAATTTGTAGTCTGATGTGCCGCGTAAGGCATGTAGTTTGTATAGTGATTGAACAATAACTGTATTGAAGCTGTATGCAGGTGATGCAAGTTTGTTCAAAGCTATTTAAGTTTGAAACGCCAGCGGAAGCAGAGCGTCGTGCTGTGTTCGAGCGATGCCTAGTCAGCTGTAGCGAATCGACACAAGAACCCAATCCTTGCCACGATTGTGCAATACCTTACAAGGGATACGGTTGTCTGCTCAAGCAAGAGGAGGTTTGGTTCATTTACTATCGCATTAGTGTTTTGCGCTCAGATATACATACTAGTGTCTAACGCAGTGATTGTTGCTCTGGATCCCGCAGATTTTGCACGCCGTGCTTTGCTAAAAAATCAGTCAAAGTCTTCCTTGGTCAAATTTCGATAATCGATTAAGCGATGATTCATAGTCTTCACTCGTCTTCTTTATATTTTTGACTTCAACAAGGATTTTCATTTTCAGCTAACTGGTTGCGAGAGGGACTGCAGTCGACAATCTGATGAGCAGGTCTTCTTGCAATGTCTTCGTCGGTGCTCACAAAAACGAAGAACGCTGAAGAAATTGCGCGAGTTTAAGAGGGTACAATTTGAATGAGATCTCACACCTTACTCTAGCATAGTGCTCCTTCTATCCATAGAATCTATCCAGCTCGTTCATGTCATATGTACTCTATCATAGATTTTTCAAGCTTGTCTCTTGGAATGCTTCTCTCTGAATAAATTTCCAGTCAGCTCACAACTAAAAGCAGTATTCATCCATAGTCAGAATTGTTTCTCAAGTTAGCGAAAGACCTCCGTAGTTACAGATGGTTGGTGTAACAGCATTGATTGAGAGAAAACGAGAAGTTTGGAAGAGTTTTCCCAATGGGGGAATATTGTGTTGCATAGCCCATAATAGATCTGTTAAAGGCAGTGGTCGCGCTCAAATATGCTCGTCTTCTTTTCCTCCCTAAACCTTTTTCTGGGTATAAAGTAGTAGAACCTATAGTAAAAAATCGCGAAAAAATAGCTGTTCTGGGCCAAAATTGAAGCCTGAACTTTCTTGTCTTTTGATGGTGGACGAGTCCACCCCACATCATCGGCATCGATGATCTCTAATATCGAAAACATCAGCTGGCTTGAAATTGAATTTCAATCAATGAACTTTCGGATTTATGTACACATCTAGTCAAAAACATTGACTGAAGTGCTTGCTTTCTTTGTTCAACTGTTTTATTAGGTAAATTTGCATTTATTTCTTCCTCTGAGTGTCGATGATTGTTGAATGCTTGGCATGAGACTGTGATCTTTTTGTGCACGTGTGCACGACCTCTAAATTTAGGGTCTTAATAACTCTAATTCTAGCCCGTTTTTCACCGCACTACCTTCATCGTTTTTGAGCTGTTTTTAATCTGAGCTGATTTTTGTAGTTTTTTCGAAAACGTTTTTCCTCGTGGCCACTGCCTTTAAAGGTGTCTGATAAAAGATGCTTATCTGAATCAGCGCTGTTTTAGAACCTGACCCACCTATTTCGAATCCGCTTGTGTTAGAACCTTCGATTTCGCAGAGATTCGTATTTGAAAAAAGTCCTCTCTGATTGTGATTTTCTTTTTTCTTGGTTTTTGTTGTACAATTGTACAACATTGAAATTTCACCAGCCTCACTACTTGATCTCCCCTCGATGATTTCTGGATTGTAGTCAATTGCTCTTCATACAAGTATATATCCATGTGTTTTGGGTGGTACTGATTTCTAATTGTAAGTGGAGTGTAAGAGTGTTCAGTCGCTATAGTATACGCATGTTTCCTTTTGCTGAACTATTCGTTCTACCTGTTATTTCTCAGATGTTTTCACATATCAATTGGCTATTAATTCTGTAATATAAATCCCTTTTCCCTCGTTTTCCAACGTCTTTCCGAACTCCTGCAGGTGGAAGATTTTGTAGCCGACATACCTATGCACTTGCATTGACACTTTCTCCCCTTATCCTCCCACAAAAACAAAACATGTCTTGCTGCAGTGTTCAGTTCACTGGCGTGTAAACTGCATATCCACCACTCGTAGGATTCCTCAAACTTGTTTAGGTTAGAACGTCTTCTAAATTGAACCGGTTTCGGGAGTCTGTATGTTGAATCTTAAAAAGTCCCACAAGGAAAGCGGAATGGAGTGAGCCAGCCGTTTTCGACGAAATATATTTTAATTACATAGCTGTACTTCTGATTGTGAGAGTGTAGTGAAATTCGAGTTAGTAGCTGCTAAATATAAAATCTACCAGCCGGGTTACGGAGAGACTTTCTCAGTTGGGTAAGGAGATTCACTAGGTTTTATGCAATGTTCAGGGTGTTCGAAAAAAAAATGTTTTGGATCTGAACGAATTCTCACATAAAGGCTAATCGGGGTTCTGAACACGGAATTTATTTATTTATTGCTATGCTACATAACGTAGACGTGATAAACACTACACTTTACATTTTCAGATTTTTTTCGAATATTCGACTTTTCGAATGATTCGGGATCTGGAACTTTTCAAATATTAGACTTTTCAAATAATTCGGGAATTTGAACTTTTCGATAAAAAAGTCGACTTTTTCAAACGACTGTCGAGTAATTTTTCGATTTTTTTCATTCGACTTTTAGAGTAAAAAAAATATTTTGCCATTCCCTCTACTTTGCAGAAAAAAACACTAGATTACTTCAGCTAGCATATTCTATCTTTCTTTTGAGATTGAGGTAAGTAAAAAATATTAGAATAACTCGGGCACCGGTCTCACAAATAGCTTTTCTTCAAAAGTATGGACGTATAGCAATGTTATAACAATACAGTACAAGGCGTCGAGCAATGTTAGTCATACGATACACAAATTTTAGGCAGACGAACTCTAAACGCGCGGCGCGGCACCGCAGGACGTTTAGAGTTCGTCTGCATAAAGCGTCGTTTATACCTCCGCCGCCGCGCGGCGAAATGCAAATCTATAATATCGATCAGGCTGCGCCGCTTGATCAATAATCGGTGAGAGTGGCTGGAATCCCCTTCTTTGGAGGATCCCTTGTGAGGCCTTCTTTAACCCTCTTTATTCTTTATTTTTAATTTTCAGATAGTTTTTTTAGTTATTCTATTCTTTATTTTGTCTCTTTTTTCTTTCCAATCTTATGGAATCAAGGTGATAGAAAATTGGCTACTTCCACGGTTTGAGCCAGAGATCTTCAATTGTGAGATGCGTTAGTTCTGTAGCGCATGAGAATATGTGGGGTACTGTGTGTTCCTCCAGACTGCATTCTGGGCGTAGTGGATTATAAGCTGCTCCAATCTTATGAAGATACCAATGCGATTTGGGTAGTAACCACTGCGAAGCTGGGATACCCCTGCTCGACTTGATCTCAGTAAGGTCTCCTCTTGTTCCGCAATCTGCGGGGGCGGTCCATCTAGCAGGGGAGAATTTTTAGTACCGAGGAATTCTTTCACATGCACATTGTGGACCTCTTTGCGAATGCTCTCAGCATTTCTTGGTCTTCCCGCCATTGGCGTGACAGTTCTGACATTCCTCCTAATCTGTCGTGTAGGCGCCGGATTCCTCATCATGTCGTTAGAGGGGTGTTGAGGGTCAAGTGTCGCAACTGTTCGATGTTGAAGTGACAGCATCTCATGGTGCGCTCGCACTTGCATGATTCCAGACTCGTTACTTAGGCCCCGGTCAGAGTTGGTGCTATTTGCATCTGTATCCCCCCCGCACCCCCAACACCCACCCGGTCGATACGTATGTTTAAAATGATGGAGTGAGGTTGAGAAAATCACTCGGTGCATCCAACTAGATATGACGATGATTACGTGGCCAACAGGATTGCACCTGTTCAGAGAAATAGTGAAGGAGAGTATGGTGAAGTAACGGAGGTAGCAGTAAGGTTAGCTTTCTAGTGATACGCAATGTTTTATCATAGGCCCGCCCACCCGGTGATTTTCTCATCCGCCGTCATCCACGTATTGCATGGATATCGACCGCGTCGGATACACCGAGTGATTTTCTCAACTTCACTCCATCATTTTAAACATACGTATCGACCGGAGGCGTGCGGGGGGTGTTGGGGGGTGCGGGGGATACACCGAGTGATTTTCTCAGCTTCACCTCACCAGTTGTTCATACGTATCGACCGGGTGGGTGTTGGGGGGTGTTGGGGGGGGGGGTGCGGGGGGATACACCGAGTGATTTTTGCATCCCATTTCCAATGCATTCTGTGTGTATCGACCGGGCTGGAGACGTCGGCTCATCCAACTATGACCGGGGCCTTAGGTGGGTTGTGCTCTCTATTGCAAGGCTTCCCGTCACAGTTCTCAGGGCTGAATTTTGACAAGCTTGTAGCCGATCCCAGTGTGACGACGTCAGTAGCGGACTCCATGCCGCTGAGTAAGACATTGCTGATTGTCCGATGGCACGATAGGTCGTAGTTAGCAGCTCTTTGTTTTGGCCCCAGTTCCTTCCCTCCACGGCTTTCAGGAGGTTTGCTCGTTTGGCTGTCTTCTTGCGATTGCCTCAGCGACTAAACATCTCGTCATCATCATATCGAAATGATAACCAAGAATCGTAGGGTTTCTTTCGTGCAAAATTTGCATTCCGTTCATATAGACTTTCGGCACGTACATACTTTGCTTGAGCGTTTTGGGTCGTTAGCAGGAAAACAGTGGTTTTTAGAAGTGATAGTTGAAGATGAAGGTTGCCCAAGGCTTTTGTTAAGATAGGTAGGTAGTGGTTGAGATGTTTCTTACAGGTTGTAACGTCAGGGTCCGATGCGATCCGTGTGAGGTCGTCCGCGTATCCAATGAGATGCACTTCCGCTGGGTACCTCGGGAGGTCGACGAGGTAGAACGAGAAAAGGAGCGGCAAAATTACTGCTCTCTGGGGAACCCCGGAGCGCACCAGTCTCACATTAGACGTTTGTCTTTTGAACTCGGTATGAATTGTTCTGCCCTTTGGGTAGCTTGTGATCCAGCGAGTCAGGCCTCTTGATATCGATGATTCTGCTAATTTCTGTCAGAGGATGGATATAAAGACAGTATCGTGAGCCTTTTTCAAATCTAACACCCCATATGTAAGCGGTTTGGTGGTCTCTTCTCATTCTTCCCATCTCTGATGATTCCAGTGAGTTCGACCAGGGCGGAGGTGGTGGAGAAGCCTCTTCGGAAACCATTCTGACAGCTGGGAATTAGCAGATTATTTTCCAATGTAAGCAGAATGGATTTCTTCAGAGTACTGGTCATGGATGAGATAATCGAAATGGGCCTGTAGCTGTTCGGATCTTTGGCTCGTTTTCTGGTCTTCTGCAGAGAGAATATTCTGGCTTCCTTCCATGACGCTGGTATCAGCCCTGTTGTCAGTGTCCTATTGAACAGCGCTCTGAGGCACTCGCGGTCCTGTATGTTTGAGCATAATAGGGGCCACTCCACTTCTGTCCGGGCTCTAGAAGACATTTCTCCAAAGAGGCGTCGATAAGGGCGGCCGTGAAGACGGGAACGTCGTTTCTCGGAAACGTTTTAATTCACTGTATGTCCACCGGGCTCGCATAGGAGGTTTTCTGCCTTCTTCTTGTTGATCGGCTGCCTTTATGCAGAAGTTGGAGAAGGTGAGGCTTCGCTGACCGTCCATCAAGTGCTTTCATAGTGAACCAGAGCTTGGAGGAGTTTGTGCGGTGGTTTATGCTCTCCACAAATCTCTCTAAGTCTATTGTCGATCCTTCTTCACTTCATGTGCGATCTCCTTTTTGGGCTCGGGAGTTTGGGTGTGTGTAGGATCCGTTCTCCGAATGGTGTCTCTTTTGCATATCAGGTCCTAGGCGGTATCGGATAGACATGAAGTGAAAGCTTTACGTCTGCCTTTAGCAATGGATGGCGAAGTTGCTGCTTAAATGGCTGATGCTATGAATCGATCCATCTGCTGCCGAGTCCAGGGTTTGCTTCAATTCCGGCATGAATGAGTAGGCAGCGGATTAGCAGAGCAGGTTATGCTGTCCGTAACCGAGAAAAAAATGGCTCCGGTACTCGTGAAGAAAGAATTCTGGGAGGTACAGTTGAGAACCTTTGACTTCGGAAGGACGACGGCTTTGCAGACGACTTCCTCGTCCGCGTAAGCTCTTGCCAACGAGAAGGCAATACCCTTCTTGAAAGCGCGCCGCGGCGAGAGTATAAACGACCCCTAAATTCTGTAAAAGGCGCCGAGCGCGGCCGCCGCCTCGCCGCCTGAGATGAGATGAGGAAGGAGAATCTCCCAAAACAGACTCGTAAACGATAAGTCGGTGTGAGTGGTTTGAAAATAACCTAGAGATATTGATGTTCTGTAAAACAAAGCATGGAGAAGCGCAGTTACCTCTGGTGAAACTAATCGGTGCTCGTGAATTTATAGCTTCTTCGAGATAATATTGAAAACCATTGATTCTATCGCACTCAATTGTTTTGATTATGCAATTTATTGCAATTGCCTCGTCACCTGTATTCGATTCAATATTCATGTATTGGAATAGTTTTTCTGTATGGGCCAAATAAGCCGAAAATTCAGTTTCCTTAGTATCCGAACTATTCAAAAAAGTGAAGAGTATCGAATTCTAGAGGAACGTCAACCTACAATGCTTAGTTTAGGATATAATTTTGGAAAGCCATGGGTTTATTCGAAGTGCAATGTGAGTGAAAAGCTAAGTCTAAATCGACTTCTAGTTTGTTTTTGGCGCGCACAAGTCAGCAATCGTGTGTTACCGCTGGTACTTGGCGCAACCCGTTTACATTTAGACAATGGGGCGGACTTATCGAGACGACGAATAGGAACAAATGCAGAGTTAACGGCGATCAGCCCGATACTTATGAGCGCGGTCAGCTCTCATTGAGCTCGCGATCAGTACGCCCGTTCAAAAGTTGAAACGGCTGCGAAAATTCTGTTCAGATTTTTTAATAATTATAATACACTTGGACCGAACCTATGACCAGAATTAAGCTTCTGCTGGTATCACGCCCTTTATCTGAAAGGGACAGAATGTACTTACGCTAGTGCAGCCAAGGAGATATGAGATGTAACGCAAACTTGGGTAGTTGAACCGGCGACGATCTCGTTTTACAACACAGGACAGCGCATCGTAGTCGACGCGGGTCCGTCGCGGTCAGACCGATATTTGCCGGTGCTCACGACCCGGAATACGATGCAGGCCGTTCGCGATCAGTCCTATTTAATTTGTTGTACGCGATTAAAAGGATTTGTGCTCGCGGTAAGTTCCCGCACTTCTGTCGGACACACCGCGGAAAGATAGCGAGCAACCGTAGTTTGTTCGCGATCAGTTCTACTCGGATTTTTGTTCGCGGTAGAAAAGTTTTCTAAGAGCTCTAAATACTATTCGACAATTTTGGTGCAAAACTAGTTGGAGGGGGCCATTCAAAATTCGAGTGATGATTGAATGATACCGCTTTCAGAAATCGATCTATTTCCATGGAATTTCTCAGGAATTACGAGTGATAACGCTGTCACATATGTGATAACGAAAAAAATTTCAATTTCATGGTCGAATCTTTCCATTTCTATGGGTAAATCCTGAGTGGCCCCCTCCAACTAATTTTTCACTGAGCTTTTTTCTTTTCTTCGTAAAATTAATTCTTCCCAGTTTGGTTTTGGATTCAATTTCTGAGACAGGTTTTCTAACAAAACTTCGAAGGCGTTGTTTTCAGTTTTAGCCTTTCCGGAAGACGGAGACTGCTGACTGTAGCTGCATTTATTTGCTATAATAATTCAAATTATTCCCGTCCTGCATGAAAAATCCTCTTCTCATGAAAAATGCTCTGAATAATAATTGTGAGAGTTTGGTTGCTATGGGCAGGGATTAACCCAGTTTGAAGAAAGGTTCTATTTTCGTTCTCGTTTTGAAGTTTTTTTTTGGTTTTTAGACTGCCGGGCGAGTAACTTGAAAAGACTTTAATCCCAGAACGCAAAACATATGTAGAGCAAAAAACTTGCAAACGAAAAAATATATGAATCAATCAAAAAACCTCTGTCGGGCTTTATTAAACCTCATCCGCGTTTAGTAATCTTACAAATGAGTATTGACACCATTTTTTATTGAAAGAACCCTTATTAGTAATGGCAAAAGGAGTAATCAAAAAACACATCGGAGAAATACCGCTACAGTCAGCTGTTTTTGCCATATAAAAATTATGATACTGAAAAAAATGAGCACAGTCTCATAAAAATCAATCTCACCAACTGGAATCAAAAAGAAACTATCAAATTTTTTTCCAAAAAAAAAGTAATGTGGAAGAACGGGGAGATTCGAAAGACAGCAAAAAATTTTAACTGACATCAAAATGTTCTAAATGCTTGCAAAATGACTTCATTATTCAAAACCCTCATGAAAGGATTAAATAGAACATCTGGAGGCCATAAAACGGCCAATGTCTCTCACCGTCGACTGCGTACCACGCTGCGCGATCGTGCGTCGGAAGCAGACGAGTTTAGCCGCCGCGCGACGTTTCTGGCACAAGACGCGCGGCGCTGAAACGCGTCGCGCGGCGGCCAAAACTGCTGTCGCGCGGCGGCCGAAACCCGTCTGCTTCCGACGCGCGTGCGTCGCGCGGCGCGTGGTACGCAGTCGACGGTGAGACATTGGCCGTTTTATGGCCTGTACCTACAAAAATATAGACAAGAAAATCAAAATAAAAAAGCTTTTCAACTCACATTCGTCAGCGGAAGGCGACGGGATGCCATGTGTTTCTCGGAAAATTTGATCGATACCGATCGCAATGTTTTGCATTGTTATCATTGCCACACAAAGGGCAAAAAAACACAGCGAAAGGTGCGTAATTTGCATTGTATTGACAGGCGCCGCACACCTTGCTCTCAATTCTACGCCTAAATGTTGTCATGACATTTTTGTACACGAGCGCACGACACTCGCAGCAATCTGCGCACTCCCTCAACCGCGCACTATTTTGTGTCACGCTGTCTGCCACGTTGTCGCGATGTTATGACCACGCGACACTTGTGACACCTCGTGACCGTAACTGTCGTGACAACAAGCTCGTGACAGTTACGAGCCATGTGTTGTAGGCTACGATACGAACCCATAGCTCGCGCCTTTTGGTCGCGACATGTCGTGACATGTCATGACAATTGTCTTCACGACAATGGGGGATTTACTACCAGCCCTGGTGCGTTTTTCTCGGTTTCTTCGTCATTTCAGTTCTAACAAGTGTCCAAACAATCGATTTAGCGATTAATCTCAAAATCGAAGGTTATCGTGAACAATACCAATTGTTTTTCTAACTACTAAGCAGGATACGTGATTATATCTACCTCACCTAGAATACGTCTGAGAATATCGAGAAATTGGCTCCAGATTCCTGTTCAGGACACCAGTTTACCCTCGCCACCTCGAGTCTCGATCTGAATCCGGGACTTTTTTCCAGAAAAGCCCTGAATTTCGCCTGGCGCTCATATTTTTTGACCACCTGAGGAAACCCTTCCATAATCCTGTCCGAAGATCTCCGTTCCAGCTACAAAGTGAGATTCGAAAACGCTAGCAGAAGTACTTTTACATAGAGTATTCGAGATAGCGTTGCAAATGGCTGGGTGATCAAGGTTAAAAGAAAAAACTGCTGACATTTCATATTGTTCGATTTGAGCTTAAGTGTCTGCCTCATGGTTAAGTTTGGTATGCGTTTCAAGGTTGAACGGTTTTGGTATTTTTATTTTTAATCGATTCGCTATAAGAGTGTAGAGACTATGGCAACGAGAAAAGTCGGGCAAAGTTTTATTTTTTTTCCTGAATTTCAGAGAAAAAACACCAGGAACGTTGAGCTACGGTTAGTTTTCTCTATCACCTTAAATTATCAATACACCTAAAGTCTTTATTTAGCACAGATACATAGAGAAATAGCAAGATAAAATGGAACTTTTCAAACGAAACCGAAAATTTCAGAGAAAATTTTTTTCTTGTCATTCCTGTGCGTATGCATTGTAATGATTTTGGGCATACTGACAATGTTTGTGTGTGGATAAAACCACAGTGTTCCAACGTCCCCGATGTTTTTTTCGAAATTCAGGAGAAAAATACAACTTTGCCTTCGACTACGGCGCAACCCGCAGTACATATGCTTAGCGGAAAGACGCAACCACACAATCGCTTTTTTTCTGAGGCAGTAGACTGTAAATAAGGAATGAAAATCCGCCGATTTGCCAGGCGTTCATTTCGGCAAAGATTAAGTACGTTATCAACGCTCCCTGGCAACACCGAAAAATTTACATATGTATTTGTGGAACCAGTCAGCGCCCTCACCACACAAAAAAGTTCCAATAGCACCTCGTCAACATACACTCCATCCGAAAATTTCGGATAAAATCTGAATCGCGATTTTCCTCACTGATTTGGCTTACTTGGATACGAGACGTACCTTTTCTAATACATCAGAATTGAAATGTCAGCAGATCACTCATTGCAGTTCAAAAGAAAGTTTAGTCTTCGAGCAAATTAAAATGATGGCTCAAATTTGGATTTCGGATCGGATAATCGGAGAATTTCGGATAATTTGAATTTTCGGGCACTGAACACTAATTTCAAAATTCATATCACACAAATGGTACAATGACTCTTAATTGGAAAAGGATCTGTTCTTGAAAAATGAAACTGACGTCAAAGAGAGGAAGCTGTTTTTGTTTTCATCCGAAAACGATCGGATGGAATGTATACTCGTCAATGGCACAAATTCTCAAAAACAAGAGAAAAGTTGAGCTTGAAGCACAGCGGTGAGAGGTCTTCGAGAAAAAACTAAACAAAGGTGACTGTAAACACAGAGCTATCAGCAGAAACAAAGAAAATCATCTACGTGAAGCCAAACAAAACTCAACTTTTGGTTCGATTTTCCTTTCTCGGAAGATACCTGTACATGACCTTTTTTTTTGAATTCACACCATTTGCATACCGGATCTATCGCGCGAAATTTTTTCTATCGCGTTGAGGATACGAAAGGGTTTGATGAGGTCGAATCGGGTCGACGCATTGAGGCGATTCAGGGCAACACTTGCCCTTTTCCATGGCCGTATACAATGGTCGAGCTCGCGCCTCACTTTCTAGCTCTACAGAAAAAGAAACGGCCACGACGCGCAGTCGCTCAAACCGGCCACTCAGTCTACTTCTCTGCCGAAGACCCTGCTATTTTTGAGTGGAAACCGCTCGCGGCAGTCCGAAGTAGTACATCCAGTTGTTAAGATTAGTTTGGTCTTTTTAGTCGGTCTATCTTCCTAGAAACTAAAGTTATGCCGTCAGAATAAAGCAAGATTATGGAAACTTACTCGAACTTAGAAATTCTAGGATAGCACTAATCGCACACTATTCGACATTCTTGCCTCGTGGAACCGTGCGAATCTTTTGATCATCTGGCGCTCTAGCAGTGCGCCGTTTGGCGTCGTTTCTTCATAACCGCGTTTAAATTTGTCCACACCAAAAATAAACGTCAGATTTGAATTCAGGAAGGGTTTTGGGTTACGGCAGCTATTAAACGTCTACCGAATCATGAGGGGAAAGGCGCATAGGTGAGGGGATTGTGAGCGGCATAACATGCTTTGTTTTCAACGTTTCCTTGCATTTATTAGATTTATATAGTAAGTTTTGTCCTCTGAGTTAATCACCAATTTGTCAACAGCTCGCTCTACACGAAACTCACTTTCAGTAACCGTTTGTGGATCTCGAAGTGACTCTGTCCCGATTTTCTCTCATATATGTAGTAATTTTTGTGCTAAATGCACCAGTCTTGTGGAGCGTAAATAAGAGCAGTTAGGGTCTGATATCGCCCCTTTATTTCAAGTAAACATGAATTGTTCGAACTAAAAGGTAATATCACAGTTTCTATTATTTCACCGTCGAAAAGAAGTTCCAGCAGTACAGGCCCCTTAGCCCCAGGCAACGCCTGGATATTAGGTACTCTCTCCTTTCACAATTCTTTTCGAAATCATCGAGTGTATTGAAGATTTTGACTTGGAACGTTGTCAAGTCAAAATGAAACTAATCCTGATATTTCCGATCGAAATGACGTTGCAGGGAATCTCTTTCCATTTTCATCGCAGAATTCTCATGGATTTTTTCGCATCTCATGTAGAACACATGAATTTGTATCGATATTTCAAAATAATTCCGCAATGGCCCTAGGTACAGCCGACACAGATCGCACTGGCAGCTTTGTTACTGTGCTTCTCTGGGCCGAACTCCGGTCCGCAATTGCGTCTCGATACGCTTTGCGGCCGCGCGCTTTGGAGTCGAAGAGTTTTCAGCGTCGCAACCGCAGATCTGTTGACTGTAGGTGGGTTTTGGAAACTGGAAACTAAAAAATTGGGTATAACTGTATAGAAAAGAAACATCGAGCCGGCTTTGGCGCTGAAAACTCGACTGACCTGAGCGCGTGGGGCCGCAAGGCGTGTCGAGGGGCAACCGCGGTCCGGAATTCGGCCCCAGAGAAGCACAGTACTTGTTGTGCGGTGGCGCGTAGCATGTCATAGCATATTCTGCACTGATTTCACAGATAACACACACACACACACACACACACACACACACACACACACACATACACACACACATACACACAACATACACACATACACATACACACATACACACACACACACACATACACACATACAAGAATATTATGACATACACACATACACATACACACAGCTACACACACATACACACATACACACACATTACACATACACATATTACACACATAGGCACACACATGCACACATACAATAAGTACATTATTCACACACATACACATTCACACATACACACATCACACACACACACACACACACACACACACACACACACACACACACACACACACATACACACGCACACACACACACACACACACACACACACACACACACACACACACACACATACACACCCACACACACATACACACACACACACACACACACACACACACACACACACACACACACACACACACACCCTAAGGAATGCAAAGTATCAGTGCCACCCGAGCCGAATGTAGATACGATTTGTTTTATTGGTCTAGTTGTGCTTTTGCATTTGAGCCAAAGGGAGTGAACGTGAACTTGGAGTCGGTTTTTTTACTAGGGTGCGTCGCGGTGGGTCGGAAAAGCATGATTTTGTTGCCTAGTGCGCTCTGGTTACCGCTGTCACCGTAGCCTCCGGAGAATCTGGACGAATTTCATAGTCATCAATTGAGTGGGGACGTTGGCGGTCTAAGCACTAAATTTTGCACATGTCTACATACCTTCGCTCTTGTATTTGATTATCCAGGTGTCCTTCTTTCAAGCCCTTCCGAAAGTGGTTTCAATCAGAAGGGTAGCCAAAATAGAGGATGTGGCAGAATCTAGAATTCCTGTATCTGTAACTTTAGAAAGTAGCGCTGGCTCGTGATTTCGTAGTGCGCCTATTTTGCATCTATTACCGAATAATCCTCTTCCTTCGAGGAAAAATCCGATTTGTGATGAATTGTAGGAGGATTGAGAGAAGGAGACAATCTCCGTCGGGGTCATTTCAGAATGCATGGTGCATGCAATTTATGGCGCCAACTCTTAGTCTTATTTTTATTCAAGTATTGCGACAACTCTGTCGTTAGTGAGAACTACTCCACGACTAATTTGTATCCTATCTTGGATTTCACAACGACTCAGACTTTTTCATCTCTGCTTAAATGGAGTGCGCTGAATGGCAACGTCTCTTATAAACACCAATTTTTCGTGTTTTACCCGGAAGTGAAGAGAGCGCAGCCGAGTTCGATCGCAACAATCATGTCGTAAAAACGAAACGACGCCGAAAAATCCCTCGCGGTACCGAAGTTGGAACCCTTCGCTCGCACAGAGCCTTTCTTGTTCGAGGGTTGATCACTGACGTGAATGAATAAGAAATCGCTTCTAAGGTAACAAATAACAACACCCAAACGAAGAAAGTATTGTGTAGTTAGAGCACATAGAATATGCCTGTTTATCACAAAGATAGGAATCATTCCTCCACTATGGACTCACTCCTTGCATTCTCACCAGGTAACCTAGCGTGCTATGCCAAAGATTCCAAAAGTGATTAGTGTTTTATGGTCAATTCTACCACGTACTCTTCGAATTTGATATCAGATTCTGCTGAGTCCACCTCTGAACAAAGCCATGTGCTTTTTAGGGCATCCGAAAAAATTGTTCCGGATTCGAATCAAAACTTCAATGTGGGAGCTGACTGGGTCGAATCTGGCGAAATCTACCGAACCATTGCAAATGGACCTTAGATTCGTGACCAGCATCTAAAACATTCCCCATAGTGAAGTTTCAAGTAAGATTTGAAGCTTTTTTCGGAGCACTTCTAGGGAGACCTGATCTACACAAGGTAAAGTAGACACTCTAATAAATGTGGGCTAGTGGCCTCGTTTGAAAAAAATTTCATTGAAGAACTCAAATTTTTATAAAGTGTCCAATTTCCATTTCCATGCTGAAATCCTCCTCGAGTTCTGTGATTTTCGTGTATAACGCATGAATTTGTTCAGAAAATGTTCCGATAATATAGAATTCCTTACATTTTCCAATTATTTTTTCTAAAAATAAATAATTTATCAAAACTGAATTTTAACTAAATCCACGAATTTTGAATTTCTCTCCAGATTTCTCTTTGAATTCCATGTATTTCTAGCTTCATTATATGAACTTCTTTCGAAAATGTGGAAGTCGTGAAAATCTTCAATCTTTTCTCCCCAAAAAACAACAGAAATATGAATTTTCTCCTATTTTCCATTTTCAGAGTTAAAATTAAAACATTTTAAGAAATTTTCACCATTCATGTACAGCGCATAAATTTAATCAGCATTCGTTTTAAAAATGCTGAATTGCCAAAAAAAGCGAAAAGCGGCTCCAAAGGGCGCGCTCGGGCGCTCTAGCGCGCCCAATGACCAAAAGATACGAGCGGTATTGTAGCATGAAAATAAGTTAAGAGAAGGCGAAATTTGACAGGCTGTCTCTTCTTTCTCAGACGTGCTTAGCAAAATCTGATTTTTGATTCGGAGAGAGCGTGCTAGAATTGGTCAGAAAACGATATTCTCCGTCTAATCCGGGGCATCACGGATCCAGTACGTTGTAGAGAACTTGCTGCTGATAGCCGACGGCATCGACTTTGACCCTCCACTCACGAATCTTCAGCGGCGTCATTTTGGCTGCGCAGCGCCAGCCCAGACCACCACTAAAGTGGAACAACGACGGTGGGCCATAACACTTGATGCCACGGTTTTCTGCTGATCCTTCTTGAGCAGCTGACTCCGATTTTGTTGTGCGTGGCTTCCACGACGGTAAAAATGGCAGAGGGGGCGACCAACATTCAAAAGCGCGACCTTGTAAAAAACCCTTATCATCCAATTTGTGGGTTTTGTTCTCGTAGTTTTTGCATGATTGCATTGTTATTGGTGTAATTAAACTTTGTATTCCAGAAATGCGCCGGTACGCTCTGTGGTTAAAGGCACAGTCCAAGCTTAGGCCTGGTGCATACTTAGCGCGATGGGCGACGCGACATAGTGTTTGTCATATAAATTGACCGAAAGTCGATATTGCTGATATGCACTGTGGCTGTCGCGCGTCGCGGGAAGTATGCACTAAGCCTTAGGGACGAAATCTGAGATTTCCACATAATTTCCAAATACAACCACCGCGTATACCACTTGCGAAGTGCGAGCTCTCAATTCCTACGAATACGCGAGTTATGGGAGGAAGCCGCCCTGGGTTGCCCACCTCGGGAAGCCATATTGGCACACCGCTTTTGCAATCTTTCGAGCTCAACAGTGGCGAGATAGGCGATGCTCTCCGAAGAATAGCCCTGTTCTTCCCTTGATTCTAAGCCTCTCTCTTCATTTACGTCAGCTCGCATACAGCGGTTTCAAATGACGAAAGTTACAAGCCTCGGACAACTCGCCCACCATGCTTCCGTAGCTGAATTTTTAAGGGGCCATAACTCCGTTTACAGGTCTTGAACGATTCCAGAGACTTATTTGGAAACAGCGCGGGGCCGCTTTCAAGATAGTCAGAAAAAACTGTAAACCGATTCTGAGGTTGGACTGTGGCTTTAAGAGTTTTTTACTTTCGACTGATTTTGACGCCAACAAAATTCCGCGAAATTACCAGGCATCCTGTATTGCTTGCGAATCACGAAACTCGGCTAAGTTCTGGTGTTGAGCCCATTTTACATGAGCTTCACGAAAATCAGCTTTGCTGGTATGGACACGTACTCTGGGCCGAAGAACACTTAATTGCAAATTTAGCCAAGCAGCTGAAGTAAAAGTCCAGCGTCCGAAAGGACGATCCAAACTAGGATGTCTTGCACAACTATATAAAATCCTTGGTCAAGTACCGGCATCGTGTAGCGAAAGCGGACCCTGCGACCTTTCGGTGCGGGACGAACGTTCAAGAAAAACAACAAGAAGACCTGCGCATTTCATCGTCTTAGTTCTCGCAGGTGAAGGTAGAGTGGTGATTCAATTATAATGACAGGAATACACTTGGAACTAAGGTTGATTGTTCTACGAACGGCCTCTGACAGGGAAACGACTATTAGTCAGCCTGGCCAATCATGAAGAAATATAGTTTTCCAAACCGTTTTTGGCGTAGAATCCGATTGCGGCCTTCGCAGCTGCCTAAAAACTATGAAAAAGGTTATACGCGCTCTTCGAGGCCTGGCGGCAAGGGAAGGGCACCCTTCATAAATTTTTAGGGTGTTCTGAAAAAAAAACGTATGTATGTAGGAATCTTGGGTGCTGAGCACGAAACTGTAGTCCGTTTGTCGGAATCCTGAGATTTACTGTAGGCTATGGTAGGTACCATGCAATTAAGGGGGCAAAACCTACCTTAGTAGTTCGAAAGTCGACAAATGGACATTAAACTCGTTCCCACCACCCCAAATAAAGCCCGTATACAACTTTTTGGTCACATCTGAGATTTACTAAACTCCCGCATACCCATCGTAATCTACCGTAATCTGTAAAAATTGGATAAACGGACCCCAGATTTGTGCTCAGCACTCCAAATAATCTCCAGAGAAACAATATCTTATGAATTATTTGACGCAAAATAGCCTGGAGTAATGAAAAAGCTAGAAAATGAAGTGAAATAGCCAAAATACGACTAGGTGATCGATGATTTCACAAGCTTCTCCTTGAAAGTTATCAAAGCGAAATCGAGCATATGGAATGGGGCGTCGCGTTCACCTAGCTTGACCTATGCTGACTCCCTTACTACAGCTTTCAAAAATGGCTTAATGTTTCCGTTGCGAGCTTGATTTCGTTTGGATAAGTTTAATGGAGAAGCTTGTGGAATGATCGACCACCAAATCGTATTTTTGTGAATTCACCTCATTTCCTAGCTTTTTCAGTACTGAAAGCTATTTTGCTCAGAATCATTTGTCAAGATATTTCAAGACATTTTCGAAACTTTTTTTGACTTCTTAAAGGCATGGCCAAATCTTCACTTTTGCCAGGAAGCTAAACGTTAATAAATTTCACATATTTTACCCGCGGGTTCCTTTTCTGACTTCAATTTTGCTCCACGGTTTCCATTCTAAAATGATGAAACGTCTAACAGACGATATTTCCGTATGAGTACAATTTCTGGAACTTATGACCCGCAACCATAAAAAAGTACCACTCGTTGCCTCACTCAATACCAGAATAATACACTTCATACAAGGCATACAAAGTGGAGAGTTGTTTTTATTCTTACCCAAATCTCTACTAGCAATGAAGCTTGCTTGTCCTGAGATGTCACCTCTAACTTCTCGGTTGAAACCATGCTACAATCAGATCGCGTCTAATTCCCAATAACTAACGCGAGGATCTCCTTCTGATCTGAGGTTTCTGAACTTTTTGCAAAGCGCGACAACCGTGAGATTAACGTGATTCGTCTCGTGTGCTTCTTTTAATAGTTCTATTCAAAACTTCAGTGATGTATCATGAGGCTTGTTGACGTATTTTTCTGTGCGAAGCGAGTTGTGTTTCCATCCGCGAACTCTCTCCGAGGCGTGCTTGATTTGTTTTCACATTATTTTTTGTTGTTGCTTTTAACGTTTCCTTTCTGTTTAACACTTTATTTGTCGCTTTTTAAATTTTTCTATGACCCGGTTGTACTGTTTCTATTTTAAGATGCTTAATTATGCGCACCTCTGCGTGCATAAATAAATAAATAAATAAATAAACAAATAAATAAATAAATAAATAAATAAATAAATAAATAAAAAAATAAATAAATAAATAAATAATTAAATAAATAAATAAATAAATAAATAAATAAATAAATAAATAAGTAAATAAATTTTGTACAACATGTGAAAACTCGATAATATTGATCATTATTGTTCGATTTTGCATGATGAGAAGAAATTCCCAAACAGGCGACCAAAGAGCCATCAACAACCAAAAATCATTGCGGCATTTTGTGCAACATGCGAAACAATGGATAGTATTGATTGGCATTTATAGATAATGGCTGATGAGCGAAAATCTCCACCCAAGAAAACCAATTCAATCAACAATAACCACTCCTCGCCGCATTTTGCGCAAAAAGCGCGAAAATCGATCATATTGATTATCGATTGATGACGCGTCATGAGTTCGAATTCGGACAGCTCCAGCACCTACCTCCGACGACCTGTGTTAATTGGCTGCCGATCCACCCACATAGTCCCCACAGCCGCAGCATGCCAAAGCAGTTTTCGTGCTCCACGGCTGATTTAGTATGTAAGCCCACGATTTTGAGGGACCCTCTAAAGTTGAGGTATCAAGTTCAAATTGGAATAGGAGCGACCTGCATCCATTTCCAGCGTCCTGTCTGAAAATGAGCTTCCTAGCTCAATTTTATGTGTACCAACAAGATCGTGTACGCCGTCTGAAAAAAAAGAAAAGGAGATTAGCAACAAAGACGAGCGGTTTCTTACTTTTTTTCTCGAAAATCAGTGAAGCGTTCCTAACCATTTCTGGAAGGTGATTCCATCTTTTTGAGCTCTTTTTAATGCAATTCAGCGTTAATTTCTGCGTTCACTCTGAACTGAGATTCCGAAAAGCGCTTGCGTGCGTGGCCGCACGCAAGCGTTTGTCGGAATGTCGGCGTGGCCGCACGCATTCAAAACCAAATCTGGTGCGCGCTTCCCGCGCACCACAATTTGAGCAATATCCATTGTAGCACATCGGAAATCGTCAAAAGCCGCGATTTGGCATCAAATTCTTCCACGATGGGAAGCTTTGAACAAAGCAATTCTAAAACTTCGGAAAATAGACAAATAAACCCTAGATTTGTCCTCAGAGTCTCAAATAACCCACCCGGGAGGATTCTGACTCAAATTTGGAACAATTTTCCAAAACGTTTTCGAAGCCCTCTAATTGCTGTGAATAAATGCCCAACCAAAAATCCGAACAAGCCCAAAACGGTGTCAGTTTTGAGAATGCGTCTACACCCAAACTTTGCCCAGGGAGGTAGTTTTGGGCGGTGAACACAGATATGAGGTCGGTTTCCGGATTTTCCGAAGATTTGTGAGCGTTTTTGAAGGTACAATAGGTGAGAAAATCTCCCGAAAAACGGCTATAACCTTTTTTCAGAGTAGTTTTAGGAAGCTGCAAAGACCGTAATAGAATTCTACGCCAAAAACTGTTCTAGAAAGGTATATTCCATCCTAGGGTAACCACGCTGACTAAAAAGTGCCTCCCTTGTGAGTTATTTCATATATTAGATATTAGCCGATTTAGTTTCAAGGTGTTTGTTCTGGATGAGAAAAAAAGTTTCATTGCTTGCTTCCCAAGTGACAGTGTTACCTCCCACCCCCTTTTGCTCTAATGTCGCTTCCATTCGGATGGCATATGACATGTGATGAAACAGGCTGACTCCTAGCTTTTATGTCTTATTTCTGGATAACTGTTTTTAGAGCCAATTCAGGTTTAGTCACACTCTCATTTTCAGACGCAATGATTCACTGCCCGAACCATCAGCTGAAATCACATCATCTAAGCTCGTCTCCTGTTCTTCGATCACACCGTCATTTGAGTTTCACTGGATATAATTTCTTTCTCAGAGTGCAAAGAACTTGTTTTCCAGGAATTCGCTTTCCTCTTGCAACGAAAAAATCAGAGATCTTCAGACAAGCCTATTTGGCGTTTTTTTCGAAAGCGTAACGCGCTTGCTAATACCATCCTAATCGAGATTTGCTGCTGGTTGCCTTTCACGCCCGTGATTTCCTGAATCTAAACCTCTATTCACTGATTGCAAAGCTGAAAAGCCCCTCAATTTTTTTGACTACCTAGTACTCACTTTCGCCGGTAGTGTGTCTTCCCCTGCTGAAATGAAAAAAAGTCGGGTTACTCTATGACTAACTATAGCATTGGGCAGGGAGTTCTTGCCATCATCATGCTCAGAACAATTTCTTAAGAGTTTGTTCATAAATTTTAGTTCTCGTGTCCGTTACCTAGACGACAGTGATCCAAACCTCACCATCAACGTGAAACACCGTCACGGAAGAGACAAGTCATGGTCGAAAACATATATTGTTTTGTATTGGAGCGAAAGCATTAGAATCCACCTGTTTACTATAAATTCTCGAGTTGTCAGGTGTTTACATAATCTCTCATTCTCTGAAACTTGTGGCCAACGGTCGCAATGCCCAGACCGGAAAGAACTATGGTGCGTCCGAATGAGAATGTCGGCCCATGCGGCCGGCGTGCTCGGCAGGCGGCCGTCGCGTTCGCCGCTCTCGGACGAGCATGCCAAAAGTCCCCACTGCCACTGACTATGAACGGGGCCGGCACCGGCTAGCAGCAGGCCCTGCCCCGACCAATCAGCTCGGAAGACAGGGGGGAAAGGGGCCGGCAGTCGTTGAAATCCAACACACGTCCGAGGGCGGCACATGCGACGCCCGCCTGCCAAGCACGCCGGCCGCGTGGACCGCCACTCTCATTCGGGCACACTTTAGTTACCTTGAGAGTAGTGAGAAGTGAATTGCAGAACAGCTTGATTAGTGTTCTGAGGTTGCGCAATAATGCTGTCTAGAAGAAGCAGAAATTGGTCAGGTATTAACTGTTCAGTGTATTTGATTCTTATGCGGTCCGAAAAAAATACTGATGCGATTTATTAGATTACTCCCTTTCGATGCGGGTTTTAGTTGTGAAAATCAGAATAGCTCAACTCGAAATGCTATTCAATCCGGTCTGGGTGTGATTTTCTTGCTTGATGAGGTTTTGTTGTGTGTTTGCATCAGATCTTTTCCATGGGGTTATGCAGGGTGTTTCCCGGGAACGAGGAATTATGTGTTGATTTTAGGACGGGTCACATCATTCCGACCTTATTCCACAAGACTTTGCTGAACCTATCGGCCACCACCATCTGTTTTCGTGAATCCCATGACGGACTTCATATTCACGTAACGTGAAGAAATAGATAATCAATGTAATTAGTGAATGATGAGAAATACTAGACTCTCTCCCTGCACCTCCAAGAACGAAGTGATCATACGATCATGTCACCTCGAAAAGAGCCATTTATTTATTTATTTATTTATGCTACATAAGGTCCAATACCCGCACTAATTTACTAAAAAAAGCCGGAAAAGTCGCAAAATCGCGAGTTTTGCGACTTTTCGTCATAAGACGACTCAAAGTGACCTTTTCGGGGAGCTGGAGGCATATTCGGAATCAGCATCGAGAGCTCTTCATTTTGAGCTTACACGTCTCTTAACCTGGTCCCGTTTGAAGCGAGAATAGACTTGGCACGAGCGAAGGGGATGAAAAATCGACCGTTCGGATTGGGCTGCCGCAGTGCTTATTTGGAAGAGGATCAGAAGGTGAAGTTGTAGGCCAAGTCCCAGGTCGATTGGTTCCGTTTGAGCTGAGAACGGGAATATTTGAAGCCTCGCGTTTGGAATATAGAATATTCGAAGCCTCGCGTATAAACGCTAGAAAAGAATTAGCGACAGTTTAGAAATTCAGCTTAGGAGAGGCAAAAGCGGACCCAGCTCCATATGTAAAGCTGTTCAATCTAAGACAAGCTTTGGTACACCACAGTATATTTTCTCCGAGTTACCCAGTATTTTAGATGCCATGCAGTGGAAAATTTTGGATTTGTCGGTTCTCACTCACCATTCCACTCGCAATTTTAAAAATTATGCTTACGTCATTTCGCTTAGGCCGGGATCATGCTTTCAACGACGAGCGATGCGACGCAATGTTTACCATCAATATCGACCGAAAATTGATATGCATGATATTCACTGTCGCTATCGCTGTTCACGGGAGGTGTGATCCGGGCCTAACGTTCGGACTCCTGCAAATGAAATGATAGTTCTTGATTCCGCCTAACGGGCCGAGGTACTCTAGTGTAAGAGAATCCTTTTTTTCTTCTTAAAGTCGAAAATCTTTCTTTTTGCATGGTCAAAATACTGTAGTACCTGATTCCATTATAGGCTTAACATAAACTTTATATGCATGCGCCAAGACGGTTTTATCACGAGTCGACAAGCCTTTAAAATATGAAAGGTGCATACAAAGCCTTTTTAGAGATGGCTTGAAAATCGGCAGGGAAGTCAGGCCGACTATCATACATCAGTAACATCATCAGTAACAACGGTTTGGATCAAAAGATCCAAACCGTTGTTACTTGAGTTCATTTGTCATTCGGTTCTTTTTGGCCCGAGCATAGCCATAGTGTACTTACCTGGAATTTCATCACTAATTGGTTGAAGCGATCTCCTTCATCTATCCTTGTGCCCAAAATATTCTTTTGCTGTGCAATCTTCGCTGTTCCGTAGATTGTTACATTGTTATATATGCTCAACAGCAACATGTTAATTTGCAGGTGGTTCTCAATTGTCTGAGCAATGACCCGGCTTCCGCTTGAGGAAGAAGACAGGCTTGCTCACATTATCTTTAATCTGTCCAATGTTGGAAAAGCAATTCTCCTATTCACGGCTGGGCTTACTGCCTATGCTCTATCGAACGTGAGCAGTAAGATCGACTCATGGGAAGGCAACAACGATACAAGGACTAGTTTTCTTATAGCGAATCTTGAGGTAGGTTACACGTTTCCTCTAAGCGAATACATTCCGTAATGCCAGAAGCAGAACAGTTGTTTGAGATCGTTTTAGAAAGCAGCGACTAAAATGCTCAAGTCGGCTTACTTTTTTCGCAATTAAAAACATACATACTCCCCAAAGGAAATAAAAAGGTGTTTCTACTGCCGTGGAGGTAAAATCCGGGGAGCAGGAACGGGAGCGAATTTTTCTGGGCCGATGATGAATTTTTTGTGGAGCTACCGGTCCATGAAATAAGTTATTATTGTTTTTATTATTATTATTATTATTATTATTATTATTATTTATTATTATTATTATTATTATTATTATTATTATTATTATTATTATTATTGTTATTATTATTATTATTATTATTATTATTATTATTATTATTATTATTATTATTATTATTATTATTATTATTATTATTATTATTATTATTATTATTATTATTATTACCAGGTTGTCCATTAATTCTTGTCCGAAAATTTCACCATTTTTAATTTTTTTCAACTTTATTGAAAACAAGTCTGATCAACAATGTAATCACTACAGTTATCCACAACAGTGGCCCATCGATTGGGCAGGTCGCCGATGCCCTTCGCCCAGAACTCCGGGGGCTGCGACTCGATGAAGTCCGCGATGTCGGATTTGAGGTTGTCGTAGTTGGTGAATTTTCTTCCGGCCAAATGGTGCTTCAGCGGGCGGAACATGTGGTAGTCGGAGGGGCGAGGTCCGGGGAGTACGGCGGATGGGCAACCGTCTCCCAGCCGAGCATAGCCAACTTCTGCTGGGTCTCCTTCGCCACGTGGGGGCGCGCGTTGTCGTGCAGCAGGTGGACCGAGGCTCGTCGGGGACGCTTTTCTCGGATGGCGGCGGATAGTTTCTCGAGCTGATCGGTGTAGATGGAGGCGGTGACCGTCCTGCCTTGCGGGAGCAGCTCGAAGTACAGCATGCCCTTGGTGTCCCACCAGCAGCAGAGCATGATCTTCAGCGGGTGCAGGTCGGCTTTCGGCGTCGTCGGCGGCTCTTCTTCGCGCGGGATCCAGACGGCACGGTCGGCGACGTTGTCGTAGAGGTCCCAGCTCTCATCCCCAGTGACCAGGTCCTCGAGAAACTCCTTGCGATGCGGACGAAGGAGGAGGGACTGGCAGACGGCCACGCGGCTCTGCTTGTTGGCGTCCGTCAGACGATGGGAGATCCAACGGGCCAAAACTTTGTGGTAGCCGAGTAAGTTGAGTCGATTGTGGATGGTGGACTTGCTGCAGCCGAGCGTCGTCGCCAGTTCACGGGTGGTGGCTTCCGGTTTCTCCTTGATACAGCGACGGGCTTCGTCATCATCCACCGTAGAAGGCCTCCCGCTGTGCTCCCTGTCCTCGAGGCTCGTGTCGCCGCTCTCGAAACGATTGAACCAGCCGCTGACTTTGCGTTGGGACACTGCATCCTCCTTGCACACTTTGCAGATGTTGGCGACCGCGGCGCCCGTGTCGTTGCCCAGCAGCCAATCGTAGTACTCGAACGTACGAATTCGACCATTGTTCATTTTAGTACTGGTAGCTAGACGCGGCGACTGCGCCTTATATACCCCTAGCGTAGAACATTGGAGAACCTTCTAGAAGGTTTTTACACTTGCCTGATATTATAATACTTCTAAGGAAAATTATAGAATCTTGAAAATTTTCGGACAGGAATTATTGGACGGCCTGTTATTATTATTATTATTATTATTATTATTATTATTATTATTATTATTATTATTATTATTATTATTATTATTATTATTATTATTATGATTGTTATTATTATTATTATTATCCATTCATGGGGGGGGGTGTATACAAGTCTGTTGGTACCTGCTCGTTGGTGCCCCTGCTTCTACTGAACCCAGCAGACGTTTGAGTGTACACAGGGAACGTTCGAGCGATATAGCGTGCACAACTATATCGCGAAAGTATCCCGCACATTGCATAAAGGTGTCGCCGTCCGGCACACTAAGGCCTCTGGTCCATAACACCTTAGGATCCGGACCTAGGCAGTCATGGAGTCTTTGGCTACAAGCCACAATTTCGCCACCCTGAACTGTCGATCGCCGTCGAGTGATATCCAAAACTGCGCTTATCCAGACTTCTGAGCTATTTCCATGCACCGTTTGCTGCTTTGCAGGAAACCCGCCTCAGAGATAGACCCGTCATCAGCGTCGGAGAGTACACCATCTACTGCGGCAACGCTGACGATAGGAGAGTGGGAGGCTGTGCAATAGCTGTAAGGAAGGATTTCAATGGTATGGTCAAGGAGTTCGGCTCAACGTCGTGTCGGAATGCATTCGTACGACTGCGGGATCACAGAGGATTCAATCTGTGGATAGTGAGTGCTCATGCGCCCACTGAAACCGCCGAAGACAATTCGAAGGATGCGTTTTATGAGGAACTCAATACGTTGCTGGCCAGGATACCTTGTCAACATGCTGTTGTCGTGGGGATTGACGCAAATGCGAAGATGGGACTTGATCAGGAATCCGAAGTACTCGGTAAATGGTTCTACCCAGTGGAGCAAACATCGGACAATGGCTACCGCCTTGTCGACTTTGTGAACGCAGTGGTCTGATTATTGCATCGACATTCAAGAGGAATCATCGCCGCCATCAGCTTACGTGGCAGGGACCAACCCGGCTATCTCCAGAAGAGCAGCGGAAGCGGAAGATGACAACTTTGAAACTACAGCTTGACTATGTCCTGACGAGGAATATTCCAGTATCGGACATTCGAAGATCTAGAGCTGTGTGGGATGTCGCATTCGATTCGGATCACCGTCCTGTTCTGTTGAACTTCACTGCGAGGATTCATAAGAGGAAGCGAGGGGCTCAGCCTCTCCAGAGGATTGACATGACAAGTCTCAGAGATGAAGAGTGCAGAAGGAATTTCCGACAACGCGTTTCTATTCACATCGGAGTACGGACTAAGAAGAAACTTTGCGACGCGGATTCTTTTGTCAAATGCATCCAGGACGCTTCGAAAGAGGCACTCCCGGTTGTACAGCCTAAGAAGAAGTTCGCCTACGTCTCAGAAGAAACAACATCTACCTACAACAGAGTATGTGCTCTCCGAACTGCAGGAAACTTCGTGGAGGAGAAGCGTCTGAGGAGGAAGTTGCGTCGGCAGCTTAAAAGTGACCGCGAACGAGTGGACGTGTAGAGCTAAGGAGTTCGAGAAGGCTTGGGAGGAGAAGAATCCGAGGAAAGCCTACACGTTGCTGCGACAGTATAGCGGGAAGATGAAGAGATGTTCTCCTGTCTTGAACACTACCAATGGAGTTGCAGTTGGTGATGCGACGCTGCCAATATGGAAGGATTACTTCAGTTCACTACTGAATCGTCCAGCGCCATCAGTACCTGAGCTCCCGCATGTTCAGAGAGCACATTACGATGTCAGTGAGGAACCGCCGACTGAGTCTGAAGTTTTGGATTGTGTCCGGAAAATGAAGAATGGAAAGGCAGGTGGAGATGACAACATCACTGCTGAAATGCTGAAAGCTCTTCCTCCGTCTGGGATTCGTGAAATGACCAACACCATCCGTGCCATATGGATGAGCGAAAGGATACCCGATTCGTGGAGACATGCGATCATCGTACCTCTTCACAAGAAGCTATCCGTCACGGATCCTAAGAACTACAGAGGAATCTCTCTACTTCGTGTCATGTACAAGGTTTTAGAACGTATCATTCTCGAGCGACTTATCAAACATCGTGAAGGAACGACCAGAGATGAGCAAGCCGGTTTTCGACCTGGAAGATCGACCATCGACCAAGTGTTCGTCGTGAGAAGAGTAATTGAATCGTGGCAGCGGTTTTCGAAGCCATTACAGCTTGCTTTTTTGGACTTTGAAGCCCCGTTCGACTCTCCTCATCGTGATCGATTGCTCAATGCTCTGCGAGCAGATGGAGTCCCGGAAAAGTATGTTCGGTTAATCGAGGACATGAACAAAGGAACAACAGCAGCAGTTCGTACACCTGTCGGATTTACGTCAGCTTTCGAGGTGAAAACAGGAGTAAGGCAAGGAGCCGTTGCAGGACCTTTCCTTTTCAACTTCGCCGTTGATGACATCATGCGTAGAGTTGCAGAACAGTTTCCTGCGGATGTGATCCTAACACCATCAGGACGCTCACTTGTCGACCTGGAGTACGCCGACGACATTGTGTTATTCGCTGAAAACAACGCAAAACTGCAAAGGATTGTGAACCTCGTTTCGAAGTATGCCGCAGCCTATGGACTTCTGTCTTCGTCCCGACAAATGCAAGCAGATGTGGGTCTCTCAGAGGCCTTCAACTGGAGTTTGTGTGGACGGACAACGTATCGAACTGGTGGACGATTTCTGTTATTTGGGCTGTTTGCTGAAGAACGATGGTAGTTATGCAGCGGATATTCGACAACGATGTGCGAAAGCTACGTCTGCATTCAATTCTCTAACCAAGTGTTTGTGGTTTACCACCATCGCGAAGGAAGTCAAGTTGCGCGTCTACCTATCCGCTATTCGCCCTATCATGATGTACGGATCGGAGACGTGGGCAGCACCGAAAACGCAGATGGAAAGGTTCGATTGCACGGAGAGGAAGCTTTTTAGGCGTTTGCTTGCATATTCCTGGCGGCGTGTATGCCATAACGAAGACCTTTACAAGGAAATCGACGCAGTACATCAACGCTTGACACGAGGGAGGTGCCAGCATCTCCTAACGCCATCTCAAGCAGCAATGGAAAGTCGACTTCGACTGCTCGGGCATATACTAAGAAGAACGCCGGATCGTCTCGTACAACACGCTTTAAAAATGCTTCCAAATCCTGTCTGGAAACGGCCACCTGGGCGTAGGCGAAAGTTCTGGACGGATGTGGTTAAAGAGGATTTAAAGTCACTCGGCATCGAAAGACAGTTCAGGCGCGATGTTTCGTTTCGCAGGAAATGGAATAGTGACAGCTGGATGGAATGTGTTCAAATTGTGGCTGAAGACCGTGAAAAATGGACACGGCTGACTACTAGGACGGCACACCTCGGTGAAGATGCGGAATGACCGCGTCAGGCGAAAGCCAACCGATTAAGTCAAGTAAGTCATCCATTCATACGGTTGACCTGAGAGGCTGCGTTGGTCGAAACTCTATTTCGAAAAGTGAGAATATTCAGGTTACTGAACAGAACATGTGGTCGTGTTTGTCATAATATATAGAAGGAAGTTTCCACGACAAACTTCGTCATCATTTTCTCGCCGGAAATTGGAAGATCGAGATTTCACTGGAGAGACAGGTTCGAAAGAGCGAACAAAAACGAGCTCGGAAGAGCCCTTATTGGCTCCGAAATTTGCTCGCGCTAGTACTTACCTCGCGTGTATCAGACACGTACCGATATATTAGGAGGGTCTAGCGCGAGCGGATTTCGGAGCCGTTAAGGGCTTATTCGGACCCGTTTTTTCCCTTTTTCGATCATATCGTTTCAATGAGACCCAGGTCTTTCGATTTCCGGCGAAAAAAACGAACGCAAACTTTTTCGTGGACACTGCCTTCGAAAGGAGCTGTATCCTGCACCAATGATGCACCGAGGCGCAGAGAGGTGAATTAGGGAAGGACTAGTCACGCGCCACCTTAGGGCATTCTAATACGCAAACGCAATGCGTGTCATGACCTTACGACCTGTTCAGAAGCTCTACATTCCTCTATAAACGCTTATTCGAAGGTTTCTACGATGCGTGTGAAGAATAGAGCTGATCACGGTTAATGTTTTTAGGAGCTGCGAAACGGCTCCTTCTTTTACAACATCTCGGATCCAGCAACCGGCGTCATTGATGCCGGTATTATCGATTCATGGTTTGAGCACATTATAGAAGGCATGTACCGTTACGACTACGGCAATACATTCGATAACTTTTGTTGGGTGAGAATGGTTAATAACAATACTCGAATCAAGACAAAGTGAGTTAATTGCACTGCCATTTTCGAATCGTCAAAAAGTGCCAATGGAGGAATCTCTACCATCCTTGTTTCGATCCACTCAATTGTTTGTCGGTGCGCAGGTGAGGAGTTTCTGACAGAAGTGTTATTGCTAAAGCTAAGGAGTTTGCATATAGGGGCTATAGTCAACAAAATGATGGGTGTGAGGGGCTACAATACAGGCCGCGCGGTGGAAAAAAGGCCGCTTCGTCATAACTCGGATCTAAATGGTCTGTTCGAGTAGAGCCAGGCTCAAGACTGGGATGAAGAGTCGCGCTTATATCTTTGCCTCCTGACGAGTCCAGCACCTGAAGAACGATGGGGAGAGTGGGGATTGCCACGCAGCGAGCAAGAACGACATCATGTTAGACGTACCGTCGACACGCTCGTCGGATCGGTGCTCTCAGTCTTGGGATCAGACACTGCGTGTCGCATATGCAGACTGCTCGGTCATACAGAGAATCGGCGAACGATTCCACATCGGTCATACAAAGTGTGTTAAAGGCATCGTACGCCCTGAAAACCACTCACCGTTTTTTAAAGTTTGAATCATTGGTTGGGCCCCCTGAGTACGTGAGTAGAGTTTGTCGGGTCACCGACGCATTAATGGGAAGACATGGGTAATCGAATGCCTCGAATTTCACCAAGAGAGGCCGGCCTTCTGACAGCCATGTGGCATGAAATGGAAAAGAAGGAAGGTTTTTCTTTTCCATTTCATGCCACATGGTTGGAATCTGAAGCATTCGATCTCCCATATCTTCCCAAAAAAGCATCGGTGACCCGACAAACTCTACCCACGTTCTCAGGCGGGCCCAACCATTGATTTAAACCCAAAAAATGGTAGGCGGTTCTCAGCGCGTACGATGCCTTTAACGACCGCAACTGAAGCGACTCCAATAGTGACACTCTCCTCAGTCGTCGAGAAAATTGTCTGGAACATTCCTCACACCGTCGCGGGGGTCGCTGCCAATTGACCCAAGCTTTCTTCTCTAAATTTGTTTGATATGTTTAATCTTCCGAATCCGCTCTCTCTGGTTTCCATTCAGAAAGGGAGTAGGGAAGTCCTCGGAACATTTTTTTGGTGTTTACACTTTCCCACATTTATTCGGGTTTTGACGTTCCATCAATCTTCTTTTCTGTTCAAATGATAGCTAGCGAAGGTTAGATTCGATTATTACGATTAATTGGATGTCTACGATTAATCGGATGTCTACGCTTAGTTTTCGGAGATTCCAGTAGGGATACCATCACTTTCTTATCTATGAGCGACGAATCCCCTTTACTGCGTTCGATTTGGATTCTTTCTCAATTTGATTTGCAAACTGATGTCCTGAAAAACTAACAGTACACTGAATGCAGTAAGAGGGATGGACAGCAATATGTGATGTCGATTGAGGAAAGATATAAGCGATGACGGACTAGCGAGGCTTATGATGGGATGCATGCGAATTTGACCACACTCCGAAACTCGGTCAGCGAGGCATGCTGCTTTGCACAGGCCGTCAGTGCTTTAGGATAAAAACGTTACTACTCAGTCTAGCTCTTTGCCATCATTAATCATATTATTCAGACACCGATTCGAGTAGCTATCCTCATCAGTCTTACTCATCGTCTTCTTACTCTTTATGCCATTCTCCGTTGCAACCCTTTGGTGAATTCGTTGAATGTACCAAATCCAGTTGTGCTAATCTTCATGCTGAACGAGCTGCTCCATATAACATCTCTATTTTTCTACTATGCTCTGCATGTGTGGCAGGATGCAGCTTGTAAGTTTACGAAGTATTTCTCTCTCTTACTATACGTTGAGAGGCGGCATGCACGAAAGCGATGAGATTAGGTTCAAAGACCCCGTGTGTGGTACGATCCGCGCAGAACCGTAACTCTCGCTCTACTCTCCGCGCATGACTCCTCGGCGCGTGACCTTAACTCTCGCATGCGCGGAGCACAGATGAAACCCAATTTTTCCGAGGCGCGTTCATGCAAGTTGGCCTAGGCAAAAGTGGAAGATGATAATTTTTTACTCATTAATAACAACTTCAGTGTATTCGCCTGCGCTGAGAATTTTGGCCAGAGCCCGAAACCGGTGGTGGTCTATTACGTGATGAGGGACGGCGTGTAACTCTGAAAAGCCGGACTAGAGCCAAAGTAACATACTAGCAACAGATTAGCCGTCGGCATTGCACAGATCCGGCCTCACGGATCTCACTCATTAGAGTGATCCCGATAGCCGGTTTGCCGCGAGGCTTCCTGACGCGTCTCCAGGTTGCGGATAGGGGGTTTATCGCGGACAAAAAGCGGCCGGTGCTTGCCCTGTGACGCAGGTGGCTTCAGGGCTGGGCTCCCTGCTTCTGCTGTGCCAGACTGACTCATACCTTTTGCTACATTTGTTGGCTCGCTTATACGCGGTCGTGTGTGGGTGATTTGGCGCGTGTGCAGACTGTATCCTGCACCATGGTCTGGTCAAAAGCCTGCATGCAAGTGACAGGGAAGTAACCTAGAGGCGGTTCGGGGTCGCCTCTAAAAACTAAGCGTCTTGTCCTCTGTCCAAGCACAATCTGATAAGAGATCGATGTGCTTCTTTCAAGCATCATTTAGGCCGTATTTCTGAATATCCACTGGTTACGTCTCTTGTCAACAAATACAATTCCAATGCCAGGCTATGTACACCAGCTGTACTGCGACAAGCCGAATGAGAAACACCCCGTCGCACCACAACACGATGTCGTCTATGGATTCCACGAAAGCTAGGGCGTCCCCCGGAAGCGACGAGTGTTGCTGCCCGAACAACATGGAAAATATGCGTTACCGGCTAATGGACGGAGCCGGCTAAAGAAGTTAGTCAAGCATCAAGTTTTGCGTCCTATTCAGCTTGCTACACTCAATGTCGGCAGTCTTACGTCAAGGAGCCGTGAACTTGCGAGCCGTCTCAAGAGTCGTCACGTGGATATCTGCTGTTTTCAAAAAACGCGTTGGAAAGGTTCAAAGTCGAGAGATATTGGAGATGGGTACAAGCTGATTTTTCATGGAACATCGGACCGGAATGGAGTCGGTATTGTTGTTAGCGAGGGCCTCAGAGACTATGTTGCTGCTGTAGACCGTGTTTCAGACCGCTTGATGGCCGTTAAAGTGGACACAGGTATGACCGTGCTGCGGGTGATTTCTGCCTATGTGCCACAATCAGGAGGCCCGGATGAGGTCAAGGACGTTTTCTGGCAAGATATGGAACTGTACGTTCAATCCGTTGGGAGCAATGAAACGCTGCTGATCGGAGGCGACATAAAATGCCACGTAGATTCATATCGAGATGGTTTCGAGGAGTGTCATGAAGGACACGGCTTTGGCGTGCGCAATGAAGAAGGGCAGCGAAGCGGTAGCAGCTGATCTGATCATTACGAATACATAGTTTCGGAAGCGAAAATCACATTTGGTTACCTACTGCAGCGGTGGTAGAGAAACTCAGATCGACTTCTGGATGCTGCTTCGGAAGGATCGCAATATTTTGATGGATACTAAGGTCATCATTCCCACGGATCATGTCGCAATTCAGCACCACCTGCTAGTCATGGATCTCAAAGTGAGTCGCTCGATCTCAAAGGATCGTGAAGCCTAGAACCAATACGCAGCAAATTAAATGGTGGAAACTGAAGCAGTTCGAACAAACGCTTGCCGCCCCGTTGCTGTGCTGCCTATCTACACGTGAAGATTTGACTGTCGAACAAAGTTGGAGTCCCACGCTGGAAGCTACAATTGCGTCAGCCGGAAGCATCCTGGGTAAAACAAATCCAGGGAAGACGAAAATCGATAAGGCCACCTGGTGGTGGAACGAAGAAGTTCAGACGGTGATCAAGGAGAAGAAGGTTAAGTATAAGTTGTGGATGAGGAGCCGCCGAGACCAGGATCGGGCTGCGTACTTGACGGTAAAGCGGGCTGCAAAGAAGGCTGTTTCCATGGCGAGCCACTACAAGGATTTGTACAAAAGGCTGGACACCAGGGAAGGCGAGAAGTCTGTATTCCGTTCGGCCAAGGCGCGAAATCGTTCTGCACTGGACCTCGGACATCAGAGTGTCATCAAAGCAGAAAATGGCACCGTTCTTCATCGCCCAACCGATATCCTGGAAAGGTGGAGGCAGCACTTCAACGCTATATCTAACGGAGAGTTTCCCCATCCTACCATCCCAT
Organism: Aplectana chamaeleonis; assembly: GCA_029168955.1. Taxonomy (NCBI): domain Eukaryota; kingdom Metazoa; phylum Nematoda; class Chromadorea; order Rhabditida; family Cosmocercidae; genus Aplectana; species Aplectana chamaeleonis. The sequence goes on from JAPDOI010000901.1 coordinate 212,016, forward strand.
ATGGAGCCATCGTAGAGGGGCCTGTTCCCCAAATCACACCAGAGGAAGTCAGGGAAGCTATAGCGAAAATGAAGTTGCACAAAGCTATCGGCCCAGATTACTTGCCTGCTGAGGTCTGGAAAACGATGGGCGATCGCGGCTGTGAATGGCTGGCTGAGCTGTTAAACCGAATTATCGCCGAAGGAAAAATCCCGGATGTCTGGCAGACCAGTGTGACTGTGCCCATTTGGAAAGAGAAAGGTGACACAGCTGACTGTTTGTCGTACAGGCCGATTCGTTTGCTGTGCCATACTATGAAGTTTTTCGAACGCATTCTGGACAGGCGTCTCAGATATATCGTCGTGACAAAAGCAAACCAGTGCGGATTTGAGAAAGGGTGTGGAACTACGGATGCCATTCACGCCACTAGGCTTCTCGTTGAGAAGCATCGGGAGAAAAATCGCAATACACACGTCGCTTTGCTCGACCTGGAGAAGGCATTTGATCGTGTCCCACATGATCTTACATGGATGGCTTTTAGATCCCAAGACGTTCCGGAAGAGTACATACGATGGACAAGATTGCTGTACATAGAGCCGACAAGTGTGGTCAGATGCTCATCAGGGATAAGTGACCCCTTTCCTGTCCGTGTTGGAGTCCGTCAAGGGTCTGCCCTGTCATCATTGCTGTTCAATCTCTGCATGGACGCAATCACACGGGATATACAGAAACCGCATCCGTGGTCGCTACTCTGCGCTGACGATGTTATGTTGGCAGCCGGGACGAGGGAAGAGTTGGAAATTCGAGTGCAGCTCTGGAAAGATCTGTTTACACAAGGTGCTGAGTTGATCGCAAAACGCTTGGCTCCGGGCGAGATTGAACCAGCATATTCCTTTAATCGCAAAACGCTTGGCTCCGGGCGAGATTGAACCAGCATATTCCCTTTCCGGGGGAGCGCTTTATCGCACTGCACCACCGTAGCCCCAGCGCCGCTCTCACTCAACTGCTCGGCAAACCTTCACCGAAGCAATCATCCTTTCACCCGCATAACGGGATGAAACAGGAATACCATAACGTGAACTGCTACGTTGAACTGCAGTTACGGCAAAAACCATCCAAAAATCGTGTAAGACTTAACTAGGGCATTATCTTGACAGGTCTACGACTGTTAGATAGTCTCTGACGGTATTCCTGTTTCATCCCGTTATGCGGGTGAAAGGATGATTGCTTCGGTGGAGATTTACGGAGCAGTTGAGTGAGAGCGGCGCTGGGGCTACGGTGGTGCAGTGCGATAAGGCGCTTCCCCGGTAAGGGAATATGCTGGTTCAATCTCGCCCGGAGCCAAGCGTTTTGCGATCAATTCAGCACTTTGTGTAAACATACCATAACGTGCACTGCGACGTTGAACTGCAGTTACGGCAAAAACCATCCAAAAATCGTGTAAGACTTAACTAGGGCATTATCTTGACAGGTCTACGACTGTTAGATAGTCTCTGACGGTATTCCTGTTTCATCCCGTTATGCGGGTGAAAGGATGATTGCTTCGGTGGAGATTTACCGAGCAGTTGAGTGAGAGCGGCGCTGGGCTACGGTGGTGCAGTGCGATAAGGCGCTCCCCCGGTAAGGGAATATGCTGGTTCAATCTCGCCCGGAGCCAAGCGTTTCGCGATCAACTCAGCACCTTGTGTAAACATACCATAACGTGCACTGCGACGTTAAACTGCAGTTACGGCAAAAAACTTCCAAAAATCGTGTAAGACTTAACTAGGGCATTATCTTGACAGGTCTACGACTGTTAGATAGTCTCTGACGGTATTCCTGTTTCATCCCGTTATGCGGGTGAAAGGATGATTGCTTCGGTGAAGATTTACCGAGCAGTTGAGTGAGAGCGGCGCTGGGGCTACGGTGGTGCAGTGCGATAAGGCGCTCCCCCGGTAAGGGAATATGCTGGTTCAATCTCGCCCGGAGCCAAGCGTTTTGCGATCAACTCAGCACCTTGTGTAAACATACCATAACGTGCACTGCGACGTTGAACTGCAGTTACGGCAAAAACCATCCAAAAATCGTGTAAGACTTAACTAGGGCATTATCTTGACAGGTCTACGACTGTTAGATAGTCTCTGACGGTATTCCTGTTTCATCCCGTTATGCGGGTGAAAGGATGATTGCTTCGGTGAAGATTTACCGAGCAGTTGAGTGAGAGCGGCGCTGGGCTACGGTGGTGCAGTGCGATAAGGCGCTCCCCCGGTAAGGGAATATGCTGGTTCAATCTCGCCCGGAGCCAAGCGTTTTGCGATCAACTCAGCACCTTGTGTAAACATACCATAACGTGCACTGCGACGTTAAACTGCAGTTACGGCAAAAAACTTTTAAAAATCGTGTAAGACTTAACTAGGGCATTATCTTGACAGGTCTACGACTGTTAGATAGTCTCTGACGGTATTCCTGTTTCATCCCGTTATGCGGGTGAAAGGATGATTGCTTCGGTGAAGATTTACCGAGCAGTTGAGTGAGAGCGGCGCTGGGGCTACGGTGGTGCAGTGCGATAAGGCGCTCCCCGGTAAGGGGAATATGCTGGTTCAATCTCGCCCGGAGCCAAAGCGTTTTGCGATCAACTCAGCACCTTGTGTAAACATACCATAACGTGCACTGCGACGTTGAACTGCAGTTACGGCAAAAACCATCCAAAATCGTGTAAAACTCAACTAGGGCATTATCTTGACAGGTCTACGACTGTTAAATAGTCTCTGACGGTATTCCTGTTTTATCCCGTTATGCGGGTGAAAGGATGATTGCTTCGGTGAAGATTTACCGAGCAGTTGAGTGAGAGCGGCGCTGGGGCTACGGTGGTGCAGTGCGATAAGGCGCTCCCCGGGAAAGGGAATATGCTGGTTCAATCTCGCCCGGAGCCAAGCTTTTAGCGATCAACTCAGCACCTTGTATAAACATACCATAACGTGCACTGCGACGTTGAACTGCAGTTACAGCAAAAACCATCCAAAAATCTGGAAAGATCGCTTGCAACGTTTTGGACTGCGGCTCAACCTCGCGAAGACCGAGTACATGGAATGCGGCGCGCAAGTGGATGACGGATCAATCAAAATTGATGGCACCGACCTTAAGAAAGTGAATTTCTTCAAATATTTTGACTCTAAAATCACCACAGGCGATATATCATCGGAAGCTCAAGGGCGCGTAACAGCCGCTTGGATCAAGCGGAGGCAACCACGGGGATGATGTGTGACAAGAAGATTCCACTCCGTCTCAAATTAAAAATTTACAAGGCGTTAGTGCGACCGGTCGCGCTATACGCTAGTGAATGCTGGCCGACTACTAAAGATGTCGAACAGTGAGAATGCTCAGATCGTCATTGGGTATCAGTCTGAGGGATTGGGTCACGAACGACACTGTGCGTGCCACCTTCGGAGTTGCACCAATAAACGGAAAGATAAAGGAAGCCCGAAAGAGATGTTTTGGACATGTTCAACGAAAAGACGCTAGTTCCGTGGCCAAAACTGCACTCAACTTGGAGGTGGCTGGTGTCAGGCCGAAAACGCGCTGGCTCGCCTGACCGCGTGAGAACCGACATGGCTGAGGCACGACTCACTCCGGAGGGCGCAGCTGACAGGAATAAGCGGATGACAAGAACCAAACAAACGGACCCTACGTCAACGTGGGACAAACGCTAGGAAGAAGAAGATTGCACAGATCCGGCCGAGGTTCCAGTGCCACGACCACGCGAAAATGCAGCGATTTCGAGGCGATTTTTCCATGTCATATCAAGATTCGAGGGCTCTATCCTAAGGAGGAGAGGGCACTCATGACCACCACATGATAGAGACCACGAAATGAAGGTGAACCCTACTCTCAACTAAGATCCAACAAAATATCTAGAACAAAAAAATTTGCTATTACAGTGATACGAAATGATCTTGTGAGTTACTGTGATATAATCTTTTCATATTTATGAGTGCCCCTTCTTAGGATAGAGCCGATTTGTGCACTCCCTCACGATCCTTCGCTTTGTGCTTTGTAGTGCGACGCGCTATCGACTGAGCCCAGGGTTCGGCTTGAGGTGTGCTGTATCACAGAGGGTGGGGTCGGATTCATCGACGTTTGGTGGGGGGGTCGGACCTCCGACCAATTGAGAACCAAGGTAGACTTCTATCAGGGGGGGGGGTCGAGAGCCATACCGTTAGTACAAAAATCGACGGCAAACTGAGACAACAAAATGAGATCACAACAAGATGTCAAAATGAAACTGGAGATCAAACTGAGGGTGAAATGTGACAGGAGATTAAAAAAAAGAATAGAAGAGTGAACTAAACAACGCAAAAACCAATAAGGCAGAATTCGAAGTGGAGATGTAAAAAGGAGGCAGGAACTCACAAGAAGAGGTGACAATTCACTGGCAAAGAAAGCATGCAAGGCAATAGGCGACAGTAGCATGGCCATCGTTAATGGCATGGAAGCGGAGTCGAGGCCGGGTAAAGTGTGTCACCAAAGTGCTCCTGGATATGTCAGCAAGAGTGGTGTTGAGTATTCACTGTCATGGAGGTCATTACAAACAGACTATACTTTCAACGAAATGACACAGATGTTCTGGAATTTCGTAATCTAAGCCGCATCTTTAGGCGATTTAGGATTCACAGGCTCGCTTCCGCGAAAGGTCTAAAATTTCGCATTCCTGGGAAAAGTTGGATAGTTGACTGTTTGGGAAGAGCATTGTTCTTTGTTGTATCTATTGCAATTTACTCCACGAAATTGACTCGTTTGGCAATCTCCAAGATGCGATACCGGCTGTAGCATAAGATTTTATGCGCCCTGAGGGCACATAGGTGCAGTTTCAATCACGAAAACTACAATTAGAATATGACTGCTCGGATATGAAAACGCACCCGAAATTTCATGGAAGCAGCTTTAAGCTGAACAGCCTCCATGAAAAATGTTCAAGTCCGCGATTATTGTGAAATAGTATGTATCGAATTTTTAATTAGGGAGTATCGCGTTGCTACAACGTGCGGAAAACTTTGTCCTGGACCCGAGTAGCTAATTTATATCTTTTGGCCGATTCAAAACGGGCTTTGCATAACCATTTTAGGTGTGATACAATCGATTGTATCACACCTGAAAATGGTTTTTCAAATACCGTTTTGAACAGGCCAAAAAAACTTAATTAGTCACATGGGTACAGGACTAGGTTTTCCTCACGTTGTAGCAACGCGATTTTCCCTAATTGAAAATTCGATAAAAATTGTAAATATTTAATAGCTATCGATTTTTTCATGGCTCCCACCCTATGTAGCGCTGTTCAGCTTGGAGCTGAGTCCATGCAATTCTGAGTGCTTTTTCACATCCGGACAGCCATATACTAAATGTGGTTTTCATGTCCGAAATCGTACCTATGGGCCCTCAGGGTATAAAAGCGGGCTTCGCCCACCCTATGTAGCGCTTTTCGGCTTGAAGCTGCGTCCATGAAGTTTTGGATGCGTGTTCACGCCCAGAAAGCCATATACTAAATTCAGTTTTCATGCCCGAAACCGCACCTATGTTCCCTCAGGGCACTATTGAATGTTCAGTCGCAACATTTGCTTTCATCGCCGCTGGATCATGCCTTAAAAATTCGTACTTTTCATTGTTCACGTAATAAATTGATTACACTACAATTTTTTAAAAATTTTATCTATTGCATTTATAGGATTCATTGATACAATCGATCCGTCAATATAGTCTTGATCTAAATATTCGTTCACTATAAAACCGGTCGTCGCCATATTTTTTTCACAGGTGGGGGGCTGAGCAAATCGCCTGACTTGGGGGGTCGAAAAAGTAGGCTTGTATCACACCTCGCGCCGTAGCCTGTTTCCGGGTGAATTTAGAGTATACTCCCTGTTTGCTGTAGCTTCGCGTCAAATTCCAGGTGGAATCCGGGTTTGCGATGGATCTTCGGCAAACGCTAGACAACTGCTTTCAAAGTGAATCGCTCCAGCTTCACCAGTGATGCCATTCGAAGCGCTTCAGAGCTAAGCTTACCGTGGCAAAAGACGCCTAAAATCCGCATTGGATTTCTTATTTTCCGTAAAGATAGCATATTTGGTGCAAAGAATAGGAAGCGTTCAGTGATGGAAATTCGACCAGTAGAAATGAGGTCCAACTTCGCGTAGTTGAAACCTAATACATTTTCCTACTCTTCACCTCTCACAATTCGCCTCAACAATGTGGGTTATCTTTGCTATGTTTCAGATCATTATGTGGCGAGAACCGTAACGGTGACGATGTTGCTCACATTCGCTATAAAAATGTTCGGCCAAGCTGCATCCCAGGTTATTTTCCCAATTTTTTTTTACAGAACTCTAGTGGAATTTTGTGAACTTGATTAGCATTAGTGAGCGATTGACTGTTGATTCTCGACAGTTCGTTGTTTTCAGGAGGGAACGGCGCTGTGGGTGGTACGGCTACTTATCTGCTTTTTCACAGCGACTGTTGCCTGGAACATTTTTGTCAATGTCTTGCATACAATCAATCATATGAAATGCGATCAGATGGGTAAGGTTTAATACGGCATATCCAACTCTGCATACTGACTCTAGCAAGCGTACAATTTCGTGTACACTTTTTTCGGGATAATGCTTTACATGGTGTGTCGGAGGCTCAGATAGATTCCTGGTTAATCATATGTGGAAAGGGTAGGGAATATGACACGGGCTTACATATGATCGAAATGCACCATGTAAATTTTAGTGATATTTTCACGCGTAATAAAAAAAATTATTGGGTTCAGAGTCTCTGGAAAGTAGTTCCGTATGCCTTTCTGAGCTATACGTGATGGTCTTAGGATTGCAGATCATTTAGATCTGTAACCGTGATAGACGTAAAATCATCGAGTTTCTTTTTCAGTGCAACCGCTGGTGGCTATTTCTGAGTATAGTTTCTTAGCAATGGTAATGACTAGTTATGTGATTGATGTTGTCGAAACAAGACCACTCCAAGTGTTAGTGTGCTGCACAGCTGAAGATGCGGCTGACTACAGGAAAGTTGGAAGCCGAACACCTATAAGGGGCAGATACGAATCTGTGACCAGCAACTCCTGAGTACTCACTAGCAAAGCTAGGCAATATCGTTCCTGCCGCGAAGCGGCTGGAGAGGTTTGGTTCTGCCTAGGCCTTGTGATCACTCAGAATTTTTCAGATTGTTAGGTTTTATAATAGTAGATGTGCTTTAATAAAGCATTGTCTGAGTTTTTCATTAGTACACATTTCACGATAATCGAAATGGAGTAACGTTTGAAAAACAGAAGCACTTTTTGAAATAGAATGTCTGTCTAAAATACAGCTCTGCTGGAACTATGTATTATAGTTTACGGCAGTATCAAAAGGCTATGGTGTGGTCGCGGTCGACACACTGAAACTCCTAACTTTGCCAGATTTCGCCATCGATCGACAGCCCAGCTGATTTTCTGGTTGAGTTACTGTTTTTGTTAGTTTTTTTTGTTTGTTTCTGCTTAACTTCTGTTTCTAAGTGTTTAAAATGGCCTATACCCGGATTTTCTTCCGTTTCTGGTTCCGAAAATCCGGAAACATACCCTACAGGCCCAAGAAGTACCGGAAATGCGGAAACGAAATCGGGAGCGAAGCACTTATTACACCCCTGCTATACTGTTGCTCTCTGAACCAAATTCCGGTCCTCATTTGCGGACTACGGCTGTTTCATCATGCGACACGCGACACGTGCTGATAGGGCCTATTGGTCCCGAACGATTCACCTTTCTCCCAGCACGATTATCACGTGTCGCATGATGCAAGTTCGCAATTGCGGACCGGAATTTAGCTGTGAGAACGATAGTATTGCAAATAGGGGCTTTTCTTAGTGCGTCAGAGAAATTTGCCCATCTTTCGGGCTTGATTGTGTTTTTTTGGAGGTCCTACTGTAAAATTCGAAAAAAAAGCAATTCCCCTCATGCACTAAGAAAAGCTCCTATTTGCAATATTTAAAGAGTCAGACACAAAAATAAAGCAGAAACAAGCGTGAAAAAAAGAGATCCCGTAACTCACTCAGAAAATCAGCTGTGCTTTCGATCGAAGACGAAATCTGGCAAAATGCCAGGTTTTTTAGTGTGCCGTAGCCACTATAGCCTTTTAACATTACGGTAAACTGCACGTGATCTGCAGGTGTCACACTTGTTTCAAAGAAGTGCGATATCGCAAAAATTACTCGCGCGCAGATCGCTGACTGGACTAAAAATGCTGAGGCAACAACACACACACGACCTTCGTATGCTATAACATACGATCATCAATTTTTTTTCAGGTCACTTCAAAACTTTCCCATTTTTTGTTCTAACAAGCTCGTCAGACGTGTCGTCCGGTTTACTACAGGCCTACAGCGCATGTAATGTGCTTCTCTGGGCCAAATTCCGCTCTGCAATCGCCCCTCAACACACTTTGCGGCCGCACGCGCTCGAGTCAATCGAGTTTCCAGCGCCAAAGCCGACTCGATATGGTTTTTTATGCACTTTTCTCCAATTTCCAGAAATTTAGTTTCCAGTTTTCAAAAGTCACCTAGAGTCAACAGATCGGCGGCTGCGGCGCTGGAAACTCTTCCGACTCGAAAGCGAGCGGCCGCAAAGCGTGTCGAGACGCAAATGCGAGCCGGAATTTGGCCCAGAGAAGCACAGTACAATACCAGCGCCTAGTTTTGTAGAAACGGGGAGCATTGGCCAAACTTGGCAAAAAACGTGGGAAGCTCGTAACTTTTTGAACGAAGACGTTTTCAGATCCTGAAAACTATCATATTCGTAGGTCGAATTCCTACATAATAACGTGCTTTGAGGACCGGAGTTCCCTGAAATAGCTTTGTTTTGGAGTAAAATTGTTTTTGCGGTCGTTTCCCAAGAACGTCGCGCGCGGCAAAGTGCGGCGAAACTTTGAGTAGTAATTGTACAAGTAATACGAGAGCAATCTCGATGTATTCTTTGTAAATTAGATGAGGGCGGGCAATCTAGAGATTTGTGCTTATGGAATTTCGGAATTCCTTCATAAAACACACTAGGGAGCTTCCTGAAAAGTCCGACTTCTGTTGCAAAAGCCTCAGGCCGATAAATGGAGGAGTTTGGAAATGCGACCTGAACAAGTCTCGAGATTCTCCCACCTTCATCTAATTCACGAGGAAAACAAAGAGTTTGCTCTTCTATTACTCGTACAATTACTGCTTAAAGTTTCGCCGCACATCGTCACGCGCGGCGTTTTTTAGGAAACGATCGCAAAAACAATTTCACTTGAAAACGAAGCGATTTTAGGTAACTTCGACCCACAAAGCATATTGTCAGGTAGAAATTTCAGCTGTGAATATGATAGTGTTTTCAGCATTCAAAAAAAGTGGCGGTTTTAAAGGCAGCATACACGCTCGTAAGCATAGTCGAGATAACAGCATAGATGGGTCCGCACGGCCCGTACTATGTCGTCAACGACGTTTGAAGCGCTGAAAACTGTCCAGGATGACAGTATTTGACAATGTTTGAGCAATCTTGCCTTCCACGCCCGTATTTTCACACCCCTTTGAGTAACAGAATGAGAATCGATACTTGTGAAAACGTGTGATAATTGAGTGATAGCACTATCAAATGGGAGTGCACGAGAGAAATAGCTTGGTTTACTTGAGTATAACATGTTTGTGCACTGATAAAATCCTCCATTTCAAGAGGTCAGCCAAAGTAGAGCGGCATTCTCGAAATTGGACGAGGGTCATTAGGTATGGAGACATGTTATACTCCAAGTAAACCACCCTATTTCTCTCCTCCACTCCCATTTGATAATGCTATCACTCTCAATTATCACACGTTTTCACAAGTATCGATTCACATTCTGTTACTCAAAGAGGTGTGAAAATACGGGCGTGGAAGGCAATATCGCTCAAACATTGTCAAATACTGTCATCCTGGACAGTTTTAAGCGCTTTCAAAAACGTCGTTGACGACATAGTACGGGCCGTGCGGACCTATCAATGCTGTTATCTCGACTATGCTTACGAGCGATGTATCACTTAACAGTCACAAGCTTCGGACGTGTTTTTGTTAAGTTTGTCAAATGCTCCCGGTTTTTACAAAACTTAGCGCGGGTATTGCACATACCCGTTGTTTCCACGATGAACCATATAAAGCTTGTGAAAGTCTCAAGGTGTAGAAACCCGAAGAGGCTGCTGGTAGCTACAGTTTATTATAGATGCAAGAGTAGCATGCTCGAACATGTGAGATTCGATTGGTCCATAGAATTTTGAAAACGAGCTGTTAACTTTCGAGTCGCTAGTGGCGCATCGTTCTCGCATTGGACGGAGTAAACGAGCAGAACCTTACGCTAATCGATCGGAAGCTTATGCTAAGCGAGTGGAACCTTTCACTAAGCGAGCTAAAGCTTAAAGGCAGTGTTAAAGAAAGTCTTCAATTTTGAGATTATTTGCTATATTGATTTAGTGGCCCCGGGTAGAACTGAAATAACGTAGAGATTGAGAAAAACGCACCAGAAGTACACGAAATCCTGAAGTATCACCCCGCCTCTTAAGTATCACAGGAAATGTTTGTTGTGGCAACGGAATCGTTTGTGGACCCGCCCTATGAAATTCTCTACTCTATGTATATTGCTTCGTTCTTTCCTTAGGGCCCTAACTAATCTAGATTCACGCAAAGATATTTTTCTATTTTCAATTTACCAAATTTTCCTCCGGTGACAACCACCATAAACATGTTCATCCAACCGGACAACTAGTCCATGTCATTGAATAATATTATTGAAATACGACGTTTTCATGCGTTTTCCGCCGTTTCTTCGTAAATTCGGTAACACTTGGAGGCCAGCGCTTCTTTTGTGTGAAAAACTCGGGGACGAAAATCATCGTGAACACTGCCTTCAGAGGCAGTGTCCACGATAAAAATCGTTTTTGTGTTTTTCACCCTATCTTAAAAACGGTCTCGCGCTGATTCTATTAATGTCTCTGAAAACGGAGTTATGGTCCCTCAAAGATTTAGCAAGGGAAGCATGGTGGACGAGTTGTCCGAGGCTTCTAACTTCCGTCTTTCGCAGCCGATGTATGCGAGCTGACCTGAGTAAAGAGAAAAGTTGAGAATGAAGAGAAGAACGGGGCTATTAATAGGAAACCATCGCTCACCTGAGAATCTCAAGCTTTCATTTGTTCACTCGGAGGGCGGGCGTTGCGCTTTTGGGGTTCACGTTGCGCTCAAAGTGGCAATTTCGGGCTCTTCTGGGGGTCTTCCTGGCTCGTTTTCATGCCTTCTTTCGACGTTAACGTTACAGTATGCCCCTTCATTACCCATTCCTAGTGGAAACTAGAACCCATTTTTTATCGTGAACACTGCCTTCAAGCAACGCGAATGAAATCTTACGCCAAACAATCATAACAGTCGGATAGAGCGAGTGAAATCGTACACAAGGTGGAAAAGGCGGTTCGATCTCTCCGCTGAGTACGAGCAACATCTTATAATAAGGCGTAGACTACTATCAGCTGGTTATTCGTTCAGAGGTTACTACGGTTGTCCTTTCTATAAAGAATGCTCCAGTCCGAAACCTCTCGTTCGTCTATTGTCGCTTCCTTTTGAATAATGAGGCTAAGATGAATCGGTATAATTTTTGCAGTTTTTTTTTGCATTTAGGTTGCTTGTAGGCATAGTCCAAGCTCTTGGACAAAATTTTCACTCAATTGCGAAGTAGATCCACCCTGTATGACACCTGCCAAGTGCGAGCTGTCCCTCCAAACAAGCGAGATACAGGAGGAAGCCACCCTGGGGCGTCCACATCAGGAAGCCACTTTGGCACGCCCCTTTTATGATCTTTCGAGCTCAACAGTGGCAAGATTACACATGGTTTCCGACTAATAGTTCCTTTGTTCTAAGACTCTCTCTTCTTTCAGGTCAGCTCGCATACAACGGTGACAGACTTTACAAATCTCGGACAACTCGCCCACCATGCTTCCGCAGGTCAACGTTTGAGGAACCATAACTTCTTTCCCAGGGGTCTTGTACGATTCCAGACCCATCATTGGAATCAGGACGTGGCCGTTTTTAAGACAGACAGACAGAAAAACGGAGAAGTAATTCTGAGGCTGGAATGCGCCTTTAAGCACGAAAAAAAAAACTTAGGTGTTCACTTGTGGAATCTTCGAAAATATTTGTTAATGAAAGTTATAAGCTTCCGAAGCTCAGCACATTCGCTTCAAAGAAATTCTTCGCTTAGATCTTTAATGAGAACGAGTTTTGTTTTATCCAGAAAACTTTCCTTTAGGTAATCAACTATGAGGAATCGTTGGCAATACAGTTTTTGAAAAATTCATTGATTTTTAGTTTGTTCTCGGAGTTTGGATCTCAAAAACTACGCTTAGAAGACGTGCCGTAGTCGTTTTGGTCTCCAAAAAAGAAGAAATAAAAAACTATAGACACATCCAATCTTATTTTTTGATGATCGAAGACGGTGCACGTGGAAAACTGTGGAACATGAGGTCGCTCATGCATTCGGTTGCGCACTAGAGAAGTGCGGTGGTTTTTGCCTACAGAAGTTTGATCGAAATTGAATCAGGAAAAAAGTACCATATCACTTTCACAACATTGAGTTGTACCTTGAGTGCACGAAAACCTCTTTCTTATTTACTGTAGATATTACGAACATTGTTGAATGTTAATTACATGCCAATGTCGCGCTAGGTAGTGTTTGATTAGTTGTGAGACGAAGACTGCTCACCTTCCGACGAGAAATGGAACAGGATTCTCTAACATAGACATTTGGCGCTACGCACAATGCTCTTGCTAGGTTTTGTACAGTGCCTTTATTCGGGAGTGCACAAGTTGCCCTTTTCACCCGCACTAGGTGCTACCTTAAAGGCAGTGTTCACGATAATCTTTGATTCCGAGATTTGTCGTTAAAACAATTGTTTGGCCTCCGAGTAGAACTGAAATGACGAAGAAATCGGGAAAAACGCCCACGAAGGGCACCTAATGCTCTACTCTCACGCTCTTGCAAGTATTGACTTCCACAAACACTTTAGGCGGCAACGGGTAAAACAATAAAACTAACCCGACTCGATTCCACCACGGCCAAGCCCCGCTGCAGTTAGTAGACGACCGGGAGCAAGTGAGGCACCTTTGATATCAATAAAATCACTTACCACGGTGACTACTAGCAGAAGTTGATATCTCACAATCCACACAGTGGGAGAAGCGGTAGAAACTCGTAGGTTATCGTGATGCACTCGTTTCGATTGTTAAGCTTTGGATCCCGAGTGCGTATATAAAATGCCTCCAGGGCCTTTCTCACAGCGATGTCCGTTTCTTGGCAGAGTACTGTGCAAGTGATTTCGAAGGCGATATTATTATTGTGTTGTTCAACTCTGTGTTTGCCGAGAGGTGTGAGGAGAGATTTGCGTCTTTTTCCAGCCAGATGTTCCTTGAGGTGCACATACAATAACCTTCCTGTCTCTCATATATATATATATATATATATATATATATATATATATATATATATATATATATATATATATATATATATATATATATATATATATATATATATATATATATATATATATATATATATATATATATATATATATGTATATATATGTATATATATATATATATATATATATATATATATATATATATATATATATATATATATATATATATATGACTTGACTTAATCAGTTTGGCTTTCGCCTGACGCGGTCATTCCGCATCTTCACCGAGGTGTGTCAGTCCTAGTAGTCAGCCGTGTCCATTTTTCACGGTCTTCAGCCACAATTTGAACACATTCCATCCAGCTGTCACTATTCCATTTCCTGCGAAACGAAACATCGCGCCTGAACTGTCTTTCGATGCCGAGTGACTTTAAATCCTCTTTAACCACATCCGTCCAGAACTTTCGCCTACGCCCAGGTGGCCGTTTCCAGACAGGATTTGGAAGCATTTTTAAAGCGTGTTGTACGAGACTATCCGGCGTTCTTCTTAGTGTATGCCCAAGCATTAGAAGTCGACTTTCCATTGCTGCTTGAGATGGCGTTAGGAGATGCTGGCACCTCACTCGTGTCAAGCGTTGATGTACTGCGTCGATTTCCTTGTAAAGGTCTTCGTTATGGCATACACGCGGCCAGAAATGCCCAAGCAAACGCCTAAAAGCTTCCTCTCCGTGCAATCCAACCTTCCCATCTGCGTTTCCGGTGCTGCTCACGTCTCCGATCCGTACATCATGATAGGGCGAGTAGCGGATAGGTAGACGAGCATCTTGACTTTCTTCGCGATGGTGGTAGACCACAAACACTTGGTTAGAGAATTGAATGCAGACGTAGCTTTCGCACATCGTTGTCGAATATCCGCTGCATAACTACCATCGTTCTTCAGCAAACAGCCCAAATAACAGAAATCGTCCACCAGTTCGATACGTTGTCCGTCCATACAAACTCCAGTTGAAGGCCTCTGAGAGACCCACATCTGCTTGCATTTGTCGGGACGAAGACGAAGTCCATAGGCTGCGGCATACTTCGAAACGAGGTTCACAATCCTTTGCAGTTTTGCGTTGTTTTCAGCGAATAACACAATGTCGTCGGCGTACTCCAGGTCGACAAGGGAGCGTCCTGATGGTGTTAGGATCACATCCGCAGGAAACTGTTCTGCAACTCTACGCATGATGTCATCAACGGCGAAGTTGAAAGAAAAGGTCCTGCAACGGCTCCTTTGCCTTACTCCTGTTTTCACCTCGAAAGCTGACGTAAATCCGACAGGTGTACGAACTGCTGCTGTTGTTCCTTTGTTCATGTCCTCGATTAACCGAACATACTTTTCCGGGACTCCATCTGCTCGCAGAGCATTGAGCAATCGATCACGATGAGGAGAGTCGAACGCGGCTTCAAAGTCCAAAAAGCAAGCTGTAATGGCTTCGAAAACCGCTGCCACGATTCAATTACTCTTCTCACGACGAACACTTGGTCGATGGTCGATCTTCCAGGTCGAAAACCGGCTTGCTCATCTCTGGTCGTTCCTTCACGATGTTTGATAAGTCGCTCGAGAATGATACGTTCTAAAACCTTGTACATGACACGAAGTAGAGAGATTCCTCTGTAGTTCTTAGGATCCGTGACGGATAGCTTCTTGTGAAGAGGTACGATGATCGCATGTCTCCACGAATCGGTATCCTTTCGCTCATCCATATGGCAGGGATGGTGTTGGTCATTTCACAAATCCCAGACGGAGGAAGAGCTTTCAGCATTTCAGCAGTGATGTTGTCATCTCCACCTGCCTTTCCATTCTTCATTTTCCGGACACAATCCAAAAACTTCAGACTCAGTCGGCGGTTCCTCACTGACATCGTAATGTGCTCTCTGAACATGCGGGAGCTCAGGTACTGATGGCGCTGGACGATTCAGTAGTGAACTGAAGTAATCCTTCCATATTGGCAGCGTCGCATCACCAACTGCAACTCCATTGGTAGTGTTCAAGACAGGAGAACATCTCTTCATCTTCCCGCTATACTGTCGCAGCAACGTGTAGGCTTTCCTCGGATTCTTCTCCTCCCAAGCCTTCTCGAACTCCTTAGCTCTACACGTCCACTCTCGTTCGCGGTCACTTTGAAGCTGCCGACGCAACTTCCTCCTCAGACGCTTCTCCTCCACGAAGTTTCCTGCAGTTCGGAGAGCACATACTCTGTTGTAGGTAGATGTTGTTTCTTCTGAGACGTAGGCGAACTTCTTCTTAGGCTGTACAACCGTGAGTGCCTCTTTCGAAGCGTCCTGGATGCATTTGACAAAAAGAATCCGCGTCGCAAAGTTTCTTCTTAGTCCGTAATTCGATGTGAATAGAAACGCGTTGTCGGAAATTCCTTCTGCACTCTTCATCTCTGAGACTTGTCATGTCAATCCTCTGGAGAGGCTGAGCCCCTCGCTTCCTCTTATGAATCCTCGCAGTGAAGTTCAACAGAACAGGACGGTGATCCGAATCGAATGCGACATCCCACACAGCTCTAGATCTTCGAATGTCCGATACTGGAATATTCCTCGTCAGGACATAGTCAAGCTGTAGTTTCAAAGTTGTCATCTTCCGCTTCCGCTGCTCTTCTGGAGATAGCCGGGTTGGTCCCTGCCACGTAAGCTGATGGCGGCGATGATTCCTCTTGAATGTCGATGCAATAATCAGACCACTGCGTTCACAAAAGTCGACAAGGCGGTAGCCATTGTCCGATGTTTGCTCCACTGGGTAGAACCATTTACCGAGTACTTTGGATTCTGATCAAGTCCCATCTTCGCATTTGCGTCAATCCCCACGACAACAGCATGTTGACAAGGTATCCTGGCCAGCAACGTATTGAGTTCCTCATAAAACGCATCCTTCGAATTGTCTTCGGCGGTTTCAGTGGGCGCATGAGCACTCACTATCCACAGATTGAATCCTCTGTGATCCCGCAGTCGTACGAATGCATTCCGACACGACGTTGAGCCGAACTCCTTGACCATACCATTGAAATCCTTCCTTACAGCTATTGCACAGCCTCCCACTCTCCTATCGTCAGCGTTACCGCAGTAGATGGTGTACTCTCCGACGCTGATGACGGGTCTATCCTTGAGGCGGGTTTCCTGCAAAGCAGCAAACGGTGCATGGAAATAGCTCAGAAGTCTGGATAGCGCAGTTTTTGGATATCACTCGACAGCGATCGACAGTTCAGGGTGGCGAAATTGTGGCTTGTGGCCAAAGACTCCATGACTCCCTGTGTGGGTACGGATCCTAAGGCAAACATGGACCAGAGGCCTTAGTGTGCCGGACGGCGACACCTTTAATGCAATGTGCGGGATACTTTCGCGATATAGTTGTGCACGCTATATCGCTCGAACGTTCCCTGTGTACACTCAAACGTCTACTGGGTTCAGTAGACAGCAGGGCACAACAGAGCAGGTACCAACAGACTTGTATACACACCCCCTATATATGGCATGTATACAAGTCTGTTGGTACCTAACTCAGCTGGTGCCCCTGCTTCTACTGAACTCCATAGACGAATTGTATATATATATATATATATATATATATATATATATATATATATATATATATATATATATATATATATATATATATATATATATATATATATATATATATATATATATATATATATATATATATATATATATATATATATATATATATATATAATATATATATATATATATATATATATATATATATATATATATATATATATATATATATATATAATATATATATATATATATATATATTTTTTTTTTTTTTCATTACAAGCCCAAACACTGTAACTGATATACAACACCGCCCCGCGCACAGTCTCCATCCCTTCCGAATAGGCAAGTCAAGCAGTTAGCTTGTGTACTGGCACACAGATCGGTGGTACAGCCTATTTCTGACGAGTTTGGGTTTGATATTGTCTCGCCGGATGCTCACAAGAGCAACATCATGGTTCGAATCCGCGAGAGCTAAACACTGTCGAAGTTCGCCACTGATTTTGTCCGAAATAAACGGGAGTAGAAGCGGGATCTTGCCATCAAAGATGTTCCGAGAGCGAGTGCTCCGATTTCGCGTGCGACGCTCCTTCGCGTATCCGTTCATCGTGGCGATAGTACTCGCTAGGTCGTTGGATTCTTGACGCTCCATGATACCACCGCAAAGTTCGAGTGCTGTCTTGAGCATATTTCACACCACCGCACGCTTTACGGCTTCAGGATGCGCTGACATTGCGTGGAGTAGGATGTTCTTTGGAATGGTTTTCCGGTACCATTTTACGCTATACGCACCGCTAGACAGCTTAACCTGCGTATTTAGAAAGGGTAGTCAGCAACTCCGAGGAATTTCTCGCGTAGGTCTGATGTATTGTGATTGCTGGTCCAGAATGGTGAATAAATCGTCCATCTCTGTTTTGGTAGATGTTATGACACAACAATCGTCGATATAGCAACAGTGCATAGTGGGCAGACGTTCCAGTACAGGCCTTTCTGTGCTCTCATGACTTCCCAGCAAACTGCTAAGCTCAGTGCGAAGACAAAAGTAAGTAATGGACCACAAATCGATATGCCTGCCATGCACTATAGCCATTGCTGGTCGCGGAAAGTGTGATCCCTGCCTGAGTTCTATTTAAGAGTTCCATCGCGACGCGGGGCGATGATAAGTTTTCTGTTGACATTGATCGAGATGCGATTGCTGGCTCATCTCGTCGATTCGGCATATGAGCCATGAAATCAGGCCCGCCGTGGTGTAACTCCAACCAAAACCCCTAAGGCACACCGGCGGCGCGATCTGTCGCTACCCACCTCTCATTCGTTCTTTCCCACCCGCGGGCCAGCAGCCGAATCTCGAATGACCACCTTCCGATCATTCGCATGACCGGCGATCATGCCTTGAGACGGTGGGTGTTTTCCAGATTTTATTCTTCGCTCTCTTGAAATGTTCCTGTGAGGGTGTGTGAGGCTTTACACAATCCTTTGAAATTATAAGCACAAAGGCCTCAAACATAGAAGCCATTAGAATTACGCGATTTTACAGCCTGTACTTTTTTCATACTCTACCGTATTACCTACAATTTTTCTACATGGGGATCGACTGAAAATCTCAAATTATCTTACCTTTGTTCCCCAAAATGACTGAATTCCCCCTACTTGATATTTTTATACTTGTTTGTCGAAATCAGAACGACGAAGTTAGAATTATAGATCCCGCACCCGGCTTCTGAGAAAACAGTCAATTCTAATTTCCCAGAGGGGGTGCCTGAAAAGGAACGTGCTATGTAAACGGATGAATCCAAGGACCAACATCATAGTTCAAGAGAGAGGTAGCTCGCGACAGTTTCGCCGATGTGATACCGGTGCACAGGCAGCCAAGATTTAATAAAGGAACTCATTCTTACAGAAGCCTCGCAAGCACTAGTTAACCAGATATATGAAAAACGTCGGTACGACAAAACAAGAAACGTAAGCTTTCCTAAAAATTTTTGGTTTCCGTGAGAGGATGCCCGCAGTGTGATACTTTTTTGACAAACAAAATTTTCTTTAACAGAATCTTGAGTCGGGTGCGCACTAAACAACGCATATTTCACGGTGCACATGTTAAAAAAGTAAAAGTATCGTAAACAAATCACAAGATAAAAATAAGGCACAAAATCATGACAAAATGATAGGGCAATCCACAGTGGCGACACAGGTCACTAACCAATTTTCCCACCAGGGATACGGCAGACTGCAAAGAACCTGCTTTTTTGCAGATTTGTGACTAGGAATTAGAAATTCAATCACAGTACAATACCACCAAGTTACCATATTTGTTCGGAATTAACACTATAAGAAATAGATATTGACCGAAAGAATATACTCTCTATGATATGCATATGTACATATATATGAGCAATGTATTGGGAGAATGCTTGTTTCTGACAATATAGTGACTACGCGCCACACATATGGACAAGGTGTCGACTCAATTGGGAAGCCATCCGCTATTTTCCACCATACAACCTGCTGACCCGCCAAACAACATTTTCTCTGAGTTCACTCATCAAATGATCGGGATAGTTCGTTGTCGAGAAGTTGGCCATTCCTTCTATCACCTTAAGCCATTTGCGGCCCCAGTCTCCAGAATTCACATCACGGTAATGCCTGAAAATCAAAGTATTTTCTCTCCTTTCTGTTCACGTTTATTCATGCTTATAGACTGTTGTTATTATAGTGTTCTTATTGTGATATGACATGTGTAGTTCGCGACACAAAAATAAACAGTGCAAAGAAGAAGGATAATAGACGCCGTTTTTCATTTAACTCTCCTACTAATCTTAACACATCCCTAGACACCACAAGTTAAGTCTTACCGACCAGTCGACAGTAAATACATTGGGTGAGCCTGGGAGCCATTCTTCAACAGCTATCCTCCCCAAAATTCCGAATCGGCATATACTAGGTTATCGAAAACGTTTCCCGCCACTCCTTTCTGTGGAAATTTTCAAAAAATTTGTGGCACTGTTTTCTAGCCAAGTATAATATATCGTTTGATAACGCTAGCCTTGTCCTAGAGCAAATATTGTTAGCTCTCAACAACAATTAGTATTAGTGGCTTTCGAACTTAAAGCCGAACTTTGACGAAAGTCTAAAGCCTAGTTTTGACTGCAGGTGGTCGCTGCGGCCATGCGAGGAACAACTGTTCCTTTTTCATCGCGCGTAATGGAAAGCCGCTCCAATTGTGATCGCTTCGTGGCAAACGTACTACATCGCTGGGTCGCGGCGACGAAATCCTATGTTTCACTGCATCGCTGCTTGAAGAGCGATTCTCGGTGGTCGCTGATCATCGCTCCATCGCTGCCATTCTGGCAGCGATGGAGCGAATGACACGTTTCGTCGAATGAATATTGACCCTTTCACATGACAAGATAAGTGTTATCGAGTCGAAACGCGTTATTGATGAACACCAGCCATTAATTTCACTGATTGATTGAATTTCTTCCATCATCCGCGGGCCTATGCACTATGAACAGAATCGCTGCCGCTGCTACACCGCTGCTGCAGCGGGTGCAAAATCGCTGCGATGAAAAACAGCAGCCATGCAGTCAAAACTAGGCTTTAGGCTCCGTCCATAGCAGACGTCCTAGCGTCAAGTGACCGCAAGGTGACGCTGGGGTTTGCATCTTCAGCATTTGTTATTTATCTGATTCCCCAGCGACCACTGCAGCCGGCCAGGTGCTGACGGTGAAGGCATAGTGAACGTAACGGCTGTCACTAAGTAATATCGATATGCCATTGTCAACCACGTGCCGTCCTCGGACACGTTGAATCTACGTCGCCAGCTGTCGAGCGTCATGCGCCAGCATTTGAGCGCTGGCGCATGATGCTTCGACATATGCCTTGCCGCTGGTCGTCTGCTATGGACGGAGCCTGAAGCACAGACACTGCTAATCCAAACGTTTCTAACATATCGCAAGCTGCTAAAGTCGATAGGGCCTTTTTTCCCTTTGTGAGCTAGTAGATAGGACCTGCGAGACTTCATAATGGAGCAATATTTATAATATTGCGAGGTTTTACAGTGGAGCGATATGTAAACTTTCAACGATTTTTCTGAAAATACTACTATAGCTGTCAGAGACAGATGAATTGAACTTGTTTCTGAGATAAAATTAAATTGATTAACGAATAACAGAATAAGCATTAATAAGAAGAAAGTTGTCAAATTAAAATAATAGCAAATTTTTGATGCTGAAACCCGTTCCTTATGGCAGAAAATACTGAAGATGCAAATTCACGAAAGTTGCAGAATGTTAATAATCAGGCTCCGTCGAGATTTCATGCGACTATCACTACAAAGCATTCAGTGCGTTCAAATCTCTTATCATCGTTGGCGTCTTTGGTGGTTTGATTGAAGCAAATAGAAGCACTCAGTGGAGCTCAGTACACAAGATCCCTGCTAAGTTTCAGCGTATATTTCGAGGACAACCAACTTTTTCTTCAAGTGGAAAAGAGCATTGTATAGATAACGATTCGCGTTTTTGAAAGTTGTACCACACTTGGTCAAAATAGGTACGCTTAAAGTTTCGAAAAATTGACAATTTCGACTGGCTGCAGACTTTTCCGACAATCTAATATTTTGCATTAGAACATGTGCTTGTTAGTTTTTTAGTAAGTGCTCACGGTTTCCAAACACGAAGCAATCATTGTCATTGATGAAGTTGTGTTTTCGTAGCTATTCGGGTACTGGTAATTCATTCATAACATTGTACACAGAGCCAGCGTAAGAGATAGTCCCGCAAACAATCAATTCTCAAAGAGAGGTACCTGAGAACGGCTTCCTCAGGTTTGGCAAGATGTAGTTTGTAACCAGAAAAAGAACTTGAGTGGGAAATGCGTGCATAATGAAGACCTGGAAAAATGGTGAGTCGTAATGCATCTCCTGCTAATTTCGACGATTGTCTTTCGTGAAACGGTGCCACCTTCTCCGGATCTACGATGCATTTAGCAGTGTGGCCGACAGGGCAGACGTCGGATGTATTGTGATACCTATGGGTTGGCATCAACTTGCAACCTAAATTAAAATGTCGAATATTGCTTGAAGATTCGAAGAACGATTGCAGATTGAGGTTCACACAATACGGATGATCAAACTCTGTGTTTCAGTAGGCAGTGGCGCAGCCAGAAGTGGAGCGAGTTGGGAGATTCCATTATTGAGAAAAATAGAATTATATCTTGATTTCTACTGTTCACCAATAACTCTCATAGCCAACAGTCCTTCATCTCTCTCTTCCTTCCTTATTTTTTCTCTTTTTCCAATTAAGCTTCCTCTTATGATGTTGTTCGTTAAATGATCCGGTATGTAAGCGGTGAGCTTTATCTGGCCTTTTCAACTTCAACGTTTACACCCTTTCTCTTTTCTTAAGAATCGACCGTGCGGAAAACTGTGTGAGAATCCCTGAACCCATATGTTGGGATAAGTTAAAATTAGAACAACCCTCTCTACCTGTTCATCATTCTCGTAACGTGCTGGTAGTGTCTCGTTCTTCAAAATCCATCGCTGGCGAAATTGGACGGCTCCGATAGCTGAATCTGTTACGCTGCTGAAAACGATGCCATATTGATTTGATTCTCAAATATCTGAATATTACAGAGGCTTGATTACTTCGATGAGCGGGAGGAGTCATGACATGATAGGGATCCGTGGAGTTGTGAGGGGCAGGGCGAGCTAGGTGGATTGGATGATATTAACGAAGATAGCAATGAGGTAACCCCGAAGTCTCGATAGCCCTCAAAACATAAGGTGGGGCCTAATGCTCAACCCATGTACCATATCACGCTTAAATGGAACAGATGGCTGGAGTGCGGAGACTCTCAATTCTTCATTTAAAGGCAGTGGTCGCGATCGAATATGCTTGTCGGCTTTTTCTCTCTAAACACTTTTTTGGGTCTCTAGTAATAGGACCTATAAGAAAAAATCGCGAAAAAACCACTGTTTTGGGCCAAAATTGAAACCTGAACTTTCTTGTCTTTTGATGGTGGACGAGCCCACTCCACATCATAGGCATCGATGACCTCTTATATCAAAAACATCAGCTATCATAAAATTGAATTTCAATCAATGAACCTTCGAATGTATGTACTTATCTAGTCAAGAACATTGACTGAAGTGATGCTTTCATTGTTCAACTGTTTTTATTCGTTAAATTTGCATTTAATTCGTCCTCTGAATGTCGATGATTTTTGACTGCTCGGCATGAAACGGCGATCTTTTTCGTCATCGCTGTGCACGTGTGCACGAAACAGCTTCTTTGGGCCCTAGAAACTCTAATTCTAGCCCGTTTTTCACCGCTCTACCTTCATAGTTTTTCAGCTGTTTTCGATCTAAGCTGATTTTTGTAGTTTTTTCTATAACGTTTTTCATCGTGACCACAGCCTTTAGGACAGAGATTAAAGGCAGTGTTCACGATAAAAATGTGTCTCAGTTTCCATTAGAAATGGGTAGTGGAGGGCACACTGTAACGTTGACGTCGAAAGAACGCATAATAATGAGCCAGGAAGCGCCCGAGAAGGGCCTGAAATTGCCACTTTGAGAGCAAGGCAAACCCCAAAAGCCCAATGCTCGCCCTCCGACGTGAACAAATGAAAACTCGAGATCACGCGATGAGCGATGGTTTCTGAACAATAGCCCCGTTCTTACCTTCATTCTCAACTTCTCTCTTTACTCAGGTCAGCTCGCATACATCGGCTACAATAATTGAAAGTTACAAGCATCCCGGACAACTCGTCCACCGGCATGCTTCAGCGTTAGCTCAATTTTCGGCACGAACCATAACTCCCGTTCTCAAGAAGGTCTTTTCCGTTTTCAGAGACATCATTGGGGATCAGCATGGAACAGTTTTCAAGAAAGTTAGAAAAAATAGAAAAACGCTTTTCATCGTGAACACTGCTTGCTTTAAGAAGTCTCCGTGCACTATCATGATTTTCTTATGCATCCACTATCTTTAGGAATTTTTTTTAAACAAATTATTCTAGTCCATAAGTGGGGTCTCTTGCTGCAGAAAAAGAAATTAGCTCTCATCTTCAGGGACGACGAGGAAAGAAAATGGCTTGAAGCCTGTGATAACTGTCGAGGATACCAGGTTGTTCAATAAGCTTTGTCGTTCGATAAGAGAGGGCGTTGCTTACTAGCCTCAAATTTTTTCGTTTTTGTTGGTACACAGCTTCATATAAACGAATGTGAAAGTTTCATTTCAATCTGTCAATTCATTCTTTGTTTACAGAAAGCCATGTAGTGTCGCCGTTTCAATTGAATTTCGTGCAGTGATAAAATTCTTATTTTCTTCGTAAGGTGTTTGGAAGGTGTAGCACCAAAAAAAAAATCACGAACGAATGTTAAAAGTGTATAATGATTGTCTCTACCTACAATTAGAACAGTAGTGAAATATGGGTTTCCTTGAATTTAAACATGGTCGTACAAGATTTGAAGACGACCCACGTGAAGGACGTCGAAAAAGCACATCAACACCAGAAATCATAGCCAAAATACAGGATATGGTTTTGGAAGACCGTCGATTGACTGAGAGAGATTTATTAGAAGCTCTCCACATCTCATTGGGCAGTGTGAGCCATATTTTAGGTTAAATTTTGGATTTTAGAAAGCTGCGCGCACAACGGGTGCCGCATTCGCTAACAATGGAGCAAAAACACATCCGAATGCGACTTTCTCAGCAACATTTGGAGCGTTTTAAAAGGATAATGTGGATTTTGTGCGTCGATTCATCACTATGGATGACACTTGGGTCTATCACCATAATCCTGAATCAAAACAATAGACCGAAGAGTGGTGTGAACCTGGTTGTGCGGCTTCGAAACGTGTTCGTGTACAGAAATCGGCCTAGAAGGTTATGGCATCACTTTTTTGGGATGCGAAAGGAATTTTGTTTGTGGGTTACTTGCAAACAAGTGAAACAATCAATTTTGAATATTATTTCAATCTTTTGAATAAGTTGAACAAAAAATCCGTGAAAAATGACCAGGTTTGCAGAAGAAAAAACTTTTTCATCAGGACAATGCACCACGTCACAAGTGCATTTTGACAATGGCTAAAATCCATGAATTAAAGTTCGAATTGTTGGAGCATCCACCATATTCACCAGATTTGGCCCCCAGCGACTCTCATTTGTTTCCAGAACTCAAAAAAAATTATGAGTGTCAAGCGTTTTTCATCAAATGAAGAGGTCAAACGGCTGTTGAAACGTATTTTGCAGACCTTCGGGATTCTCATTTCAGGGATGGGTTCCACAGATTGGAGAATCGTTGGAGCATGTCTATTAATGTTCAGGGAAATTGTTCTGAAAAGTAAAGTGTATTTTGAACCGTAAAATTGTGTTTTTCTTATCGAACAACAAAACTTATTGAACAACCTGGTAGTTTCAAACTGACCCGAGGTAACTGCGTAAGTTTTGACGGCTATCCTTCGATGTTGATATCAGTCGTTCATCCAAATCAATAAAAGCGACCCAGCGAGAGTGCTTCCTCGCTCTGATGAGGCAATCCTTGAAAATTTCAAAACTTTCGTCAAAATTTCTGGGATGTCTAGGAAACTTTTCAACCTAGTTCAAATGTTTCCTTCTCCCAATCACATCCAACTTCGCTAGGGCTAGCCTGTTTAGGTAGAGTTGCTCGAAGACCGGCGCGCTAATTGGCTAATAAACGCAATGAGAGCTATATATAGGCTTCATTTAACGTCGTGAATGACTCACGGTATTCGGGATGGGTATATAAACCGCCCCGCCGGGCTAGCGTGGTCAGATGGTCAGATCGCCTCAGGGCTGCCTTCGTGACACTATTCTTCTATCTGTAAAATATGAAACGTCGTAATGAATCGGTTGATTGGTTATTTGTCTACCGCGTTTCTATGGAGAACCACCGGTGTATCAAAACATTTAGGGTCCTTCGTGGTGATAAGACTATTCATTATGTTTGACCTTCAATCAATATTGCACCCGTGTTTGTAATCAGACCCTGAACCGGCTTTTCGTATCGTCAATCGCTGGTTGGGAGGAAGCCGCGACGCTGGTTGGCGGGAGAAATCGCGCGCGGGTGAACTATGGCTACTGATCGAATAATTTCGCACCCAATAGCTGGGCTTCCTACTCGATAGACGCTGACCTTATGGGCACGCGGTTTGGTGGCGATGATTTTGGTTTTAGCGGGGTTTCTCACTCTGAACGGACACGGTGCATCAAGATGACTTTGCTAGGGGTTTCTCGGGGAGGGGATTACAAATTCGTTCTTTGTTTCTCTTTCCCCGATTATTGAAGGATTTAGGTTGACTGGGGTATTTAACTGACAGTAGAAAGTGGTGCAGAGTTCTAAGAAAACTACTCAGATACGCGCGGCTTAGTTAGGCAGCACGAGGGGATTACTAACGCAGTTTCTCGTCGAGTTGTAAGCCCCTTCCGTTCCCCCAACTGTTGCCCAGGGCAGCACGTTGTGTCCTCTTGCTCCGCTCACTGCCCCAACTGCTGCTCGTATAATGGCCCCACGTGCTGCTACAGACCCCCCAACTGCTCCAGTCGTATCCCCAACTGCTATTTTTCCTTGTGCCCCAACTGCTGCTCCTTATTGTGGCCCCAACTGCCGCTGTTCTTTCCCCAATTGCTGCTCATCATGGTCCCAATTGCTGCTCTTCATTTATGATCTTTCCTTTCTTTCTCATAACCCTTCTCCCGCAGGGGATATGTCGAGCTCAGCAGCAGCGCTGGGTCGACCTAACAAAATTAGAGACCTCATTGAGGCTCATTCACATCTACAACGGCTGATTCATCCTTGATTATATCCATTGATCTTCGCCACAGTCGAAGGAAATGATGCTGGCACTACGGGCTGTCTCATGCCCACCCTAGGCGGCCTCGTATCTGGCACGAGTTTGAGAGGGCCTTTCAACACAGGCCTCGGTCAGTAGTGAATGTGAGTCTCCAAAAACATTTCTTGACACAGAATTTCTCTATACCTTGAACAAGAATTGATTTTCACTCGGTTTCGTGACTGTAGAGATGTGAGTGAGGCGTGTTAATCTGTTTCTCTCGTTTCGAAAGACGAATTATGACTTTCTTTGTACAAAAAGTTATACCCTTATATTCCAAGAATGAAGTTCTGCTCAAAATATTCTTAAATCGCTGAAATTCAAACTGTTTAGAGAAATGTCCAGGGTTAAACGGAATTCAAATACCAGAGTATTCATCATTTATTGATCTCCCTGTAAATGGTGATTTCTTTTCTTCCAAGAAACAACCATTTTAGAATTTCTTGAAATTTTTTTTCTTCTTCCTAAATTATTGTCGTGAACATTTTTCGAAAAGGTTCAAATTACTGATTTCATTGGAAAGTTGTTTTTGAGAACTGTCGGCTTGAAATTCTGTGAATATTGTGCTTTTCGTAAAGAAAAGGTACATATTTCCCATTTCGCTCAATTTTTGGCAAACCATCGCCGCTCAGCATTTAAAAAATACAAGTCTTTGTCCAAAACCAAAACAATTGGTTTTCTATGGGAAATGCGAGTAAAGTCCGAGTTCATGGAAACGCATTTTAGAGTGAAGGTGATTTTTTTGAAATTTCCGACTTACACCTTTCAGATTTGAAAAAAAAATACAAAATGTTGCAAATCCGGAAGAACACGCTGAATAAATCATTTTAGAAGAGTTGAACACCTCTCGAATTTTTGGCCGTATTCACACAACCACCATCCGATGAGAATGACGATTTATCCCGTCTTCCAGAATAATTCATCAGTTTTCAGCCGAGCTGAACCGTTCAAATCGCTCTTAAAGGACTACTTTTCTCGAGGGTGCCATTTCAGATTAACATTTTCTCTAGAGTGAAACTGCGTATGGTTTATTATCAGTAAAATACCAAAAGTTTTTTTTCGAAGACTCGATGCAATGAAAATGTGAATCTTGCATAAAAGTACCACGTTTGAAGAGGTCGCGCGCTGATAAGAGTGAGTGGGTTGGCAATGGGTTGGCCCCACCGCACGTTTAGCCAGCGATAGTCATAGAAGGGCGACCGGTTGGAGATAAACTGGATGTGTTGAAAAATGGCTTCGAGCAGTTGGCAGTTAGTAGCGTCAGGTCGATTTGGCGATTGGGTGGCATCGTGTCTTGGTCGCCGGCGAGCGGGCGGCGCCTGAACTTTAACTCGAATGTAAACTGGAGACAAACTGGTATTAAATTGACAAACTTGCTGCAGATCCACGGGAAGGAATCGTTTGACTCAAACCCCCTCTATTGTTTTTTGCGAGCAACACATATTGGTACAGTCGTCCTGACAACAACACAACAACACTGTCGAAAAAGTGTACAGAGGGGAAGGTATGGAGAAACCATTCAGATGCACTCTCTGATCCGGAAATTTGAAAACACGCAATGTCAAAAAAAGGCTACGAACGATCACAAAAAAAGCCTGTGCGGCTCTAAACCTGGGTGTTCCTCTCACGCCACGCCTACTCCTTTCAACCGGTACCTATCCGTAAATTACTGAAAACCCGGCCTTAAGGGGTAAAAACATACATCCAGGGGCGGCATGCATGAGCACGATTGGGAGGTGAGGGGAACTGCGTTGCGTCGCGTGCGAGAGTGAACGTCGAGCGCGGAGACTCATGCGCGGAGCGAAGAGCGAGAGTGAGCGTCCCAAGTGGAGAGTCCCAAGCACTGTGTTTCCAAACCCCGTCTCAGGGCGTTCATGCATGCCGCCCCAGGAGGCTACAATCCACTCCGCTCAACAAAACTTACCCCATTTGATAATCGGTTGCCTTCTCATAGTCGGGTTTTCAGTTAGGCACTTTTATTGGTAGCCGCTTAAGAAGTGGCCGTGGCGTGAGCGTGTATTAAAATGTAGGGCCGTACAGAGCTATTTTGTGCTCGTTCTTACCCGTTTTTTCGGCATTATTGATGCAGTGAGCCCTGGGTCTTTCTATTTACGTTGATAATCCGAACTGCTTTGATCGCGGACTCTGCCTTCAAGGTATTCTGTGTGCTATGGCTGACGATCGATTGGTTGTGTTACTCTAAACAACTTCTCAGGGAATGGGCATGTTCACGTTCTTAAAGGAAAAAAACTCTCCATGTTGAATATGAGTATGGTCGTAGTTACCTAAAGGACCACTTCGAGCAGTGTTACCACAATGTGCTGGCCACAGCACAAAGCAGCAGCTGAGGCGACGAATGGAGGACGAGGACAGCACGTGCTCCTCGATCAGCAGCTTGTCCCCTTGTGCTGCTCTCGCTGTTTTAGTAGAAGTGAGAGTTAGTTGTGCTCCATGACAGCCCGCGATCGTCTGAGATGAAGACCGTTTGATTGCTTCAATTATATACACCTTGTTTGGGGAAAAAAGAAAAGGTGAAGTGACATATAGCTATCCAGATGCTTGTATGTGCAAGTTTGTAGCAAAGGGCTCTCCATACTGATTGTAAATATGCTCGTAGCTGTCCGAATGGACCACTTCGATCAATTTTAGCACACTGCGCTTGCCACAAAAAAGAGCAGCAGCTGAGGCGAAAAATGGAGGACGAGGGCACGTGTTGCTAAGAGCGCCACAAAGGCAGCACGTGCTGCTCGAGCAGCAGCTCTTCCCCTAGTGCTACCCTCGCTATCCTCGTCGAGGTGAATCATGTATGTATGTATTGTGCTCCATTACGACCCCGCGATTCTCTGAGTAGTTGTCCCTCGTACGAGATTCACTCTCAATTTTGAGTTACAACAACATAGCCATTGTGTCCAGAGTCAAAGAAAACACTTATAATCAGTTTCTCATCTAAACTTCTACAAAGTTCTTGCACAGAATAGTTTTGCCAAAGGAAGAGTTAGCGGCGCTCGCAAGGACAATTGCGTGTCTCGCAAACCACTGTTAGACGATTGACTTCGCGCCACATAGCTAAGATCAGTTACCGCTTTCATTGACTCATAGGCATGGCGTGACAATTCTCACCTGAACTTCGATTTCCTGCCAGAAGCTATCGTATACCATAGAATTTGCAGCACGATTTAGTAGCAAAACAACTTCTACATCTCCGGTTCGGACGTAATCATCTAACAGTGTCCGACTGTATTCATCAACATCTCTAACGTACACGTAGAAGTGGGATGCTCCCTGAACAGAAAACCAATTCCACCTCATCATGAAACTTCTAAATATCACCGCGGAATACATGATCTTTCCGTCCACTCGAGTAATGACTAATCTAGCTATATATCACTTCAAAGAGCATGGACTTTCCGTCCACCTATTGAATGACTAGTCAATACTTCTGAAGTCCATGCTGGACCGCCTTCCCACCAAGCAATTGGATGCCGGCCTAGACATCTGGGTTCTCACCCTCGGTCACACTGTGGAAGCCGCAGTGTCTCTACCTCAGACACTTCCTGCTTTTGTCTCAACCTTTTCTTTTACCAATGTTCGCGACGGGCTCCATTTTTTACCGATTCCTGAGAAGAAAGCTAGCTGTTATGAAGGCGTCCTATGAGAGTTAATCGTCATGTGAGCCTACACTCCGTTGCCCTCATATTCAAGAAAGATTCCAATGAGTTTTGGTTTGGTCGTGGAATGTTTGAGCATCACTTGTAACTATAGCTATTCTTCGACCTTACGCTTCTGTAACAGAGAGCAGGAGTGACAGGCCATCAAAAACGGAGCAAATTTAAATTGTTTGAAAGAGCTCCAACGAGATACAGTCTGGGAATTCTAAAGCAGGCCAACCGGTGTCCCCTGTGAGCCACCGTTGCATCAAAGTACCTATCGATTCCGATCATCGCATTAACCTGTAGCTTGTGATGTTCAATGGATTCTGATAGTTGCAGCCATTTCGACTCCTCTCTGCCGAACAGAGGAGATAAGCACACGGAGAAGTAGTAAAGTGGCTCTAGAATTGAGAAAGTCTAGAAAAACTTGCAAACAAATAACTTTTACTAGTGGAACTGAGGAACAAACCAGCTTGCGTACGATCAACTATGGGTATAGGAATATCATACTGGTCAGTTGGTGTGTCTGACAATGACATAAATTTAGCTCCTTGGCGCCGCCTGCAGTGCACCACATATTCGGGAAATACAACACTTTCAACGGCAGTGTGAAGCTCCATTTCGTCTCTGCCGAAATACCGGCAATATATAGTGTCTCTGCAAATAAGACCTTTCCGAACCATTTTTCAAACTCGACAGTAGCAACACACGCACTGAACTTCAACGTCTTTTTATAGCTATAGACTTTTTTTGTGCCTCGAATTGCATTTGGACCCACCACATTGCAACGGCGGCAAATGTGGGGATTTAGCTGCTTATCTCTTTCCCAAACTGCGGCGGCGTTGAGAGGGCTTCAGCTGCATGCAGGGTAAATGGTTAAGGCTAATATAGGCGCATTTGTGAATGGATGGAACACAGGAATTCCTCATTTGACTTCCACTGAAAAGTCTCGGATTGTGAAAATGATTTTCAAACGCTGTGGTTCTGTGGAAATCGACAGGAACCCAATACCACTGCTGCGTGCTCCAATGATGCCAGATGCCCCGCACATGATAGTGTTGCTCGCTGTCGTGCTCCAAAATGTTGCTATCTCAGTAACTGTTCTAAGATGTTTCGGTTTCGGATGCGAAATCCTTGCCATGGTGCTTGCCTAGCAGGGTACCTGTTGAAGACATTGTGCGCGCGTGAAACCTAACACTTTGCCTTCACCCCTTAGCTGTGTCCAGCATGGCCCAATCGCAGAATGTGGCGCTATGGGAGGTCTAATTCCATTAAAGTCGGCCAGTCATCTATCACAGCTTCTCGGCGACGATCCCAAAGCGAAGAGGATGTCATAGTCCTGTAGAAAAAAACAATATGGCTTGGATTCAACCTTCGTTCTCAGCTATTTTCATCTGATTTTCTCCGTTTGGGTCTTCGGAGGAGCTTCCTGCCATTTTCAGTAACTGAATAACTATAATAGGTCTCTTGCGTGTACGATAACTCGAATGATCGCTGATGAATGCACTGTTGTTGAAAATGTAGTACATTTTCTTTCGTTTTTTTCCTGTCATTTTTTATATGTGAAACCGTCTTGCATATTTGTTTGAAGTCAGAACTGCAAAATTAGGTTTATTGTTAAGTGCCCTTTGATGATAGATTTTCCGCTCGTTGTTGGAAATTCTTTTATGTTGGGCCTGTAGTAAAAAGTACTGTTGCTGGAGTTTTTTTTTTTATACAGCGTAGATTAGGTACTATGCCACTTCTACCTGAAATAGCACCAGATTGCTTGGAATTCATGAATGAAATCTGATGTGCGGATTGGTAACACTGAAGTAGTCATTGCGCTTCTAGAAATGGTCACGGGTTCTGCTTCTTTTCTCGCATTATCTTTAGCGCCACATCTATCAGCTTCAGAAAAGTATCGAACCTTGGAAAGAATTTCTGTCCATGCCTTCACTTCAGGTCAGCTCTTCCACTCGGGCTCTCGTAAGGTAACAGAATTGTGATGAACAGAAAAAACCAGAAGTACAATACCGCCCGCGACTTTGGGAAAAACGGCGTTTTCGGCGCTTTTTTCCGCCGAAAAGCGCCGCTTTGTCATAACTTTGTTCAAAGCTGTCCGTTTGGGTTGCTAGTGGCATATTTAGAATCAGCATCTAGAGCTCTTAATTTTGAGCTCACACATGTCTTACCCTGCAAGCAAGGCATATAGGGTTAACAGAATCAATCGAGTGTACGAAAACTGAAGCTAGATGTCTAATTAGTGTAAATATTTGACTCCATAACAAGAATACGAATCATGGACGAGTTATGTAGAAGTGTGATAGGTTGATTTCCAAAACTAGTAAAAGTTAAAACCACGTTTTACTTCTGGTTCGAAGTCCCGGTAACGCAGTCATCGTCCATCGCTCGAGCACAAAGGTTTGCGATCACAACCAAGCGGAGTATAGACTCCTCTAGAGCAGGAAAAACCTGTCTGGAAGCACCTCCTTCAGATGCGCTAAGTCCTTTTACCTTTAAACGGGACCATCGACGTCCCATTCTCAGCTCGAACGGAGCCAATCGACCTGGAGCTCGGACAACGAAATTCTTTTGAAACTCTTTATCTAATAAGCAGCAATCAGAGAAATTTTTTTTGCCGGAACAACGCCTCAGCAGACACATTCATCGTCCTTCGATCGGGCGCGAAAGGTCTGCGATTGCAACTGCGCTCATTATCGGTATAGACTCCTTTGAAGCAGAAACAATCGGGATTTAAAGGCAGTGTTCACGAAGAAAAGTTGCACGTTTTTTCGGGTAAATCGTAAGCTTTGGGTCCCTCTAAGAAGATTAAGAACGGAAGTGCGACGAAAAACGGCCGGTAAGTGGGTGAAAATCTCGTGGGCCAGCCAACCCATTGGGCCACTCCGCCCAC
Source organism: Aplectana chamaeleonis (assembly GCA_029168955.1). Lineage (NCBI taxonomy): Eukaryota > Metazoa > Nematoda > Chromadorea > Rhabditida > Cosmocercidae > Aplectana > Aplectana chamaeleonis. The sequence continues at coordinate 245,413 of JAPDOI010000901.1, forward strand.
GTCCTATAACAGTTCCTCTGAATTCGTGGTTGAATGAGCGATGGTTTCCGATCGAAAGCCCTGTTCTTCTCTTCATTCTCAACGTCTCTCTTTACTCAGGTCAGCTCGCACACATCGGCTACAAAAAACGGGAGTTACAAGCCTTGGACAACTCATCCACAAGGCTTCCCTAGCTGAATTTTGAGGGGCCGTAACTCCGTTTCCAGGGGGTCTTGTACGATTCCAGGGACATCATTGAAATCAGCATGGAACCGTTTTCAAGATAGGTGGAAAAATAGAAAAACGACTTTTATCGTGAACACTGCCTTTAAGGCATATTTCGGCAACCTTGGAGCCAGTGAAACTCCGCATTTTAGAATCTTTTCGCAATCATGTTCTCTGACATAACGAATATCTCAGAAGCTGTAACGCCTCGGAAAATTGTCCGCGGTTAACCCTGACATGAGACCTTCGTGTATAGCTCTGTTCAGGGCTCTTTCACGCCTGTCCCACAAAATATCGTACGAAACATACGCAGTTTTTTTTTGTACAATTCTGAAAGTATTCTCGACAATCGTGCTCACGTTTTCCATAGCACGTTCGGGAAAATTTCGTCAACCTCGCAAAATGTCCGTAAACTCGCAGGACTCCCACCTTTTCTCGTGGGGAAACCCTGCTAACAATGGCTGGCTTCCCTAACCATTCCTCGACGAAGGTCAGCCCCCTGCCGAACTTTATTTTTTTCAGTTTCCAGCGACCGCAATGAGACAACGCCCTTACTTCCGAGAATGCACATTCTCTTTTACATAGGCTGCCAGGTGTTACTAGAGCGGTAGACCCTACACTCCTCGCCTAGCAAGATTCGGTTACCACCCCCCTACGTTGTGGCGGCCCTTCTCGTCTTCCCGCGAAGGCGGAGGCAGAGACGCAGAGACGCAACGCGCAGAAAAGGGGCAACCGAGCCAGCCGGATGTGGGGAGAGACGGGCCTCTCGCATCACTCATTGATACGTTATAGCGAGACACGGTGAGTGTGAGCGGCGTTGAAAGAATCATGTGGCTACAATGAGCATCGATTTTCAGACACACAGGGAGCCATTCTCGTGAGGCAGAAAATATAGTTGAACACAAACGAATTTTCAAGATTTCTTTGTTCGTGTGAAATTTTGTCGAACGAATTTTCTTCGAATTTCATTGGTTCGATATTTCGTCGGACGATTTTGTTTCAAATTTCGTTCGCTCGAGATCTAATGTTTCGAAATTTTCTCGAAGATTCGTTAGTTTTGAAAACGCTCCTCGAACCCTAGGTTACACTCTTTCTTCATTCCTCGGGCCGAGTTGTCGTGGGCTTGAGCGAACAACTCGCCTGCTCGAATAAGTTGTGATTGGGACCGGAGAATACAAAATCGTTCTTGCTCTTGAGTCTGGGCGAAGCAAGCTACGTAGCGATCGGTCATGGCGGTCATCGATTAGGAGAATTCGACATTATAGGGCCGATAATCACCTTTTCGAATAGCTTGAAACAAGGGAGAAAGGCTATACGTGCTCGCGACTTCAGTAGAATTTGAACTCGTGTGTAGCATTCATTCTCTGACTGAGAGTTGTAAATGAAGCGTCGAGTCCGGTTTCGAAATAAAAATCCGGATTTTCTAAAAAGTATCGAAAAATTTCCTAAACTTCGAACGAAATTGAAAGAAATGCGAAATCTCGAACGACTTTCCAAAGCAAAACCAAAAATCTGATTAGTTTCGAAATTCGTTTGCTCGAACTCCGAAATTTCGAAAGTGTTTCGAAATTCGTTCGTTCGAAATTGTTTCGAACAAATTTTTTTTTTCATTTTCCGTTCTTTTCGAAAATGTTTCGAACAAAACATTTTTGGTTTTTCGTTTGTTAGAATTTTTTTCGAACAAATTTCTTTTAAATTTTTGTTCTTTCGATAGTGTTTCAGACGAAAATTTTTCAAATTTCGTTCGTTCTACACTTTTTTTGAGAATTGTACATAACTTTTGCAGACAACCTTGGAATAATCATCTGGAAGAGGATTTTGATTTAGCTTCGAAAATAGTTTCAGAGACCATCCATGTGCAGTGTCTACGCTATCTACTTCGAAGATCTTTCACGTGCACAAAGTCTTATATCTCATTCCAAGGTTTCTCTCTCCACATGAGAATAGCTCCCTGTGTGTCCGCAAATCTGATGCTCATTGTAGCCACACGATTCACTCAACGCCGCTCCCACTCGCCGTAAATCTCGCATAACTATGACGCATCAATGAATGATGCGAGAGGCTCCGTCTCTCCCCACACAGCTGTGGCTGGACTCGATTTTGCTCTTTTTTCTCTGCGCGTTGCGTCTCTGCGTCTCTCTCGTCCTCGGTCTTCGCGGGAAGACGAGAAGGGCCGCTCCCACAACGTAGTGGGGTGATAGCGGAATCTCGCCAGGCGAGGAGTATAGGATCTGCCGCGCTGTAGCACCTAGCAGCCTATGTAAGACAGAATGCACGCGTTCTCAGAAAGGTATGTAAGTGGCGCTGTCTGATTTGCGCTCATGCTGAAAACTGAAAAAAGTTTGGCCAAGGGTTCTGACCTTCGTCGAGAAATGGTTAGGAAAGTCAGAAACCATTGTTAGCAGGGTTTACACACGGGAAATAGTGAGAGTCACTGCGGGTTTAGCCTGACATTCAACATTCGTTGAGTTTTTTTCGAGGTTGAAAGTTCTTCCTGGACGCGCTTTGCAAAAAGTGAGCATGATTTTCAAGAATATTTTCGAAATACTACTGTGCTTCTATGGGCCAAATTCCGGTCCGCAATCGCGTCTTGACACGCTTTGCGGCCGCGCGATTTTAAGTCGGAAGAGTTTCCAGCGCCGCAGCCTTCGCCGATCTTGTTGACCCTGAGTGGGTTTTTGGAAACTGGAAACAGAAAAATAATTGAGAAAACTGTATAAAAAGCCACGCCGAGTCAAGGCTTTGGTGCTGGGAACTCGACTGAAGCTCTCGAGCTCGTGCGGCCGCAAAGCGTATCGAGACCGCACCATTGCGGACCGGAGTTCATTGCCCCAGCGAGGCTGTGCGGTACAAGGAAACTGCCTATGTGTCTCTATCTTGTGGGACCAGGCGTGAAAGAGCTCTAAACAGGGTTCCACGTGAAGGTGCGCAGTTGCAATCGCAGACCTTTCTGCGCCCGATCGAAGGACGATGAGTGTGCCTGCCGGGGCGTTCGAACCGGCAAAGAAACGCTGTTTGAGCACAACTAAAAGTTGCATGAAAATCGAGTTTCTCGGATTCCTGCTTATTTGAAGAAGAGTTCCAAAGAAAGTCGTTGCCCGGATTCTCCTGGGTCGATCGGTCCCGTTTCAAACGAGAACGGGACGTCGATAGTCGCGTTTGAAGCGAAGAATGAACTTAGCGCATCTGGAATGATAGGTGAAAAATCGTGTTCTCTATGAATTTGGCTGCTAAGGCGCTTATTTGGAGAAAAATTGCAAAGAAAGTTGTAGGGCGGAGTTTCAGATCGATTGGTACCGTTTACCCGAGCCGGAAGCTGGGATGGTCGGTGATCTGGGGTCCTTTATTTAAAGCCTTAATCCCCGCTGAGGTGCCGCTCGGCGGTAAATGCCTCCAGACAGGTTTTCCTACTTCGAAGAAGTCTATTGCTGCTATATGCCTTGAGGCGCAGTTGTGATGCCGGACCTTCTGCGCTCGAGGCGAGGACGTTGACTTCTCGTCTGCCGGGGGCGTCGAACACTCGATAAAAACGTAATTTTGACTTTTACGAAACTCGGGAATTGACCTTGCATAACTCGTGCATGATCTGTGTGGTTGGTATGAAGCCGATAAATATTTGTACCAGTTTGATATCACTGGCTTCACTTTTTCTTACATTCGATTAGGATTCTGTTAGCCCTATTATGCCTTGTTTCGCAGGGTAAGACATGTGTAATAGCTCAAAATGAAGAGCTCTCGATGCTGATTCTGAATATGCCCCTAGCTTAACACAAACGGACCACTTTGAACGAAGTTATGACAAAGCGGCGCTTTGCGGCGGAAAAAAGCGCCGAAAACGCCGTTTTTCCCAAAGTCGCGGGCGGTATTGTATCTTTGAAAGTAATAAGGAAGACCCGTCACGTCATCTCATTTAAGGATTTAATGGCGTGGCCTCCTTTCTTTTTGACGTTAGGCTTTATAACGCTTGAGCTTCGACCAAGAGAAGCTTCCAAGCTGATCAAAGATCTAAACGGAGACACACTACCAGTTCGGCTGCAGTTACGAAACTGCACTGAATTTCAGGGCACGGCTGTTCTGCATCTTGTCTTCACCTAAGCTCCACCATAGTCCACAGTCGTTGTCCCTTATTTGCTCTGTGGATTGGAAGAGTTATGAAACCGATAGACCCGAATAATATAAAAATGGCGGAATCTTTTGGAGTGCTTCAAGGCTGCCGGAACACCTGAGAAATACCTTTTTCCAGATTTTATCAGCTTCTTATCTTGTAGAGAAACGTAAAGCTTATAACAATGGTGGCTTTGTCAATCATTTGGGTTCTTTCAATAAACAGGAGCTATGAGTGCGGAAGAAATCACGCCGCTTTTTGAAGGCAAAAAAGAATTTGGCATTGAACGACCTGTCTCAGATCCTTGATTCCCCTCATTGATACTCGAAGCACAGTGCAAACCAAATTGAGAAGAGAGACATTGCGACCGGCAAAGGAGTGTGTAAATCGAAGACGGAGCTCGATTTTCATTCGCGTTCATCTAGCCGCCGTGTTCGGTATGAAAAATCAAGAAGAAAAAGGTGCATGGCTCATGGTAACGCTTGAGTGGTTTGGGCCCGTGGCTTCCGTTTATTTATATCGCTTACTTGATAGAAATTCCAGATATCATGTGTTATTCGGATGGGAACTGCTATACAATTACATAAATTTCTTGAAATGATGTCAAATCTTCAAAGGCACAGTACCCTCAGACATGAATTTTGTGGTTTTTTGTTTGATTGTGTAGGAGACCGCTCCTGTATCAACACAGTGCCAAATGCAAAATTTCAATTCCTTCCAAATAAAGCCCGTTTCCCTTAGACAGAGTCAAAGCAGTTCGGACGAGGAGGAAGAAAGCGGGGAGGATGAGTTTATTTCAGGGCCGATTTCGAAGTTCCAAAGCTTCCCAGACGTGATTGTGCGTGATACCAATTTGATGCTAGCAATACACCGATTTGAGAAGCTATGTAGGAGAAGCATCCTTGGTGCAATGATTCAGCTTGTCGAAGAAAAAGAATTGATAGGGGACTTAGCACTCTGTAGTGTAACTCTAGTTCGATAGAGCTAAGCATGCAGCGGCTATCTTGCTGCTGAGAACTGAAAGCCGAAGGTAGTGAAGTTCGGCACCAAAGGCAAACGATTTTCTGGATTTAAAATAAATTATCAGCGTCCATCAGATGTTTCTCGCTTACCCGTATTTTCCCGTTGAAGTATTAGTAACATCTATTTTTCCCGAAAATTCGTAAGCAGCCAGAAGCGAGATGTTGCTTTTCTCTCCTCCCCTGAAATGGAAACGTGACACCTTCACTTCAGCGATTTATGCCTGATTAGACAATGTTGAGGTGGTGCGGTCTCTGAGGCGGTGGGGAATTTCGTCTCCTCTAGTTTTCCAGGTGAGCCAGCTCCTTATGACACTGCACTCCCTAGTTTTACCACCTAAAGTCTACCATAAGACGCGTCCTGTCATCGTTTGCTGGAATTGCATTGTCTAGCTGCACCCTGTTTTATTTGACTGAATACGGTCGGCCAGAACAGTTTCCGCCTGATATAACTCATGTGTAAGCGCAGACTCCGAAAAAGAATGTTGGAACTGAGCGTGGCTGGACGCCAAATACTCGAAAAGACGCAGACAGCGGAAAAATACTGAGCCGGTGGAAACTGTGCGTCAACCACTTACACACCGCCGGAAATAACATTCTCATTCAGTCCCGCACACAGCCGGGTTTCTGGCACAGCATGGCAAAGCCTATGAGCAGCAATCCAAGTGTGTAATTGAATGGGTGCATGCTGTTCAAGATACTCTTGGCTGCTGCTCTGCGGCCACCTACACCACACGCTTGGCTCTAAGCTTTGCCGATCGCTAGCTAGCTGTTGCGCTGGATACCCTTCACTGCCAAATTTTAAACCACATGGGGCCGATTATGGGATAAGCGGCACGCCTCAGTGACTGCTCGTGTTGGCCCAGGGATTTCAGATGTGCTGTTAGAAGACTTGTAGAGAATTTTCCTAACTTCACCAGTAACTTTCGCGAATGCCGGTCCCAAGCCACTGGATGGGAAGGAGGAGGGTTGGCCCCCCAGGTACTACCGACGGAGGCTGAGAAAAACTTAGAGTGGTAACCATGGAGAGGGGAACAACAAAAGAAGCTACCGCATCCGGAAGCAGAGCCGATGCGCCAACACTAGAGAACCAGGGTAGTTGGTGAGAGGAGGAATACTACCGGCCAAAATGGAGGACGACATGGTGACACCTAAGAAGGAGCTGAGGATTGGAGCATGGAATGGTCAGCAGATGGGACACTGCGTCAGTCAGAAGGAGATAATAGCAAGAGAGTTTGTCAAGGTCCAAAAATATCGATTCGCTGCACTCTCCGAGCTGAGGGGATGACTGCCGATGTGGAACGATGACCATTCAGGTGCCGGAGAGTAGCGAGAAGAAGATGGTTCTGACGTTGACAAGGCGACACGAGTTCTACACCCCAACTCCAGGACGTGCTGAATACTATCCCGAAAACCGATGTCATCATACATGTAGCGGGTGTTTTTAACGCAAGAAGTCGTGGTGAGTGACAGAACAGGCTGGGAAGGAGTGTTGGGCAGGTTCAGCGTGGGTGAAATAAAAACGATAATGGAGTACGCCTAGCTTTCGTTCGCTGCGTACAACGAGAAACTTGCCATCGGTAACAATCAATTCCGGCAACCCCAGGAAGCATCAGTTCACATGGGAGGAATTCAATTGGACGAGATGTGCCCGAAGCCACCTTGGAGTAATGTGGCTTTGATGAACTCACGTTTTTAGATCATCACTGAAAGACGTGCGCGAAGCATGAGAGGGCCTGATTGTGGAACCAACCATTATCTCCACACGCGTACGGTATTGCAACTTCGTTTACGACGAACCCTAGAAAAACACTTGTCTGATTGGTCACAACTTGATGGCGCCAGGAAAAAGAAACATTTCAACTCGCGCTGTCGAATTGGTTCGCGGTTCCCTGGAAGATGCGCTTGTCTGTGGAGCGAGCTTCCGAAAAGCTGAACACTTGAAGTCGTTTTTTTGAATGCGCAGAGCCTCTCCTGCCCTATTGTTGCTGCGGCGAACGCAAGCCTTGATATCGGAAGTTGTGATTCTTCCTCATCGTATCGTGGACGAAACGGGAAGCGAGTGAATGTAACGGACTTAGGACAGTATCGGCAATTGTGTCAGGAGCTTCGGCGAAAGTTGGAAAAAGAGCGGGAGCCGTACTGGAAGAAGGTAGCAGACGAAGTGGAGGAGGCAGTAGGAAGGAACGACTGTCGCACATTGTACAGCACGCTCTACCGTCTCAGAAAGAAGGACCAAGACCGCCATGAGCGATTCCATCAGTAATACCCGGATGGAGTCTTTGTTCACGATCAGCAGATGGGCATTTGTTTGCGATGGGGCAGTTCTTCAGTGAAGACTCTATACTCAAGATGGGCCCCAAGGTCCACTTGTCAAACCGATACTATTCGAGGTACCAGGGAGACAGCGCTCGACTCGGAACCCACTGCGGAAGAAGTGAAGGCGGCAATCAAGTCGCTAAAAAATGGAAAGGCGTCCGGTGTTGATAATGTCACTGCTGAGGTCATCAAGGCAGGAGGAGATGTTCTACTGCGTCAGTTGCATCAGTCAATCACGCGCATATGGCGAACAGAGAGCGTGCCATCTACCTGTAAAAAGACTATTGTCGTGCCTATACATAAGAAGGGCGATGCCAGAAGCTGTAAAAACTATCGCGGGACCAGCCTGTTGTCGATTGTTGGTAAAGTCTTTACAAGAACTATCCAGTCCAGACTTCAACGCCATCGGGAGAGTACCTGTCGCGAAGAACAAACGCGTTTTAGTCCGGGTCGTAGATGCAGCGATCAAATTTTTGCACTTCGTCAAGTTATGGAGGAAAAAACCGCTGCGGAAAGCGCGTCGTTATCACCTCCATAGATCTCCAGTCGGCATTCGATTGCGTGCACTGGCCTGCCTTATGGAGACCGATGGATTGCGAACACATGCCAGGAAAATGGTGAAGCTTCTGCAGGAAGTTTATAGCGGCTCAACTAACTGTGTCCGTGTCAAGCTATCCGAAGACTTCAGAGTTGATGCAGACGTCCGGCAGGGAGATGTGATTTCGCCGCTCCTCTCTAATACCGTGGTCGACGCTATTATGAGAAAGACTTTCGAAAATAGAAGAGGGGTCCAATTTGGCGATAACGCTTTGTCACGAGTTTGATGTTTGCCAATATGTGCCATACCATTCAACAAAAGCGTGGCTTCCTTGTCAGTATCGGTGAACAGCGCAGTGTTCACCGATACTGACATAGAAGCCACACTTTTGTTGAATGATATGGCACAAATCGCGGAATCGTATGGGTTGCGGATTAATAAGGAGAAGACTAAAGTCATGACGTCGAACGGTTCACGTGCTTTAGGGTTTTTCGAGATAGCTGAGCTTTAGCAAGTCAAGGAGTTCAAGTACCTCGGATCGGTGGTGCAAGAGCGAAAGGTAGTGGCTACATCGGAGATACTGTGCAGGATCGGGCAAGGCCTCAGAAAGCACTTTCCGCTTTCGCTTCGCTTTGGAGCTGGTGTCGAAAGCTGGAAGAAGGGTAGTTATTGCCAATCAAGGCAATAAAGACCCGGATGTTTCGCGCGCTCATAGTGCCAATCCTACTGTACGGGTCAGAGTGGTGGAGGTGGCGCAAAGGCAGTGTCCACGATAAAAACCATGTCTGATTTTGTGGTAGAGATGGGCAGCTGCGGGGCCTAGCGTAACTCTAACGTTGAAAAAACTAAGAAAAATGAGCTCGAAACGATCCCCTACGGCACCAAAGTTGGACACCCATCACCTCGTCACACCCAGATGCACTTTCCACGCCCACCGACCTGAACAAATGAATGCTCGAGATTGTGAGATGAGCGATGGTTTCCGATCAATAGCCCCGTTCTTCCTTTCATTCTGAAACTTCTCTCTTTACTTTCAGGTTAGCTCTTGCATACATCGGCCTGCAAAAGACGGGAGGTTACAAGCCTCGGACAACTCGCGTCCACCATGCTTCCCTAGCTCAATTTTTGAGGGACCATAACCAAGCGTTCCTAGAAGGGTCTTCAGTACGATTCCATAAACATCATTGGAATCAGCACCCTGGGACCCGCCTCTCAAGGTAGGCGGGAAAATCAGAAAAACGATTCTTATCGTGAACACTGCCTTGCTAGAGTCCGGATCACAGCAGGCTGGAGAGGTCTTCCAAACGCGAGTGTTTGCGGCAAAATCTCGGACAACTTCAAGAGAATCGAATACCCAGGCAACGACGTTGACCCGAGACACTCCGCGACCATCAGCCCACGATCGAAGAACAAATTCAGGAACGAAAAGGCTGCGCTGGACGTTCGGACACGTATGCAGAATGGAAACAAACCGGACTTCCCGCACAGATTGTTATGGAGAGAGCGCCCCTGTACAATGGAAAGTTGAGAGAGCAGCCCCGAAACTACGTGGTTGAAACAAGTCGAGAGGATCTGAAGTCCCCAACGGTGCAGTGTCCTTAAAGCTAGATCCATTGCTGCTAACAGTACTGAATGGAGGCCGTATCATTCCAGGCCTACAAGAGCTTCTATGGCACACTTCAGCAGTGTACTGGTTGAGAGGTCATCCTGCTCCGCCAGCCGCCAGCTAACTTGGGATGAGTGATGGTGGTGAACCTTCACCAGTGGGAGCTATCGACCCCCACAGATTATCACAGGCTCTTGAACTAGGTCTTGTAGGTATCAGTTATGAAATAAAGACACACATACCCTTTTTACCGATTCCTTCTACTGCCATTGTTTCATTATAGAAGTCATAAAGAGGTGCAAAGAGTTTAGTGATTTCCGGAGATGTCATGTATTCAGTTTAGTCGTCGGTCCTGTAACATAAGCCGTACTCACAACGTTTTTCAGGTGCACACGTATACATGACTTTTTTACAATCTCTTTGCGCTCACAACACACTGGAGGTCCGACTTGTCCACGACACGCTTTAATTGGGCATGGTGCGGTGCTATCCGCCCGAAGAGATAGCTGCCGGACCACTCAGCAGAGCCGCGCTCCTGCCGCGCTGCGCCGATCGCTCACCACATTTCTCGTGGGCGCACACGACGCAGCGCAGTCTGCTGGAGATGTCCACAGCTATCAGCGCTTTGTGGTTACCCGAACTATACCTCGCGTCGATTCGGAAAGCTGGTGGCCCCATCTCTCTTGCAGCAGCACTTCGTGCACTTCGTGCATAAAAGAATGTCGCGCTGACGGCTGAAATTTTCCGCTGCAACCCCATCCAGGCCCACAGCACTACGTGCTCCTCATCGCCAACTCGATTTGGGAATTCAGGAGCTGCGCCAATATAAAGGTGCCGGGCACCTGCACCCCTCGAAGGGCAGGGTTCCATCTCTAAACAGGGGCGACGTCGATAATCGTGAGAGGCGGAGTCTACCAGCTTATCGAAGGGGGTGTGATCCCACTCCTTCGATAGAGTGGGGTCTACCCCAACAAAGGAGACTAGGTCACTCTACGAAAGCTGGGGATCATGGGGAGAGACGCTCTCGGTTTTCAGAATCGTCTAGAACGTGACTCGATGTTTTCTTTTTGAAAAGACCCAGGGTTCAAGCGATGATTTTCGATTTTGGGGTTTTTGCATAAAATTGGCCTGTGGTGGCTGCTTATCAGTATAGGAAGAAAGAAAGTTAGAAAAAACGAGCGGAAGCAGTTCAAAATCGAGACATATTTCACAGGCACTACATTTTTGCGTGTGGACGAGTTTCCTTCAAGTCATGCCCCATGGACGGGTTTCGTGTGGCTCATGCTGCAAAGAAATCATGTTTTCAGAAATAGTTTCAATAAAATGTTCTAATTTCCAGATTAGTTCCTGTGCATTTCTTTATATTTACTGTTTCCAACTCCTTCCTCCTCTCTTCAACTTTGCGTTCTCCTTTCATTCACTTCGTAATTTACAGCATAATTTGCCATTTCTTGACGTGTTTTTGTAGTAGGAGCCTCTTTTTCATACTAATTGGTTTTTAAACTTTCTAATAATAGTTTTTTCAGGAATGTATGTCAATGCCGATTCTTATGACTTCTCATCTGCAATGGTTTTGAGTGAACAAAGAATATATGTGGGACTTCTCTCGGCACTCTAGCAAATAAAGCCTGACAGGTTTGTATTGTTTTTACTAGACTTGTTTAAAAATTGAATTTAAAAGCGCGAGATGTTGATTCTGTGGAGGCAACATTCCACTGATTATCGCTTATAATGATGCCTATGTGGAGACTAATGATGGTTCACGATTTTTGCACTTTTCTTTGCGTAAGCTCCCTGACTTAATTTCAGCTGCTTTGTTTTTTCACACTTAATACTTTTTCCCTTATTCAGATTAGTCAGGATTATGGTGCATAGCAAACGTGCTGGTTTCTTTTAGTGATCCGTAGAACTTCTTTCCAACTAGATTCCACAGAAAAGGGAAGATAT